>CM062222.1:28202729-28605234 GCA_031216235.1 Syzygium jambos
ATTCAATTCACAATCTAGGCCCATTTCCAAATTTCCCCAACTTGGGCCCATGTAAAATTATCCAACTTGGGCCCATTTAAATTTATCCAACTTGGGCCCAAATAGCACAATTTTCGGAGCCCATGCAGCCCACACCAATTCAGCCCACCAATCCTCTCCTAATTACCCCTAAACCACTATAATTAGCCCTAATTAAGTCCACTAACCATCCATTACACAAAACACACTTAATTAGGCCCTAATTAACATAATTTAATCCCTAATCAAGCACAATTAAGACTAATTTAGCGATTAGTAATTTTACTCGCCTAATGACGACGCGAGACGACGGGAGCGAGCGGCCGATGACCGGCGAGCGGTACGATCGACGGCGGCGCTCCAAGGCAAGCCGGCGGCCTACGGCGGTCCGGCAAACTCACGGCCACAACCCGGCCAAAACAGGGGAGGAGTCGGTCGGATTGGGGGCTGGGGTGACGGGAGAGAGACGGCGGAGGTGAGGCTGGTCGGAGGGGAGACGCACGGCGGCGCGGCCTGGCGGTACACGCTCGGCGCCGGCAACGGCGTCCTTGCACGTCCGGCGGGAGCAGCTGTGAACGGGCGGCTGTGGACGGCGGAGAAGGGAAAAGATGTTGCGACTAGGCTGGGGGTGATGGCTGAGGGTGAGACACGGCGGCTGGCGGCCAGCAGCTCCGGCGAGGACTCCTATTCCGGCATGAACAGTGGCCGGCGGTGCTGGACAGTTTGGACGAAGCAGCTGCCGAAGGGGAAACGGGAGAGAAGAGAGAGAATTGCGGGGAGAGAGAGAGCTGAGGAGAGAGAGAGAAGGTCAAAGGTGGTCAAGGGAGGGGGTGAGTGGGGGACACTTGTCACCATCCTAGCCTAAATGCCCAAAATGCCCTTGATCCAAGGGTTGAAATTGCTTCTTATCCAATAATGCAAGGGTATTATGGTCATTTGCCCCTAACCATGGTTAGCCAACCCTAGTTAACCTTACCCAACCTTGGTTAACCTCCAAAATTTAATTCAAAATTCGAAATAATTCAAAATTGGCCTAGGGGCAATTCTGTCATTTTTCCGTCCCGGACCAAAATTCCAATTTTCGCACATACCGGCCCTAAATATTCATGTGATACCTAATCCAGAGTCGGAATCGCGAAATTCACTTTCTAAGCCCTCGAAAATACTCTGTGAAGTTTCCGGGAATAAAATAATATTATTTTCCAATTTTTGCCGAAATTCCACTTTCTGTCCAGAATCACTCCAAACACACTTGGATACCCCAAAATGACGTTGGCCGCGAAAAATAACCTCAAACGGCCTCCGAAATCGGCCTCGGCGTTCTCAGGGGCAAAATGGTCTTTTTCTCACTTTTTGTCAAATCTTCCGTTTTCAACTGTTTTAATCCCAAACATGAATGGCCATTTCCAATTGACGTCCGTCTTGCAAAATAGTCGTAATTACCCTTGAGATTTTGATATCGAAACTCGGGTCCAATATTGTAATCTCAATATGCTCGTTTCGTAGTTTTAGGGTCTCTCACTAACGAGCGGCAGTTTAGGCGTTACGCGTATCGACCTAAGATTGTCCGAATCGTGATAGTCTAAATTTCGAGAGAACAAGAGGAATTATCACTAGTACCAGGGTCGCGATCGTTTGGATTACAATCAGGTTTCATTCGTCAGATGTACTTTCGGTCGTGCGAAATCACTCGCGATCCGATCGTACGGTACTGACAAAATCAACCAGTCATTTTCCTAAGATCGGCCTATATTGGCTCAAAATATTTCCTCAACGTTCTTCGAAATCAGCGTTCAGTCGCGATTGGGTTCTCGGTCCACGTACCTGTTCCTATTTAGCCTTTCTCATATGGTTAGTATCCCGAGACTGATCAGGTTCAGGCGAGACTCACTAAAATTACACGAGAATGAATATACACTTTATTGGTCCCGATAACGGGTCAAAATTCAGGATGTTACAGTGGGCAATTTTAGTACGTGCATTATTAATAGATTAAATTTGGAGAATTGTTGGGCTAATTGATATTGTTGTTGTGGCTTTCGTGGGTGGGCTTGAGGTTAGTATGTGGTAGGCGCGAATGACGGATTTGTGGGCAAGTGAGATGGACTGTGATGTGAACGTGGGTACTTATTAACTAGTCTCGGGCTAGAACGGCTAGGGCGTGCATTAAATTAGTGATTTTATGATTTAATTGTGCAATTTGAATTGGATTAAATAGCATGCTCGATTTGGAATATTATGTGTGACCGACTTGAATGTCGGGTTTGTGGTTGAAGTGGCGATTTGTGGATTGGAACGAATTTGTGAATTTGAGCTGTTTGATGCAATTTGGCGTGAATGTGATTGAATTTAGTGGCGTGTGCTTGCCTGTCGATTTTAAGCCCGGATCGATCGGAGGGCTACGGACTTGGGACGTGTTGACGGCGGTCCGTGTGAAGGCTTGACTGGCCGATGTGCCAAATGGATGCGGGCTTGAGACGTGTTTGACGGTGGCCCGTTTGAGGTGTGATTGGACCTGAGGCGTGTTTACGCGGGTCATTGGAAAGAAAGTGAGCCTGAGGCGTGTTTACGCGGGCTGTGAGAACGGGCCTGAGGCGTGTTTACGCGGGCCGTGAAAGTGAGCCTGAGGCGTGTTTACGCGGGCTGTGAGAATGAACTTGAGGCGCAGTGGCGCGGGTCGCGAGAAAGATGTACGTTCACGCATGTGATTTGAGTGTGATTGGATTGGCTGGTTGAGTATGTGATTGGGATTGGCTGGTTGATCGTGTGACTGATTTGGCTGATTGAACGTGTGATTGAAACGGCTGGTTGAGCGTGTGATCGAAATGGCTGGTTGAGTATGACTAAATTGTCTGGTTGAGCGTGCGATTGAATTGGCTGGCGGAATGTGTGATCGAATTAGTAAGTTGAATGGTGTGCAAGTGTGGTTGGTAGTTGAGTAGTTGCAATGTGCTATTTAGTTACTATTACTATATTGCCATGTTATGACTAACGTGCAGAGTCGGCATGGGTTTGATGGCAAGGTAAGTATATTAACGCGAATTTTGTATGTTATGGGGTAGATTGCATGTACGACTTGTTTGGGTACGCATTGGCCTATGTGGGGTATAGGGGGTTACTTATTGAGACTCGTTCTCACGGTTATTATATAACCATTTCATATCCGCGACCATGAGTGATTGGAGACGCTGCAAGAGTATCTCGAAGATCGAGGACGGGTCAAGTACCCGGTATTTTGAGTCCCCCTTTGTAGTGGAATTAAGTTGCGAGCCTTTGTCCCTTTTGAGGAATGTGATTCTGTTGTTGTGGCTTAGCTTAGGGACTGTTGTTTTGTGGGCATTGTATGTATCTGCTAAGTGTAGAAATTCTAATTATCGTTTTGTGCTATTGCTTCCCATTGTCATCGTTAATTGTCCGGGTTGTTTTTATTTATTTCCGCGTGTGCTTAATCTCTGATGTTTGGGTTGGGTCGGCGACGTATCTGGGACGTCGCAATCAATGATCGACCACGAGGGACGATCGCGCGCCCGTAAGGAGCGGGGCGTGACATACATTCCAATGGATAAAAGTTTGTCCCTCGAAATTTCCAAACATTAAGCATTTGGCCATTTTTTGTTAAGATTTGCATTAGAAGTTAGTGAAAGCTAGACCCAACACCCGAGAACTCCCGGTAGAAAATAGAATGTGGCCGATTTTTTTAAAGCACGACGAACCGTCAAACCCAACCCAGTAAGGCATTTTCCAATTCATGTTGGGTTAAACAAAATGACCGGACAGGTAAGACCAACTCCTTACTTAATAATATCTTTTACTTAGTCAACTATTTTACTTAATCATGTTATCACAATAGAAGTATAGTGTAATCATGCGCTCTGTGTATTTTTGGCGTCCAATGGTAATCAGAAAATATTGCACAATAACAAACTCGTGTTAAATTGTTCAGTCAATAATCTATTGCAATTTTATAACTTCAGCAAGATATGATTAGATTTTTTTTCCCTGAAAAGAGTGCACGATTAACATTGCAAAAGCGCACACACGATGCTTGTATGCAAAAAATGGACATTCCAAAATATTTTACAAAATTTCCCTATTATAAAATGTTAGTATTATTAATTAATGAAAATAAATTTTGACATAATATGAAGAAATCAAACACATATATGTGAAAAGAGAAAAAATATTTCAAGATTTGAACTTTTCTCTAGTGAAGTTATTTGTACGATAAAAAGATTTAAATTTTAAAATTGAAATACGTGATTAATAAAATAGAATTATTAATTTAGGCATTTTTCCATTAATAGAACATTTTTGAAATAACTAATTGAGTATATTTTAGGGAAGTAAAAATAATTATGATCAAGTCGGACCTTTTTGATTTTTTATAATAATATAGATAAAAGTATCGATTATATCCTGACGCTACCAATAATAATTATGACAAATGTTTCTTACAATTTTGAGTTGATTAAAAAGGATAGGGCGTGCCTATTTTTTTAACTCTTTCCTGCTGAAATGTAAAAAACTCACCCGAAGCAGTTCATTTTGGCTAAAAAAGATAAATTTCAACTTGTTTTTTTCACTTTTTTGCTAAGGACTAGAGTATTTTTATAAATATTAAATCTAAATTTACGTGTCAATATTAGTATAACATGAAAGTTTTAGGTAGTAAGGTTAAAAAGTAAAATCAAAGTTTACCTGGCACAACTGAGAAAAAAAAAAGAGAGTAAAAGATCAAAGTCATGATCAGAAGCTAAATTAGTTGACTAAACAAACAACATTCATTATCCAACCACATTACTTAAGGTGATTCTATTGTTGCAAGAAGGAAAACAGGAAACCTACATTTTCTCTGTCTTCTAGCTTTTGTACTTTTTTGGGCCAAGTCACGATGAAAAGGGAAAACGACACAAACAGTCTCTGAAATTTGACATAATATGCAATGCGATTCCTAAACTTTTAATTTGTTCTATGTGGACCATGATATTATACCCAAATGTGCAATGTAATCCTGGACTTTTGCTACATATTTAATTTAATCCCTAAATTATACAAAAATGTTGAATGTTGTCCTTAAATTTGAATTAATAGAAGGACAACATTGAATATTTTCATATAATCCATGGACTAAGTTGAACATATAATAAAAGTTCAGAGGTCACATTGAACAAATTAAAAGTTCATGGATCACATTGGACATTGAACTAAAATTTAGGACTATATTGAACAAATTAAACTTTTAAGGATCATGTTGCACATTGAACTAAAATTCAAGGATCATTTGTAAAGCATGAATAAGTCAAAAGAAGGAAAAACCATACCATTTACCATTTACTTTTAAGTCAGAATAGAGGCAGGTACTTTCAAATTTGAGACAAATCAGGCCAATGTCCCTCGATCCCCGTTAAAACGTGGAATATTCTGTTAAAGTCCTCCCGAAATATCAGTTTTGCCCCTTTTTGTTTTCTTTTTATTTTTTCATTGTTGGTGGGATTTTTCCTCTTCTAATCTTCAACTATCTGTTGTTTAATGATACGAGTGTTGGACCATGTGCGTTGCACGTGACTTGACGATATTGGGCTTTCATTACCAATGACAAAAGTAATATCCTTAATTTTTGGTTCAATATTTTATTTTTCTCCATTACTACAGTAATACGCAACCCTTATCAAAATAAGGACGAAATGCATTAGAATCAGAATGTTTTCATCGGCATAAACAAAAGAAGCAACAGTCTTGCCACAGGTCTCTATGCATTTACTTTTACTTTGTACTTGTATATTTTTTCCTTAATGCAAGAACTTGATTAGATTTAATACTGTCCTTTTAGTAAATTTTTCTCATTGTAAAAGCCTGGAAATACAAAGACAGACGCTAGACTAATATGCAGCAAAAGCAAAGCGCACCTTAATCATAATTTTGTAGTACACATCTGATCTCATGTGTACAGTCGCACTTGCAAAGCGACATTTTGGCCATTAAGTGGAATACGGTAGACGACATTTCTAAGAGAAAGAAAAATAACATATTGGCAATTTACTCATTAATCTTTAATAAATTCTCGGGGTAGCAGTATCGGGCTAGAGCCCAAAATTAGAATAACACGCGAACTTGTCTTGGCAAAGAAATGCCAACTTTAAATTAATAAGTACAAGTCTTACATCCATTTATATCAAATAAATTTAGTCATTATATTATTCTTAGTAAATTAGGTTAGTTGTTTAAAAAAACTTATACTAAAATTAACTGAAGTACCACAACATTAAATTAGATATGTATCTAGAAATTTGAAGTATAAATTAATATATTAAGTAATATTATAAGTTGACATTTTAATCTTCTTGCATCTTTATAATAAGCACACCAAAACGTGGTTGTAAAACTAAATGACGATAAACAATCTACATCTAGAATCAGATGTCACTTTAATACATGTTATAAGTGAAGCTACATGATGGTCAATTAAATAGCAATTATTCAGTTGATAAGTTGGTATATAGAAATTATAAGTTAAATTGCTTGAGTTAATATGATGTATTATAAGTTATCACTAATTATATACATCTTTTGTTTGTGTTTTTACCAAAATTTTACTTGTATACTGAATTATCTTATCATTTTCAAGCTAAGTTTATTTCTGTGGGTAAAATACATTTATGATTAAGGGCAGTTATAAGACGTGCAATGAAATGCATACCAAAATAGATTTAATTTTCTTTGAACAAGTTGGATCGTTATTCAATGTTTTCAATTGTTCGTGTATTTATATTAAGTAAACAAATTGACAAACTAAGAAATAAGATAGCTTATATTTATGATGACAATATTATTGTTGTCAATTTTATATAATTTAGATTAAATGCATGCATCTTTAATTGTATTGGACTTATATATGATTTATTTTATTTTATTTTAAATAGGCATACTTGGGAAATCACCATTTTAGCCATTTGGAAAAAGCTGATGATGCTAGAGAGCATATAAGCCACTCGTTGTTCACTTGTCTTATTTTAACTTACTCATCATGTCAGCCATTGTAAAAAGCATCCGATAATGCTTCAGAGCAAATTAGTTATTGAAATCAGATCTTTCGTCCTTCAAGTGTTTGAAAATTAACAGAATGCGCAAATATATTGTTGGTCCTCGCAAAGTGTTTATTATCGGAGGATATGCAACCCGAATTCGAAAGATGTTTATTTGGAAAGAGTAGTTTGGTGATTTGAAAGCGGTCGAGAACAAATAAGGAGAGCTAATTTGTTTTGGGAAAAGGACAGAGCTACAAACCATTTCACTAAAAGAACGGAACCACCCTACGTTTATAAGAGGTTAGACTTTTATCTAGTTTTTTCATTATTAAACAGATTGAAAAACAGAAAGTATGTACGGCAACCTAACACAAGTCGAGTTATATTTAAATAAGCTATATCATTTTGATCTTTCTGTAATTTATTTTTGTTTACTATTTAGATAAAGTAAATGTAATTTTAATTTACTCACATATGTACTTGTTATTTAATTTTTTAATATTTAAAATACTTACATGGAAAAAATCACCCTATTGTGATAAAAATGCTGCTTCTTTTGATCTTACTTAGAAAACGAGAAAAAATATTTTTTTTCCTTAAACGAGAAAATACTTTTACCTTGCACGAATCGTGCTTCTTTTGCTCTTACACGAGACCCCGTATATTGTTGTTTTATATAAGAATTCTATAGAACTTCCACAGCAACAATAGTATAAGTTTATGACAATCCAATTTGAATTTTATGACTTTACATTTTTATTAGTTAGTCAACCTCGGCATTACTATAAAAAAAACGTATTCCTTTGCAAATAATTTAATTTGTGAATCTTATTCCGTCCATTCCATCAATAATATCTTCTTCACATCGGCTCATCTTTAAAGCATGATGGGGGATACAAAGAGAGAGCCTGAGAATTCACCTTGACTAGCGTGTCCATTTATAAGCTTGAAGTTTCTTTTCCACTTTAATTTTTTCAATTAACCCTTAAAAATTTACTTAAAATATAATTTTGTACTTTTCTCATACCTTAGATAGAAAATGTTCCTACTTCGATGTTATTATCCAATATTACGAACCACATTTATTTAAAATGACATTACTTATGTTATTTTGTCAACTGAAATCATCGATGATTTAGTCAACCTTGCTATGTAAAAAACAAAAAAAAATGTTAGAACTATTGGAAAAGTTTAAATTACGACAAGAGATGGAATGTCATGTATGTCATGAGTCTACTTTGAAGCCATCACCTTTTCTATTTGGGGATATATTAGAAAGTTAGTTTCTCTTCTCAATTCTTCAACTTGAGGGCCTTTCCATGAGATATAAATTTCAACGGACATATCAACTGATTATAACGCTTAATTTGCATGAGTGGTCAGTGGACTTATCAACTCATTTAACCATATCTTTGACTGAAACAATATCTTTCCCACTTTGCTGGAGCCGCGGACATATCTTTGTATTATGCTCATTTCTTTTTGGATTTTATGTCGTTGCATTATTTTAGTTATTCGATTCTAGCATTAGTAAAACAAAATTACCCTGTCCAGTTTTATGAATCTTATTCCATTCATTCCGTCAAGATTATCACCTTCATGTCGGATCATGCATTGTTAAAACGTCTCAAATTCGTCAAACTGATGAGTCACATAATTCCATGAAATTTTCCTGTACGTATCAATTTAACCATATTGTCCCAAGCCGAAGGACATTATCTATGCACTTTCTTTCTTGCCTTTGACTGAAACAACTTCTTCTTGCTTTGCTGCAGCCACGCAGAATGTGTTAGATCAGTTGTTGAAGAGATCGTGCTTAAGATTAGTGACAAACGTGTGGATGTGCCTGAAAATTTGGTTGAAGATCATCGTCAGATAAAAGCCATAATAGAGAAGTTGGATGTTGGCTCTGGCGGTGTACGTTTCATTTGGATACATGGAATGGGGGGTATCGGTAAAACAACACTTGCGAAGGTTGTGTTCAACAAACTATATTCTGATTTTGCTGGTGTTTGTTTCCTGATCGACATTCGAGAAGCAACTCGACATGGTCTTATAAACTTGCAGAAAAAGTTAGTATCAAGTATTGGTGGTTTTAGGAATGCTGACCAAATAAAAGACATCAGAGATGGGATGCAATGGATCGGGAGAGTATGTAATACTAAAAGAGTCCTCATTGTTCTTGATAATCTAGACAAGAAAGAGCAACTCGAAAAGCTAGCGGGAAAATCTAATTGGTTTGGTTCTGGTAGTAGGATCATTATCACAACTAGGAACCAAGGTATCCTAATGACTCAAAAGGAATCATCCGGTAAAGAGGACTTAAATCAACCCGAAGGAATTTTGGACTATGAAGTTCAGGCGATGGAATTTGATCGAGCACTTCAGTTGTTTTATAAGCATGCTTTTGGAAGTGACTTTCCTATGGAAGACTATGTTGCTCTTTCAAAAGTAGTTGTTAATAAAGTGGATAGGCTTCCCTTGGCTGTTGAGGTGATTGGTTCATTTCTCTATTGCTGCGGCTTTACCCTAGAGCCACATTTTGATAAAAGAAAGCTATGGAACGACACGTTGAAGAAGTTAGATAGAGGTCCTTTTAAGGATGTCCGAGATATATTAATGATAAGTTATGAGGTATTGGAGAATGAGCAAAAAGAAGTGTTCCTAGATATTGCGTGCTTTTTCACCAATGAGGACAAAACATATCCAATTATTATGTGGGATAATTGTAATTACGATCCTCACATTGCAATATCTATCCTCCTCCAACGGTCCTTGATAAAAATTGGAGATGATGATAAGTTTTGGATGCATGACCAAGTTCGAGATTTGGGAAGGTACATCATCCTCAAAGAATATCCTCGCAAAGAATGTCCTCGCAAATTTAGTAGGGTGTGGATTCATGAGGATGCTGTAAAACTACTGGAGAGTAAAGAGGTAAAATGGAAGAGTATGTCACATGATTTTAACCTGGAATGAGAAACTTCTTGAATTTTCTCTTTTATTCTATAGTTAGCTTTGTTTAACTTTCCATTTATAGATAGATTGTCTGATAGTTAACTTTATTGTCTAGATTTTGGAGAATACAAAATACTTTTCTGGAAATTCTGAAACAACAAAAAGTGCCGTTTCACGTTATATACAAGTAAAGTCAGAAGAAAACTTGCTGTATGAAGAATTTTAAATTACTTCCAAACACAATTACGGAGAAAATAAAAAACTATGAAGATTTGAATTGATATACTAATTATATTTCTTGAAAATTAGAATTTGGAAAATGGAGAAATGATTTATAAGATATCTTCCAATAGAAGCTGAAAATCTTTGTTAATGGTGGGAACAAAAACACATAAGTCTACTTGCTGGGAAAAGGCGTGCGCCATGATAGGTATTCTGTTGGAGAAATTGTTTACTAGTGTTCATATGCTTCCTTTCTTTATAGCTCTAGACGAGTGTTGAGAGTTGTACTCTCAATTAATTTTGAGTCTCTGTTGGCAGAGAAATGAAGATGTAAAAGCACTAAGCTTGACTTCCGATGGCCACAACCGCAGCATTGCACCCAAAGAATTGGCTGCTCTGCCAAATCTAAGGTTCCTTCGAGTGAAAGGCATTGGTATTTTTGGCAACTTCGACAATCTTCTTTTGAAGCAAAGATGGCTCTTTCCGCGAAGGTGGAAAACGATTTTCAGTACAAATGACTTTCACTTCAGAAATTTGGTCATGCTTGACCTTTCAGATAGCAATATTGAAGATGGTTGGGGTGGGTGGAGCCAAATGAAGGTATGATATGCCTTACTTTATGTAATTCTTTCTTTCAATACCTTATTCATGATGACTGAGGCAACGATAGAAGCAATATATACAATTTACTTCTTTCTATCATCACCTCATCTGATTGTAGAATATATCTTGCATTAGTATTATTCTGTGTCTTGTTATACACTTAAGTAAAGCACAATTATGTCCCACCTAAAAAAATGCTCTATGTGGTTTACAACCTTGGTTTCGCGGTTCTGCAAGTTGTTTAGGCTTTGGAAATGGTGTATTTCAACAGAAGTAAGTGCCATTTCGCTTCAGTAAGCATCATATATGCTTTGAATGACATAAAGTTCGAGATTGGTAACACTCAACTTGAATTGCGTAAAGGATCACAAGTTTATTTGGAATAGCCTAGTTGATTATCTGAATCAAGGCAAGCTTGAGCTTGACAATATTGATTCAAGCGGCTCACTGGCCTAATTTAGTATTTTGGTATAGGTTTATATGGATTTTTGTTCTAAGCCGCACACCGTGGGTTTTGAAATAAAAGATGTGAAGTGAAGGGTGGGATGGTTCTTCGTATTTTCCCCGCGGTACAAATTTGACTCCTAACAGGGGCCTTTCTCCATAAAAAATTTTAAAAAAACTCAAGTTGGCATTTATTCTGAAAAGTTTAAAGTACGTGGGTGATTTGCAACATCTTTATTCTACAGATGATTCTCGTTTATTCTTACCACCATATACACTGATGTTTCTCATTTATTCTTTTACTTCAATCTTTTTCTACAGATGATTCAATTGAAGGTTCTAAATTTGACGGGTTGCATACAATTAAAACGGACACCTGACTTCTCTAACTTCGTGTTCTTGGAGATGTTAATTCTTGCTCGGTGTGTCAAATTAACCGGAATTAGCAGGTCCATTCGCAAGCTAAAACGTCTACAAACTTTAAATATCAAGGGATGCGAGTTGCTTTGCACATTGCCTGCAGAAATTGGTTCTCTACAATCTTTAACAGAGATTATCATGCCACAAAATTTTCAACCCATCAACCTTCCCAAGACATTCGGCAACCTCAAATCTTTGTCGAGTTTTATATTAGACAAGCACCCTGGAATCATCCAACTTCCGAACTCTATTGGAGGGTTGGTGAAACTTACACATTTATCTTTACGTGGGTGTGTGGGCATAGAAGAGCTTCCATCGTCTATTGGAGAAATGGAAATGTTGGTTAAGTTGGATTTGTCACATTCAGGAATAGTTAAACTACCAGATTCCATTGGCTATCTAAAGAAACTAGAAGTGATCGGGGTAAGTTATACAGTGATAAAAAAGTTCCCTAATACTATTGGAGGAATGGAGAAGCTTGAAGAGTTGCACGCCAAGAAATGTCAGCATCTAACAGATGAAAACCTGGAGGAAATCGGGAAGCTATCCCATTTGAGAATATTGGACTTATCCTATACTCATGTATCTAGATTCCCTTCGGCGCTACGATGTCTCCCTCGCCTCCATACACTTGAATTGGGTTCAAGTCACCTTCAAGAAATACCTGATCTTCCCCTAAGTTTGACATGCCTTCTCATGCAAGCACATCACTTCCCATCTACCTTTGACCTTTCAAGTCTCGTCAGTTTAAATTATCTGGAATTATGTAGATTAACTGCTTCAACTGAGGAACCTGGCCCAACCTGGACGAACAATTTGCCAGAAGAGCAATTGATCCATCTGCTCCCATCTGGTTTGTCAACCTTGAAATTTAGGGGCATCAGTCTACTGCCACCCTTTTCCAACTTAAAAAAACTGGCGGATCTGTGTGTCATTGAATATCAAATGTTACGCTTCTCAGTCTCTCAAGACCTTATCCATTTGACGAAATTGAAACTAAGTGAATGCAAATTGCTCGTGGAAATAGCTGGTCTGTCACTCTTGAAAAATCTATGGTGCTTGGATCTGAACAGATTGGAAAGTCTGGTTGACATTCATGATTTGTCGGAATTGGAATCGTTGTTGTACTTCCGCATTTCCCATTGTCCTACGATAAAAAGGTTATCCAACTTATCAAAGTTAGATAAGCTACAGCAGATTGAGATAGAAGATTGTCCAGAGATAAGATCCATCGAGGGTCTCAAGGGCTTGGAAAGCTTGGAGTTGGATACTCATGGCTGCAATGTTCTGGAAAGATTGCTGGACGGCGAGAGATGGACATGGCTTACCCGCAGTGCCCCTTAGTGCAGGGTGTTACTGACTTTGAGGCCACCGGCCACTTATTATAGCATCGTCAATTTCCTTCACGAAAACCTGGTCGGCAGCGTAAAGCGTGTTTTTGCAAACAATGTCCAAGTGAGATGTGGTGACGCAATTGCCAAGCGGCTTCTACCAGTGCTCGACCACTGCCATATCTACGTACCTAATTTATGTAAAAGCTATGCTTCTAGTGAGTGGCGGCTCCATGAACTAGGCCACATGGGAAATTGCACATCAAAGACAGATGGAAAAAAAAGAATCTGGCCCATTTTCTACGATGTGGAGATTGATGATGATAAGCTTCAAAGCGATTTATACATAATGCCCAGGATGAGCACAGGAGGAAATTTGGCAACAAAGTGGAGGAATGGGAAGAGGCTGTGAATCTCAGGAGGCTCGACCTGAAAACTAACAGGTAATGCTGCTATTTTTATTAAATTATGAGGTGATATGTCATTCAATTGAACTTTACCACCGTAGAATTTCAAAGTCACTGCAATGCAAACTTTTGCTTAAAAATATTCAAGAACACTCAAGTTGATTCTTACGCTATGTTCGGAAGAGTATTTTAGGTAGGTCAAGAAATTTGAGGTAAAGAAAATATATTCTTTGTGTTGGTCGGAAGTTCTAGGATGCGGAGACGAAGAAATTGAAAAATGAAGAGGGAAAAATGAAAATTTGCATTTTTTTCATTGTAAGCATAGTTGTATTTCAATGGATAGTTACTGTGTTATCCTTCACAATCTTGCCATTTCCTATAACTTTCGAGGGTGTATTTGGAAATAACATAAACTGTGTGGCTTTGTCCCCTGCTTTCTTCACACCTCCGCGAGGAACAAAATGAGTGGATGTCTTAAGTTAAAAAAACCAAGGGAATTTTCATTTTACTCATGGAACTTTTGAAATGGTGCATATTAAACTCCTAACTTCAAAAACTAATATTTCATCCACCCACTTTCCCTTGGGAAGGGGGTGTTTAGTTGGTTTAAAGTGCAATTTTTTACTGAATTTTGTGTCAAATGCCACTTGTCTTTCTCATTCAAACAAAAACTAAAAAAAAATACATAAGAAGAAAAAAATTTCAACTGTTTGAAATGTTCGTTAATTGTCTATTATGGCTCGTTAGCACTATTAGTAATTATTTTACTAATTTAATTTACTTAATTTGAGAAAAAATAAACAAAGCATTCATATTCCTTCAAATCAGCCTTATCCTTGTAGTATTACTTTTGGGTTTCTTGAAGTTTTTAGATTTTCATAATTTTCATCTGAAGTCATTCTTTGGTTGTCGGTTATACTAGCCTAGTTTTTTTTATTTATTTATGTTCTAGGTTTCTATATTTTTTCCATAAATAAAAATATTAAATAAGAAAAAGTTAGTTTAAATAGTGGCAAACTTCCTTTTTCTTTACTTCAGCTTATTGTCTATTTGAATTTGAAATGAGGGTAGAAAAGGCATTGAATAGCGAAACTTAAGGTGAAAATGCACTGAACACCTTTGAAAGTTATGTACCCGACACATGCTAATGGAAAAGAAGTGATTGGATCAGCGGCCGTAACAAAGAGGACTCTTAAATTCCGTGTCTGCTGGGGGTTCTACTAGTTTGAATGTAAAGACGAAGAAAATGCACAATAGGAGCACCTCTTTTCATTATATATAGAATAGGTAAACATGACGATACAATATTACCAATTGATTTGTTTTTGTTAGAATATCTCTAAAAGTGGCTTGTAAGAATGTATTCAGGTTTTTGGAGATTTCACTTGGAACCCGTGTCTAATTTGCTTATCTGAGATTTCAAGTTTTGTTGCCACTGTCATGTTATTTCAAACAAATCCATGGATTTTAAATGTTTGTTGATCTAAGAATTAATGATCAATGATCTCCTCAAGTTCGGTAGGTAGATCCTACGTTGTTCATTCCATCGAGAGTAGTTTTGTTTTTTGTTCTCTTCTTTGGTGTATGAGTTAAAAGACCTACGGCTTATGTTTGTTTGAGACATTGAATCAACAATTAGGTTGTCATTTTGTATGACTTTGTTTTCCTTCAGACTAATATGAGCTTTTTTTCTGTCTCCAAGCATTGCTGCAGCCCCGAAGAAGTGGTTGGATTGATTATTGCAGAGGCTTCGAATCATCTGATGGATGTCAGTTCCAGAATTTGACTGAAGTTTAGCTGAAGATGGGTGATAGCTGATAGCCACCGTAAGGAAACTGTTTCTCAAGCCTTTGTTTGGTTCATTGACGAAGAAAAAAGAAATGGTGTTCCATCGGTCCATTCCACGAAATGATGTTCTCTAGATCTGCATTTATTTCTAATTGTGGAGGAACTAGAAATTTCAATTTAAAATGAAAATGGATTAAGATTCTTATGCTTGGTACCTTGCTTGGAAGATTAGAATGAAATTCGAGTAACCTGTTCATGTGTTAGATCTAGAAAATCGTTGAACTTCCGTACTCTATTGAGAGGTTAGTGAAGCTTGCACGTTTGTCGTTAAGGGGGTACTGGGAGATAGAGGGGCTTCCGTACTCTACTGAAGGGCTAGTTAAAGTTTACGCATCTATGTCGATGTGGGTGCTCTGTGACAAAGGAGCTTCCATATTCTTGTGAAATTAAACTTGTTGGTTGAGTTGGGCTTGAAATGTTAAGAATGGTCGATCTGCCTGATTCAATTGGAAATTTAAAGAAATTGAAAGTAATCATAATGGACTCTTCAGTAACGAGAAAGTTACATGGCTAGTATACAAATCTGGTAGGTGAAATTTCTTAATTTCTCAAAATTTTGCTTAGAATTCATGTCCAATTTGCTTATCTCAGAATTCAAGTTCTGTTGCAACCGACATATTATTTCGAATGGATCCATGGATTTTGAATGTTCTTTCATGAAGAACTAACGACAGATGATCTCCTCAAGAAGATCCCTGTAGTTCATCATAGCCAGAGGAATTGTGGGGAAAATAGACCTTAAGTTTTTGTTTTCTTTGTTTTTTTATTTCTCTTCTTCGGTGCACGAGTAAAAAGATCTCTGGGTTACGTTTGTTCGTCTAACTAATGTGAACTTTTCTGTCTTTGTGCATTGCTGCAGCCCTAAAGTAGTGGCAGAATTGATTATTTGCAGAGGTTTTTAGTCATCTGATGGATGTCAACGCCGGAATTTGACTGAAGTTTTGTTTAAGATCAGTGATAGCTGATACTCGTTGTGAGAAATTTGGGAGAACGGCAGGTAGATGCTGGATCTCCTCTAGAAAGTTATTAAACTTTTCTAGCACAAATATCTTCAGGAATTTCAAGGTAGGTAAATTTTGTTGATTGTCGCTGAACTTTAGTGTATGTCATGTCATTGAATTATGATTTCTTTCATTGAATGCGTGTTGACTGGATTCCACGCAAATTGAAAATCTTCTGGCAAAATGCTGACGTGGCTAACATGTGGCCAATTTTACGGATGCCATGTCACTACCACCTGTTCGCCCCATCACTACCGCGTGTCCACCACGTCAACACACCGCCCCAAAATTGATCGTTGCTGTTAAAAGTGTATCAATTGTAAAAGAAAAAAGGAAAAGTACAGTGCTTCGAGTAGCAGAAGTAACAATTCGTGACATGATTGCAAAATCTACTAAAATTCAATGACCATCAATGAAATCTACCAGAGATTTTCAAGAAATGAATGTGAAGTTTATAATTGATATGTTGGTTCGGACAAGTTGCCGTTAAGAAGTCATATTTTTCTGATCAAACCAACAATGGAGCCTTGTTTCACTCGATCAAACCATCTGGGTGAGCCGTCAGCTCTTAAACCCATTCGTATGTTATGGCTTTCAAGTCTTTTCATCACAAAACCCCATGTCTCGTTCTGCCTCAAGGCTTGGATTTTTTCTTCCATCGCCTTTGTATCTCACACCAATATCCTCTATTAACGCTGCATTAGCGTGTTTGGGATTTGGTCTTGTGGCCCAGTCGCGTGTCCTCATAGTAAGACAATTATGTTCTGCTCTCAGACCATGTAGTATGATCCTCCTCGCCATTGTTTCTGCAATTTTCGCACAGTATAGGCTGATGATTATAATCCCATTGAGTGATGGGTAGAAGGACGTTCTTCTGCTTCTGGAGCTTTGCTATCATTTCCCTAAGCAACGAGAGTTATCAGCGTGTCCCATTCGTCTTTCGATTCTTGCATCATCGACATATGGCAAGAACTCATCGTCGGCCAACATGTACATAGCCTTGCCGGCTTTCCTTTTTTAGTTCCAATCCGCGAGCTCGTCTTTATGATTTGGCGATCCAGCGTTTTTGGGTAGAAACGGTGGCACCAACACCCAAGGATGGCCTTTTTCTTCACACCCTCACATGAGCGCGATTTTTTTTATGCAAATACCAATCTTAGATGAATCAGCACACAAAAGTCTATAACTCTTTACACCAGAAGCGTAACCAAGAAAGATGCTTTTTTTTGCTCTAGGTTGCCTTCACTAACATGTGCATACGCTGGAAATCCAAATAATCGAAGAGAAGAACAATTAACAGTTTTACTCAACCATATCTCCTCAGGTGCCTTGCACTCAATAGATGTGTAAGGAGACGATTTATCAGCCAACAAGCTGTATTGACTACCTCGGCCCAAAACCTTGCCCAAACCAACATTAGACAACAAGCACCTAGTACTTTCTAATAAGGTTCTATTGATACGTTCTGCAATACCATTTTGATATGGTGTATTCAACATAGTATGATGCTTCACAATACCTTCATTTTTGCAGAACTCATTAAACTCACCTCCATAAAATTCTAGCCCATTATCTATTCTCATCCTCTTGATGATCTTCTTACTGGTTTGCTTCTCAATCAATATTTTTCATTGTTTAAATGTAGGGGTGTCAAACGGGTTTGGATTTGGGTCGGGTTTGGGGCGAATCGAAAATAGTCCAATCCATATTGACCCATTTAATCCGTTTTGACCCATTTAATCCGTTTTGACCCATATTCATATAGTATAAATCTAACGACCCATACCCGACTCAACCCATTCCCAACCCGACTTGTATTCTAAAACACTTGAAAATCCAATTTTAAAAAACTTGTTTCTTATGATATTTATATTGCTAAAATGCTTCAATGCAATATAAAATAAGTTAACAATTTTTATAATTTTAAAAAATAATTTTTAAATATTTTTAAATATCTTTATTTTCTTTTTCTTTTTTTATTTTTTAAATTAAAAATTTAATTATTTTTATTTTTCCTTCTTATTTGGCAGGCCGTTGGCGACGAATAGCGGCCGAAAGGAGGTGAGCTCGAGCTTGTCGGACAAGCTCCGGATCGGTGAGCTCAAGCTCGACTAGATCAGTGAGCTTCTAGCTCGTCGGACGAGCCTCGAGCTCGCCGATCTAGCCGATCTTCAGCTCGCCATATTTCGCCGAGCTCAAGGCTCATCCAGATTGGGGAGCCGAAGCTCGTTTGACGAGCTCCAAGCTTGCCTACGGCCGGTTGTAGGCCGTCGCCATGGCCGACGATTGGCCGAAGAAGAAGGAAATAGAAAAATAAAAAAAGGAAAAAATGAAAATGAAAAAGAAAATAATTTAAAATTCGATTTTAAAAAAATAAAAAAATATTTTTTTTAAATGACATTTAAACTATTTAGCCTATAAGGTTACGAGTTAATAACTTAAGTGGGTCAAATATGGGCTTGTAAAAAAAACCCATATTCAACCCATATAAATTTGGGCTTTAATATTGTAAACCCATTTTGACCTGTTTTCAAAACTTCAAATAACCCATATTCAACCTGGGCCCGCTAAAAATGAGTTAATAAATGTGTTTCTGACCCATATTGCCACCTCTATTTAAATGTAACAAAAAACATCACTCTTTTGCTTTATAAAATAGATACAAATCTTCCTTGGAAAATTATCAATGAAAGTGAGTATATATACCTTGAACCAAGGCCTTTCGAAAGAACTTTCGCAAGCCCCCATAGATCAGAGAAAATATAATCGAAAGTGCCTTTTATTGTGTGAATTCCTATCTTGAAGCTGACCATTTTTTGTTTTCCAAAGACACAAGCTCATAAAAATCCGGTTTTCGAATTTTCTAACTACACAGAAAACCTTTTTTACTCAAATCTTCCATCCCTCTAATACTCATATGGCCTAATCTTATATGCCATAATTTGGTGTTGTTTGATTCTATCACAGCAAATGAGACTGCAGCCGAACCAATAACTGTAGTGCCTTGTAGCTAATACAAAGTGCCAGTTTTCAGTCCTTTCATTACCAAAAGTGAACTTCTCATAATCATCATAACTCCACATTCAGCCGTAAACCTACAACCATTAGCATAAAGTGTACCCAAAGAGATGAGGTTTTTCTTCAACTCAGGAACGTGTCTGACATTTTCCAAGGTTCTGATTATGTCGTCGTGCATCTTAATACCAACAGTCCCAATCCTAACTGTTTTACATTTAGCGTTGTTTCCCATTAAAATAACTCCACCATTATAGTCCTTGTACATGGAGAACTAGTTACAATGAGAACACATATGGTATGAACAATTTGAATCAAGAATCCAACTATCACCGAATTTGTTTTTATTATTGACAATCAATAACCAATCTTTGTTTTCTTTTTTAGCAACACCAGCTTGAGCAGGATTTTCGTTTCCTTATTTCTATCTGTTTTGGTAGTTCTGATTATTTTGCCGATTTACATTCCCTTGATTTTGCCAATTCAGATTATTTTCTCTTTACTGCTTTACCGCTTTATCTTTAGTTCAGACAATTTATCTTGATATGCCCCTTAGACTTAAGTAATTGCAAGTCATATCCTTATGCTTTGATCATTATTACCTTCAAAAGTCAATTATGTATCTAGTTTATGCTTATTTAGAATACTAGTTTTGAAATCTTCAAAATCGATAGTTTCTCTACTAACAATCATGGCATCTCTAAAATTCTTATAAGAGGGAGATAGTGAAACTAACAATAAGAGAGTTTGACCCTCATCTTCAATCTTAACATCAATTCTTCTTAATTCAGAGATGATAGCATTGAACTCAGAAATATGAGACTGGAGAGAAGCTCTTTCAGCCATACGAAGAGTGAAGAGTCGTTGCTTTGACCTCAATCGATTGGTGAGGGATTTTGTCAAAAAAATACTTTCCAGTTTAATCCATAAGCCTGCAGTTGTTTTTAGATTTAGTATCTCTTGCAAAACTTCATTCGTGATACACAACTGGATAATAGACAAAGCCTTTTCATCCAATTCTTCCCAAGTTTCATCCAACGTACCAATCAGTTTCTTCCATTTCCCAAATAGAGTTTTCTTCAGACCCTGCTGCATAATAACAGCTAACAGACAACCAGCCATAAGTGGAAATTGCCGCTTCCATCAAACTTCTCAATATCAAATTTCGTTGTTGAACTTGAAGCTATAACTAGAAGATTGAAAAAATCCTATGGCTATGATACTAGATTGTTATGACTGATACGAAACTATAATGAAATTTAAACTAAGAAGAATAAAGAACTCACAAATTTATGTGGAATACGGTTGCTAAGGAAAAACCACGTGGAGAGGAGAAGTAAAATCTACTATAGAAATTCAAGAATTACAAAAGTTGGCTAAAAAACCTAAGACCCTTTCTGTCTCAACTTTTTAACCTAATAGCTTGAGAAAAATAATATTTATATTACTTCCAAGCCCTAACGTTGGCCCAAGCCCATAAAGAATTCAAGACATTTCAACTGAAGTTTATTTATCTTTCCAAATTATTTTTTTTATAAAAATTAAAACGGATTGATGTTGTTTCCGTTAGAACAAGACTAAAAACAGTTTTTAGGAATATGCCTTAGTTTCTCAAGATCATACTTTGAAATATGGATTAGATCCATGGGTTTGAAATGGTGGTCAATCAAACAATTGACGTTAAATGATATCCTCAAGTCTGGTAAGTGGATTCAATTTCATCCAACCGTCAAGAACACCTCCTTCATATCAATATCTGATGATGATGATGCTAATACTTATTTCCACCAGCTGGAGTGGTAAATTAATATAGTTGGTCGGGTCGGACTTCAAATGGTTAAAGATCATTGATTTACCTGATTCAACTGGAAATTTAAAGAAATAGAAAGGAAATCAGGATGGACTCCTTAGGGATAGAGGTCTCTTTGTGAACTTGCCCACATGGTAATATGCAGGTAAGATTCAAAGAGGAAAAGAAGAATCACCCCCATTTTTGAGAACGTGGAGATCAATAATGTTAAACTCTTAAACTATTCTGGGAAATAGGTTTAATTAAATCGTCACAAGGAGTGTAAAGTAGATAGGAGTTGAGAACAAGATGAGATAATTCCAATTTCAGTCAACTGTTTAACTAAACACAGTGATTATATTTGTTATTAAGGTTGGAAAAACGGAAACGTTGGTTGAGTTGGAGTTGCCACAGTCAGGAATACTTGAAGCACCCTATTCAATTGGATGTCTAAAGAAATTAAAAATGATCAAGGTATATTATATAGTGATAAGAAAGTTTCCTCATAATATCCGACAGGTGAAGATGATTGAAGATTTTTTATTTTTATTTTTGGAATTACATGCCAGGAAATGTCAACATTCCCCCTTGAGAATATTGGACTTATCATATGCTGATGTATCTAGATTCCCTTGATGCTATGTTGTATCTATCGTCTCCAAACTCTTGAATTGGGTACAAGTCACCTTCATGAAGTACACGGTCTTCCCTCGAGTTTGACATGCCCTCACATGCAAGCATGTCACTTCCCTTCTATCCATGACCTTTCAAGCCTCATCAGTTTAAATTATCTGGAATTGGACCGACTAACCGCATGAATGGAGGAACTTTGCCCAGCCCAACTTGGACGAACAATTTGCCGGAAGAGCAACCGATCCATCCGCTTCCAAGCCTTCGCTCGGCCTGCTTGGACCAACTCTCAGCAGTATGAATGGGCGGGAAAGTAGGAAAAAAACACAAAAATTGAGCCAGAAAACAACGGAGTTTACCATCACATATTTAAAGTATGTGTAATCAATTTTATACATGCGAAATTCGTTTCCTTTCCTATTCTCTAATGAGCGTAGGCAGATTAAAGTAAAAAATTTTCTCGTTCAGATATTCCATATACTACAACAAATCGTATCTGCTACTCATTATATGATTAGGAAAAGTTGTGATCGTCTTTACTCCTGCTTTTGTTCTTGTTTGGATGTTGATTGCCATTTAAAAAAAATAAAATAAAATTGCATACCACAAGATAACAATCGCGAACCACATCATAGAGCATGCTTTAACCTCGGGAAAAGTGCCAAAAAAGTCCTAAACCTTTTGCATTAGTGCCAATTTAGTCCTAAACCTTTTTTTGGTGCCAATTCAGTCCTAAACCTTTTGCATTGGTGCCAATTTAGTCCTAAACCTTTTTTTGGTACCAATTTAGTCCTAAACCTTTTAAATTGGTGCCAATTCAGTCCTAAACCTTTTGATTTTGTGCCAATTTAGTCCTTCCAGTCAATTTTGACCGGAATTTGCTGACGTGGACGCCTGCCGGCCGGTCACCAGCGCTGACGTGGACATCTTAAATAATATTTTAATAAATTTTGAATTTTTCTGTTTTTTTTCCTTTTTTTCTTTTTTTTTCCACTTTTTTTCTTTGTTTTTTTTTTCTTTCTCTTCCTCTAGCCGGTCGCCGGTCCGGCGACCGGCCAGAGGCCAGTGGCCAGTGAGGTCGAGCTTGCCGGCCACTGGCGAGGGCAGGCTCGCCCTCGCCGGCCACCGGCGAGGCGGCCTCGCCAGATCCGGCAAGGTCGGGCCTCGCTCGACCATGGCGAGGCTCGCCCTCGCCGCGGCCTCAGGCGAGGGTTCGAGCCTCGCCGGATCCGGCGAGGTCGGGCCTCGCCGGATCTGGCGAGGTCGAGCCTCGCCCGACCTCGCCCTGGTCAGGCGAGGCTCGAACCCTCGCCTGAGGCCGCGGCGAGGGCGAGCCTCGCCATGGTCGGGCGAGGCTCGAACCCTCGCCTGAGGCCGCGGCGAGGGCGAGCCTCGCCATGGTCGGGCGAGGCCCGACCTCGCCGGATCTGGCGAGGTCGAGCCTCGCCCGACCAGGGCGAGGCTCGCCCTCACCGGTGGCCGGCGAGGGCGGTCGGCCACTGGCCTCTGGCCGGTCGCCGGACCGGCGACCGGCCAGAGGAAGAGAAAGTAAAAAAAACAAAGAAAAAAAGTGGAAAAAAAGGAAAAAAATAGAAAAATTCAAAATTTATTAAAATATTATTTAAGATGTCCACGTCAGCGCCACGTCAGCGCCGGTGACCGGCCGCCGGCCGGCAGGCGTCCACGTCAGCAAATTCCGGTCAAAATTGACCGGAAGGACTAAATTAGCACAAAATCAAAAGGTTTAGGACTAAATTGGCACCAATTTAAAAGGTTTAGGACTAAATTGGCACAAATGTAAAAGGTTTAGGACTGAATTGGCACAAAAAAAAGGTTTATGACTAAATTGGCACTAATGCAAAAGGTTTAGGACTTTTTTGGCACTTTTTCCATGCATGCGTGACGTATATGTAATTTACATGCAAATTGTATAATTATTAAAAAAGAAAAGATATATCTAATTCTATGATCAACCCGAAATAAAAATAACCACTTGTAAAATATCTATGAGATGTCTTTTAACTTTATGTCAACGTCGCTACTACTGTTTGGTAGCATAATATATACTAGACTGGATGCCGAAGAATAAGGAAATGGATGACCACGGATTTGGATAAGAAATGCTAAGGCATGGCATTGTATAAACCTAGAGGAGATAGGAAAGATGATTCAGAAGTGGCTTTGGTTTTACTCTTTCTCTCATCGGAACTCGGTCAACCAGCCCAACAATGCATTACGACGGTCGGTATGGTCATCGATGCAACGGCAATTCTTGCTCTCGCTGTCCTCTCTCCAGTCGTTTTAGTCATGAAATCTCAAGTTCCGGTTATTTCGATTGTTGATAATTGGCATCAAGGTCATCATTGGCCCTGATATCAACCATCAACAGCTCGCAACTGGCCAGTAGCTCCGCCACTACCACTGATGGTTTTCCCCCACAAGCCTCTCTATCATCTTCTTTAGCTCAGTCCTACCGTTAAATAGGCTGAACGCCGAGTCCAAAATTTACAATTTAAAAGTCTATGGCTATTTTTTTTTGTTTTGTCCTATTCTAATTCTTAACTCACGTTCAAACTTTTGCCTTGCCTTTTGTAGGGCATGGGAGTCTAAATCCATATTTGAAACTACACGTTCCCACCCTTAATCCCTATCTGAGAAGGTGGGGATTTGAACTCCTCACTTCTCTCTTCTCAAGCAAGAAAGGTGGCCACTGGAGTTTGCCCCAGTGGTTGCCTATGGCCATTTTCGCACAGGGTACTGGGAGAAACACGACGGACATTATTACAATAAGGTTAGCCCCGTGAATTACGAGCCAGGTTAGTTGTCATCTTTGTTAAGTCAACTCTTTTATTTCCCCCTTTAATAAAACTTTTAAATATTGATTTTATTGAGAGAGAAGCAACCCTGTGGGGATGCACAAAACAATGTCCGCCGACTTCACCAGGACCCAAAAGCACATGGAACCGAAGAAATAGGATCTCATTTCTGGTCAACCCTCATTACTAAATTCATCGCCATTGACCCTGATCATTCTACGGGCGCCTTATATCATTCGCTTAGAATCTTCTTGGCATATTCACCACCGAGAGAACAAGTATTAAGATTATTGTACATGTATAACTTAAATTAATTTATGTTTTCAAGATCTGTAAGGCCTTGTTAAATACATTTAAGAGAGGTTCGGAGTCCCTTAGAGATAAAGGTCAACATACGTAACCGCTATAATAACCCTCATTCTACATTGGGCGATGCTTAGAGGACGGGACCGTCACTTTGCTCTCCTAATCACATTATCATCACTTCCATAAAGTGATGGTGCCGTCTTGCAAGCATTTCTCTTCTGCATTCATTTGAATCCGCTTTCTACGTTGTTAGGTTCTTTTCCGTGTTGCTCTGGGTGTGCTGCATTTTTTTTTCCTTTTCTTGTGACGATGAAAAAAGAAAAAAAGGAAATAAACACGCATGCTAAATGGATAAATAATAACTAAATGGTCATTATTAACACTCCTTCGATATTGGCATGTTTTCACTATAACAGCCCACATGACTACGGTTCAACCATTGGTATTTCGATAAAAATTAAATTATAAATCAATATTCCTGATCAGACCTCTTGATCTCTTTCTTCATCTCGCCACCATGATACCATCTATTTGTTATATTTAAATATTAAAAGCACATTTTGTTTCAATAATTCAATCTTTTGAATTAGTTGGTAATGTATGACCAAAAAAAAAAAAAAGAAAAGTAGCTGGTAATGGCCTCACAAAAATTTTCATTGTATCAAAATTGTAGATCTTGAATTTAAATCTTTCTAGGCCCCTATTTGCCTCGCCTGTTAAATATTTCCACACTTTCATTTCATATCAAAATCCAGTTTATGTGTAAGAGAGTGTTATATTTAAAAGTTAAAACCACGCCTTTATCTAAAAAGTTAAGTTTTTAGTTTTTAGAACAATTGGTGGTGATCCCATGAAGTCTTTCACTTTTGTTTGAAATTCAAAATAGAGACCAATTCGTCTTAGATTTTCTAATCATACTCTGTGATATCATCTTTCTTCTTTCAACTCTCTGGCATATTTATTCAGCACTCTTCTCAATTGGGTCATTCCTCAAGTTGAAGTATTTGGGTGATTTCCATTGCAGGTTCTTTGGTTTGGCCAAAGAGTGGTGATTTGCATTGAGTACGGTATATCAAAAACCCTTTCTTTGCCTTCATCCAGACAAATTGCACCAGAAGGGTGTTGTACTTCAAAAGTACATAGCAGAAAAAGTCTTCAAAATATTGCAGGCGATTTCCGCTACTTGCTTGATGCGTTCTCCGCCGGTTTGTAATGTTAGGATAGTCAAAACACGTTCTTCTCATAAAAAAAGAATAAGAACAGCAAAAATACCATAACTTTTATACGATACTCACTTGAGGACCATAACTTTTTTTGCTCACTTAAGTGCCACAAATTTGAAACATCGATCACCTAAGTGTTATCGGTGATTTGCTTTGTCGGAAAATCCAATGCGGACATCGGTTGTCCTATGTGGCTCCACCCGCACCAACGTGGATAATTTTTGTAATTTTTTTCTCTTACTTAAATGCCACAAATTTGAAAAATCGATCACTTAAGTGCCATCAACAATTGGCCTCCCTGAAAAATCCATCGCTAGCCTTGCCCAAATCTGGCGAGGGCCCCGTGCCCTCGTTAGCTGCCGGTGAGGTCATAATGGCCCTGGCGAGGCCATTGTGGCCTTGCTGGTTGAGGGCAAGGTCTTTACCGCCGGTGCATAGAAAAAGAAATGAAAATAAGGAAAATAAAAAAATAATTCGAAAAATAATACGAAAATATTACAAAAAATCAACGTAGAATGATTTACCGGAAGTGGCACTCAATGATCAATTTTACTCCAATGTAGCACAAGTGAGCAAAAAAAAAAAGTTATGATACTTAAGTGAGTGTTGTACAAAAGTTATGACATTCATATTGTTCTTATTCTCATAAAAAAAAGATGTAGTCCGTTGAAACCACTATAGTTGCTGTGTTAATTGCTATTCATTAGTCACGACATGATAATAAAGTAAAAAAGCTCATAGGCAGATTTATTCTCCGCTTTTCTGTGTTTTGGGGAAGCATTCATTTGGTTATGTTGCTATTCAATTTTATTATCGTCTAATTCCTCTGTTTTTCTGAATTCATGCATCAAGCTTTTAATCTCGCTTGCTCTCTTTATGTATGTGCGAGAAATAGTTAGAACATGTTCTTTGTTGGTTTGACTGATACAAGAGAGGAATAATGAGGCTGCTTGTTTGGAGCTTTTCGTATAGTCTTGTGGGATGGGCGGTTGGATGCTGCAATTTTTGAATAGATGAAAAAGAAAATCAAACCATTTACCATTTACTTAATATAGCCAATGCTTTCCGACAAAAAAAAATTATAGCCATTGTTTCGACCGAAAAAAACTTGGAATATTCTCTTTGATTCTCTGGAAATTTCAAATTTTCCCCTTTCCCTTTTTTTTATTGTTTGTGAGAGTTTTCCTTTTTTAATCTTCAACTACCTGTTGTTTAATTATTCTAGTGTTGGACTACGTGCGTCCAACGTGACTTTGTGATATTGGGCTTTGATATTCCCACCACGAGGACTTTGCCCTTTGTCATGTATTGCTGACTCCTCTCGGTCTCTGTGCACCTCATTGTTCTGATTTTTGGCGACTTTCCTTCGTTTCCCTGAAAGTCGCCTTCAGCCTCCCTGCATGGACTTTGCCCTTCTTCTCTTCACCTTGAGAGGTTATAGTCGATCTTCCTCCACTGAAACATCCCAATAGCTCTTTTTCCAGAAGCGTAATTTCTCTTCTGTGGGTGAATACAGCTGAGAGGATCCGCCCACGGATGGGATTCAATGGAGGTCAGGCTCTAGTCGCCATCCTCACTTTGACTGTAGGAGGACTGTAAGTGCTCTTATTCGACTTCTGTTCGGGCTCTTGTTGACAGATAACACACATTAAAAAAGCGAAGAAATTTGCTCATGTAGATATTTGATGCAATTCAGCCTGCTTGTTTGATTTGCATTCCTATTCTTACGTCTTGATCAGCTTAAAAGGTAATTTTTGGCAGGGTCCTGAGGCAACTCAAGAAATCAAAGAGGAGGGACTCCGAGTCAACCTCAAGAACGGATGATGCATCTGGACAAGAGAACAAGGCGTTAAGGAGGGACTCAGAGTCTACCTCGAGACCAGAGGATGTGGCTGGAGAAGAGAACAAGGCGTTAAAGAGGGACTTGGAGTCTACCTCAAGACCGGACGATGCGTCTGGAGAAGAGTACGATGTGTTTTTGAGTTTCAGGGGAAGCGACACACGCCTAAACTTCACCGATCACCTTTACTACAGAATGAGAGGTGCAGGAATCCGGGTTTTCCTTGACAGTGAAGAACTCGAAGATGGTAAAAAAACTGACGAAGTTTTGAAGGCAGTGAATGAGTCTCGGATCTACATACCCATCTTCTCTCAAAACTATGCTTCCAGTACATGGTGTCTCCGTGAGGTAGAACGCATGGTTGAATGCCATTCAAAATCAAATGGGAAGAAAGAGATCATCCCCATTTTCTATGACGTTAAGGTTGATGATGTGAAGCTCAAAACTGATTTGTACAAGAATGCCATACTCAAGCACAAGAAGATGAAGAAGTTTGGGTTCGATGAATTGAAGCGGTTGGAAAGTGCCCTTAAAACGATTGGAGGTATTATTGGACGGGAACTTGAAGGCAAACGGTAAATTTCCTCAACTTTTTTATGGTTAATAAGTACAATATTTACATTTCATTGGATGAATGTCTGTCCCGCGAAATTTCCGAACTTCAAGAATTTTTACATTTTAGGTAAGATTTGCATTAGTAGTTAACAAAAGCTAGATCAACAACCAAGAAACGGCGATAGAAATAGAATATGGCAGATTTTTTTAAATCACAACAAACCGGGTTAAACCCAACCCCGACAGGCAGACCAACTTTTTACTTGATCATATGTTTCGCTTAATCAACTTTTTTTACTTAGTCATATTTGCACAATAAATACAATGGAAATCCTGCAAATTGTATTTTTCCCCTCCCACGGTAATCACAAAATTTTGTACAATTACAAACTCATGTTAAATTGCTGAATTATTAGGAAAAATGCAATATTAAAAATTAGACCAAGACATGACTTTTTCTAAAATGAGTGCATGTGGACCTGCGATGCATGTATGCGAAAAATGGACGTGTAAAATTTCTTACAAAATACCCTATAATGAAACAGTATTGACATAATATGAAGAAATTGAACACACACACACACATATGGAAAGATAAAATTATTTCAAGATTTAAAATTTTTTTAGTAAATTTGTTTGTAATATTAGAAAATATTCAAATTTTAAAATTGAAATACGTGATAAATAAAATATAATAATTTGTTAAGGCATTTGTTGATTGATAGAATATTTATGAAATAACCAATTGAGGATATTATAGGGAAGAAAAAAGTAATTAAGATCAAGTAGCACCTCTTTGATTTGTATGATAACATAGATGAAGTTACCAATTTCATCCGACACGTCCAATAATATCATGATGATGAATGTTTCATTTACGATTGCAAATTGATTAAAAAGGAAAGGGTGTGGCTAATTTTTCTTAACTCTTTCTGGTTGAAAAGTCATAATCTCATCCAAGCCCGTTTATTTTGGCTTAAATAATTAGATATCAACTTTTTCACTTTCTCACAAAAAATCAAAGTAGTTTCGCAAGTATAAAAAACTATGGAAAATTATATCTAAATTTATGTGCCGATAGTTGTATAACCTAAAGGTTTCAGGTTGTAATATTGAAAAAAAAAAAAGAGCAAAGGCTGCATCCAAAATTTGAAAGAAAAATTAAAAGTCAATTCAGATAGGCCAATTAATTAGTTGATTGAAAAACACCATTTGATATCCAACTGCATTACTTAATGTGATTCTTCTGTTGCAAAGGAAAAACTTGAATAGGTCAGAAGACGAGAAAACCAAACCATTTACCGTTTACTTGTAAGTTAAAAAACGGCATGTACTATCAAATTTGACACAAATATAGCCAATGTTCTTCTGTGGTGGTTAAAACATGGTATATTCTGTTAAAGTCCTGTCGAAATTCAGTTTAATTACCAATCACAAAATTTTATTCTTAATTTTTGGGTCAATAATTTATAGTTTTCTCCATTACTGTCGTAATAGACGACCCTTATGAAAATAAGGAAGAAATGCATTGAAATTAGAGTTTTTTTTTTGTACACAGTAGCAATAAAGAAAATAGTCTTGGAATAAATTATTAGAAATTTGTGTTGGCATCAACAAAGAAGCAATAGTTTTACCCTCTTTCTTACATGTCGTTGAATGGAACATCTTTCCTGCTTTGCTGGAGAGACGGATTTATCTTTGCTTTATCTTAGGATTCAACCTGTATAGCCACAACCGTGTACATATGCAAGCATTAGTAAAACAAATTCGATTCATTCCGTTGTTAAAACGTCGCAAATTCGTCAAACTGATGAGTAACATAATTCCATCAAATTTCCACGTATGAATCAACCGATTATAATGCTTACTTTACTTATTTAACCAAATGGTCCCAAGCGGGAAGACACTATTATACCCGTTTCTTTCTTGCCTTTGACGGAAACAACTTCTTCCAACTTGGCTGCAGCCATGGAGAAGTAATTGAATCGCTTGTTGAAGAGGTTTTGCGTAAGTTTAGTGGCAAACATGTGGCTGTGCCTGAACATTTGATTGAAGATCATCCTCAGATAAAAGCCATAATAGAAAAGTTGGATCTTGACTCTGGTGGTGTACGTTTCGTTGGGATTCATGGAATGGGTGGTATCGGTAAAACAACACTTGCGAAGGTTGTGTTCAATAAATTGTCTTCTCACTTTGAATGTGTTAGTTTTCTCAACGATGTTCGAGAATCATCGCAACATGGTCTTATATACTTGCAGAAAAGGTTATTATCAAGTGTTGGTTGGTTTAGGGATATTGACCAAATTAAAGACACTGGAGATGGGATGAATTTGATCAAGAGCATATGTAATAATAAAAAAGTCCTTATTGTTCTTGATGATCTAGAAAAGAAAGAGCAACTCGAAAAGCTAGCCGGAAAAACTGATTGGTTTGGTTGTGGTAGTAGGATCATTATCACAACTAGGGACAAAAGTATCCTAATGACTCAAGTGCAATCATCCAGTCAAGAGGTCCTAAATCAACCCAAAGGAATTTTGGCTTATGAAGTTCATGAAATGGAGTTTGATCGAGCAATCCAGTTGTTTTGTAAGCATGCCTTTAGAAGTGACTCTCCTATAGAAGATTTTCTTGCTCTTTCAAGAAGTATTGTTCGTAAAGTGGCTGGGCTTCCTTTGGCTGTCGAGGTGATAGGTTCATTTCTTTTTTGCAACGGCTTTGCCCTAGAGCAACATTTTGACAAAAGAAAGCTATGGGAAGACACGTTGAAGCAGTTACATGAAGCTCCTTTTAAGGATGTCCGAGATGCATTAATGATAAGTTATGAACGATTGGAGACCAAGCAAAAAGAAATATTTTTGGATATTGCTTGCTTTTTCACCAACAATGACAAAACATATCCGGTTATCATGTGGGATGACTGCAATTACTATCCTCTTAGTGCAATGGTTGTCCTCCGCCAACGGTCCTTAATAAAAATTCATGATAATAAGTTTTGGATGCATGACCAAGTGCGAGATTTAGGAAGGCATATCATCGTTGAAGAATATCCTCGCAGATTTAGTAGGGTGTGGATTCATGAAGATGCTGTAAAACTACTGGAGAGAAAAGAGGTAGTTTTTATTTGGAGAAACTTCTTGAGTTTTTTCTGTTATTTTATAGATAGCTTTGTTTAACTTTCCGTTTGTCTTGTGAGTGAGATAGCCCCCTCTTAAACATTTGGGTCAAAGGTCTTGTGAATTGGTGGAGAGCGACCAGTTAATTTGCATATTAGTTAGCTTTGTTTTCTAGATTCTGAAGAATAAAATATAGTTTTCTGGAAATTCCGAAACAACAGAGTCAAAAGAAAACTAGCTGCATGAAGAATTTTCAAATTACTTCGAAACAAAATTATAAGGAGAACAAAAAACAGTGAACATTGGAATTGATATGCTAATAATATCTCTTGAAAGTAAAAAATAGGATATGGGGAGGGAAAATTACCAAAACAATCCTAAACCTATTGAAATTATGTCAATTCGGTTCTAAACCCTTTTTTGTGTCAATTTCGTCCATTTGGCCAATTTTGGCTGACTAATGCTGATGTGGTAATCTTTAATTTTTTAAAAATTTTTTTCGAATTATTTATTTATTTCTTTTCTTCCTTTTTTCTTTCCTTTTTTTTATTTCCCTTCATCTTCAACCTCTAGTTGGTTGTTGGATAGGCAATAGGCCAAAGGGAGGGGCCGGCCACTGGCGAGGGAGCCAGTGGCTGGGCAAGGCTCAATCTCGCTAGATTTGGCAAGGCTTGACCTCGCCCAACCATTGGCATTGCTATCGTTGGTGGCTGGGTGAGAGCGAGCCTCCCTATATCTGGTGAGGTTGAGCCTTGCTCAACTATGGCAAGGCTCGTCCTCGTCGTTGCTCGCTGTTGGCATGGTCAACCTTGCTGGCCCCTCCAGGGGTAGGCGAGGCTCACCCTTGCCTATGGCCGGTAGGGCCGACCTTGCTGGCCCCACCCTCTGGCCGGTCGCTAATTCGGTGACCAGCTAGAGGTTGACGATGAAGGGAAAGAAAAAAAAAAGAAATGGAAAAAAATAGAAAAGTACAAAGGAAAGAAAACAAAAAATAAAAAATATTTAAAAATTTCCATGTTAGCGTTAACTGGCCGGCGTTCGTGTTACCACTGGCTGGCTAAAATTAGCTGGATGGACTGAATTAGCACAAATACAAAATATTTATGACTGAATTGACACAAAAAAAAGGTTTAGAATTGAATTAACACAATTGTAATAAGTTTAGGATTGTTTTGGTAATTTTCCCAAAATGGGGAAATAATTTATAAGAATTCAAATGGAAGCTGAAAAATTTCGTGAATGTTGTGAACGAAAGCAAAAAAGTAGGTTCATTGTTGGAGAAATTGTTTTCCAGTGTTCGTATGCTTCCTTTCTATATAGCTTTGTAAGAGTGTCAAGTGTTGTGCTCTCAATCAATCCTGAGTCTCTTTGGGCAGAAAAATGAAGATGTAAAAGCACTAAGTCTGACATCCGATGGCTGCAGTCGTAACTTTGCACCTGAAGAATTAGCTGCTCTGCCAAATCTAAGGTTCCTTAGAGTGAAAGAGTCTGATTTTTCGGGCAACTTCAAGAATCTTCTCTCAGAACTAAGATGGCTTTCTTGGCAAACACGGCAAATGTCTTTCCGTGCGAATAACTTTCACTTCGATAATTTGGTGGTGCTCGACCTTTCGGATAGCATGATTGAAGATGGCTGGGGTGGGTGGAGCCAAATAAAGGTATAATGACTTACTACATACTTCTTTCTGTCATTGCCTCGTTCATGATGAATGAGGAGATGATAGAAGCAAAAATATATATATTTCACTTCTTTGTTATAGTTCCTCACACAATTGACATGATGGCTGCATGCACTTCCCGTCTTATTTGAGTGTAGAATATATTTCGCATGAGGAAAATTCAATATATTTTTAATACATCAAAGTAAAGCACAATCATATCCCAATCAAAGTGAGTGCCATTTTGCTTCAATATGCATTTGATATGATTTGAATGACGTAAAGTTTGAATCAAGGTTAGTAATACAATAGTTCATTGGAATCAAGTTTGAGATTGGATTACCTAAGTTCATTATTTGAATCAAGGTGAGCTTAACCTTCATAGTACTTGATTTAACCTAATTTAATAGCTAAGTATTCGTCTATTTTCATGTTTATAGTTGCATTCACAAGGGTAAAATGAATAAAAATGACATTGCTTCTACTCTTTTAATTTACTTGAGTTAATGAGCCAAGGCTCGAGCTTTACATTGAATCTAGTTTTCAACTACTGTGTCAAAATAAATCTCATAGAAATCTATAGTTCAGTTCGGGAAAGACAACAAATCTTGTTGGGCTACGAAAATTGAGTTTATTGACTTAGCTGGTTTTGACATTTGAATCGTCTGCTTTTTTATGCCCTGTCAAAGGACCTTTACTTGGACCTCTTATTCCTCAAACAAAATTGAAGACTCTCTCTCTCTCGGCCCGTGCGCGTTTATGTTCACTCACCATTTTCATAAGAAATAAAACGACAAGAGAGTAAAAATAATAAACTTTCATAAATTGTAACGAAAAATCACAATTTTTCTACTCAAAATGGATGCTCGTATTAAGTTGAAGGTAGAATTCCAAAAATCAGTCTCACCTGTTATATCAACTTCACTTTGCATAGAAGCATTGAATGCGGTGATGTTGAAGATTGTGATCGCAGGTGGTGTGCTGGTGGCCAATGCCGGCAGAAGGAGAAAATTAGGGATGTTGGTATTTGGGGCTTGTGGGTAATTTGGGAATTGGAGTTTTCGCAGCCAGGATACTTTAGTCTTTTGGTTATGAAGTATTGTTCTAAGGCACAAAGTGCGGGTTTTGGAAATAAAGGATATGAAGTGAAGGGAGGGACGTTTCTTCGTATTTTCCCGGTGGTATTAATTTTTCTTTTTTGGTATGAAAAAAGGTTAAAACCGTATACAAAAATTTAACTCCTAACAGAGAGGCCTAACTCCATAAAAAACATAGGTTGGGGATTATATAAAAAAATCTGAAGTATGAGGGTTAGTTTTACCGTCCCCGAAACCACTTGGGATATTCAAATTACCCTAGATCATCCCAATTTATGACATGGATAATTAGGTTATTAATAATACTACCATACATGCTAATGTTTCTCATTTTCTTTTTCTTCTACTTTTCTCTGCAGATGGATAAATTGAAGGTTCTAGATTTAACGGGTTGCGTAAGGTTAAAAAGCACACCTGACTTCTCTAACTTCATGTCTTTGGAGATGTTAATTCTTTTTCGATGTATCCAATTAACTAAAATTGACAGCTCCATCGGTAATCTAACTCTCCTAAGAACTTTGAATATCAAGGGATGCTGGTTACTTCGGGAGTTGCCCGTAGAATTCGGTTCTCTACAATCTTTGACGGGCATTATCATGCCCCAAAATTTTCAACCCTTCAAGCTTCCAGAGACATTCGGCAATCTGGAATCGTTGTCAAGTTTTATATTGGACGAGCACCCTGGAATCAAACAACTTCCAAACTCTATTGGAGGGTTGGTGAAACTTAAAAATTTATCTTTACGTGGGTGTGTGGGGATAAAGGAGCTTCCAAGCTCTATTGGAAAAATGGAAATGTTGGTTGAGTTGGATGTATCAAAGTCAGGATTAGTTGAACTACCTGATTCCATTGGATACCTAAAGAAACTAAAAGTGTTCAGGGTAAGTTATACAGCAATAAGAAAGTTTCCTCATACTATTGGACAGGTCAAGATGCTTGAAGAGTTGCATGCCAAGAAATGTTGGGATTTAACAGATGAAAATCTGGAGGAAATTGGGAAGCTATCCCATTTGAGGATACTGGACTTATCATTTACTCATGCATCTAGATTCCCTACCATGCTAGGTTGTCTCTCTAGTCTCCAAACACTAGAATTGGGTTCAGGTCACCTTCAAGAAGTACCGGATCTTCCCCCAAGTTTGACACGCCTTCACTTGCAAGCGCATCACTTCCCATCTATCCCTGTTCTCTCAAGCCTCGTCAATTTGGATTATCTGGAATTGAATAGATTAACCACTTCAATAGAGGAACTTGGCCCAACTTGGACGAGCGACTCGCCAGAAGAGCAACTGATTCATATGCTTCCGTCTAGTTTGTCAGCCTTGAAATTCAGGGGCATCAGTCTACTTCCACCTTTGTCCAACTTAAAAAATTTATCGGTTCTACATGTCATTGAATATCCAATGTTATGCTTCTCTATCTCTCAAGACCTAATACATTTGAGGGAATTGAAACTAAGCAAATGCAAATTGCTAGTGAAAATACCCGGTCTGTCAGTCTTGAAGAATCTTCAGCGCTTGGATTTGAACAGATTGGAAAGTCTGGTTGAGATTCGTGATTTGTCAGAACTGGAATCCTTGTTGTACTTCCGTATTTCCCATTGTGATCGAATAGAAAGGTTACCCATCTTATCAAAGTTAGATAAGCTACAACACATTGAGCTAGAAGCTTGTGAAAATATAAGAGTCATCGAGGGTGTCAAGGGCTTAGAAAGCTTTGAGTTGGATAATCATGGTTGCACTGTCCTGAAAAAATTGCTGAATGTCTCGAGATTGACCTGGCTTTCCCGTAGAGTACCTAAGTACAAGGTGTTCCTGAGCTTTAGGGGATTGGACGGTCGATATAGCTTTGTCGATTTTCTTTACGATAGCCTTGTTCGTAATAAAATTCAGGTTTTCATGGGCCATGACGAAATGAACTCTGTTGATGCAATCAAGAAGCTTATGCGAGTATTTGATGACTGCATCTACATACCCGTCTTATCTAAAATCTATGCTTCTAGTAAGCGGTGTCTCCGTGAACTAGCCCACATGGTAAAAAGCATGTCAAATTCAAATGGGAAAAAAAGAATCCTGCCCATTTTCTACGATGTGGAGATTGATGATGTTAAGCTTGAAAGCGATTTATACATAAGTGCCCTAGATAAGCACAGGAGGAAATTTGGCAACGAAGTGGAGGAATGGGAAAAGGCTCTAAGAGAGGTTGCAGATATGAGGGGGTTCAACCTGAAAACTAACAGGTAATGCTGCTATCTTGACTAATTGCAGTTTACCTTCTAAATCATGAGGTAATAAGGCATTCAATTGAACTTTACCGCCATATAATTCCAAAGTCACCGCATTCCACACTTTTGCACAAAAATACACAAGTACACTCGAGTAGATTCTTATCCTAGTTTGGAAGAGTTTTTTTAGGTGTTAAAAAAAAAGAAGGTGAAGAAATTTGAAGTAGAGAAAGTTAAGGTGAAGAGAAGATTTTCTTGGTGTTGGTAGGGTGTTGTAGGATACAGAGGTCAAGAAAGTGTAGGGATCTGAAAAAGGCAGATAGAAAAATGAAAATTGGCATTTTTTATATTTTAAGCATAATTGTATCTCATTGAGTAATTACCATATTATCCTTCAAATTTCGTCATTTTCTATTATTTGTGAGGGTATATTTGGAAATAAGAGAAAAATGTGACTTTCTCCCCCGCTTTCCTCACATTACCGCACTATGGGAAAATAAATTTAAAAAAAAAATTAGAAAAAAGAACAAAGGAAACTACCGGTAGAATGTAAAGATGAGAAAATGCTCAACGAAACAAGAGCACCTCTTTTCATTACCTATAATATAGGTAAAGATGGTAATAGAATATTACCGGTAATTTGTTTTGTTAGAATATCACTAAAAATAATTTGTAAGAATGTGGCCCAATTGTCGAGATTTTGCTTTGAACCCGTGCCTAATTTGCTTATCTTAGAATTCAAGTTATGTTTGTGACCAACATGTCATTTCAAATATATCCATCGATTTTAAATGTTTGTCAATCAGAGAATCAACGACAAATAATCTCCTCAAGTTCCTTAGGTGTATTTCATTCATTCCATCAAGAATAGCTACTTTACATTGGTTCATGAGTTTTAGAGCATCTTAATCTCTTCAAATTGAGAAATGTCCAATGAAAATCTGGTGTGGCCGTAGATTAACTGATGCTGATACTTTCTACCAGCTGGAGTGAGAACATTATTTAGTTATTTCACCGCATGGCCCCTACATATGTTCACAGAAGTAGATCCCTATAGTTCATCAACTGGGTGGTGAAACAGAATTGCATAAGGGTACCATCAAAGATCTTAGGGTTACATTTGTCCGAGACATTGACTCAACAATTAGGTTGTCATTTTGATAACCGTGAGACTAACATGAACTTTTCTTTCTTTGTGCATTGCTGCAGTCCCGAAGAAGTGGTTGAATTGGTTACTGCCGAGGTTTTGAGTCATCTGATGGATGCAATGCAGAATTTGAATGAAGTTTAGTTGAAGATCAGTGATAGCCGATACACGCTGTAAGGAAATTGTTCCTCAAGCCTTTGTTTGCTTCGTTGGCAAAGAAAAAGGAAATGGTATTCCATCAATCCATTCCACGTGATAAAGTTCTGTAGGACTGCATTTATTTTACAATTCTGGAGGATCTAAAAATTTCATTTTCAAATCAAAATGGATTAAGATTCTTATGCTTGGTATGTTGTTTGGAAGATTTGAATGAAATTCGAGTAACTTTTTCATGTGTCAGATATAGAAAATCGTTGAACTTCCGCACTCTGTTGGGAGGTTAGTGAAGCTTGCACGTTTGTCATGAAGGGTTTGCCGGTAGATAGAGAGCTTCCGAACTCTACTGAAGGGCTAGTTAAAGCTTACACATCTGTGTTGATGTGGGTGCTCTGTGATAAAGGAGCTTCCAGTCTCTCGGGAAATTAAACATGTTGGTTGAGTTGGACTTGAAATGTTAAAGATGGTCGATCTACGTGATTCAATTGGAAATTTAAAGAAATTGAAAGTAATTGGAATGGACTCTTCAGTAACGAGAAGTTACATGACTAGTATACAAGTATGATAGGTAAAATTTCTTGATTTCTCAAAATTTGCTTGGAGCTCGTGTGCAATTTGCTTGTCTCGGAGTTTAACTTCTGTTGCGACCCACATGTTATTTCGGATAGCTCCATGGATTTTGAATGTTTGTTCATTAAAGAACTAATGATAAATGATGTCCTTAAGTAGATCCCTGTAGTGCATCATAGCCAGAGTAATTGTGTAGGGAAAATAGACCTTTAAGTTTTTTTTATTTATGATTACTACTACGATGTAACATCCTGAATTTTGACCCGTTATCGGGACCAATAAAGTGTATATTTATTCTCGTGTAATTTTAGTAAGTCTCGCCTGGACCTGATCAGTCTCGGGATACTAACCATATGAGAGAGGCTAAATAGGAACAGGTACGTGGACCGAGAACCCAATCGCGACTGAACGCTGATTTTGAAGAACGTTGAGGAAATATTTTGAGCCAATATAGGCCGATCTTAGGAAAATGACTGGTTGATTTTGTCAGTAACGTACGATCGGATCGCGAGTGATTTCGCACGACCGAAAGTACATCTGACGAATGAAACCTGATTGTAATCCAAACGATCGCGACCCTGGTACTAGTGATAATTCCTCTCGTTCTCTCGAAATTTAGACCATCACGATTTGGACAATTTTAGGTCGATACGCGTAACGCCTAAACTGCCGCTCGTTAGTGAGAGACCCTAAAACTGCGAAACGAGCATATTGAGATTACAATATTGGACCCGAGTTTCGTTATCAAAATCTCAAGGGTAATTACGACTATTTTGCAAGACGGACGTCAAATGGTAATGGCCATTCATGTTCGAGATTAAAACAGTTGAAAACGGAAGATTCGGCAGAAAGTGAGAAAAAGACCATTTTGCCCCTGGGAACACCGAGGCCGATTTCGGAGGCCGTTTGAGGTTATTTTTCGCGGCCAACATCATTTTGGGGTATCCGAGTGTGTTTGGAATGATTCTGGACAGAAAGTGGAATTTCGGCAAAAATTGGAAAATAATATTATTTTATTCCCGGAAACTTCGCAGAGGATTTTCGAGGGCTTAGAAAGTGAATTTCGCGATTCCGACTCTGGATTAGGTATCACATGAATATTTAGGACCAGTATGTGCAAAAATTGGAATTTTGGTCCGGGACGGAAAAAGGACGAAAATGCCCCTAGGCCAATTTTGGATTATTTCGAATTTTGAATTAAATTTTGGAGGTTAACCAAGGTTGGGTAAGGTTAACTAGAGTTGATTAACCATGGTTAGGGGCAAATGACCATAATACCCTTGCATTATTGGATGAGAATGGATATGAACCCTTGGATCAAGGGCATTTTGGGCATAATGGGCTAGATTTTGACATGTGGCATCCACTCACCCCCTCCCTTGACCATCTTTGACTCTCTCTCTCTCTCCTCAGCCTTCTCTCTCCCCGCGTTCCTCTCTCTCTCCTCCCGAATCTCTCTTCCTCTCTCGGCTGCTCCATTTCCTTCTTCGCCGATCAGCACACCGGCCACTGTTCACGCCGGAGTAGAGGTCCTCGCCGGAGCTGCTGGTCACCGGCCACCGTGTGCCACCCCTAGGCCTCATCCCCAGCCCAGTCGCAACCCAGTTCCCCTCTCCCGCCGCCCGTGACCGCCCGTTGCAGCCACTCCAGCCGAGGCGCGACAAGGACGCCGTCGCCGTCGCTGGGCTCGTCCGCCTGGCCGCGCCACCGTGCGCCACCCCAGCCGACCAGCTTCGCCTCCCCATCTCACTCTCATCCGTCCTCAGCCCCTCTCAGCCGAAGCTTCCCCTGTTCTGGCCGTGAGGAAGCCGTGGGCTTCGCCGGACCGCCGTAGGCCGCCGGCTTGCCTTGGAGCGCCGCCGTCGATCGTACCGCTCGCCGGTCATCGGCCGCTCGCTCCCGTCGTCTCGCGTCGTCATTAGGCGAGTAAAATTACTAATCGCTAAATTAGTCTAATTGTGCTTGATTAGGGATTTAATTATGTTAATTAGGACCTAATTATGTGTGTTTTGTGTAATGGATGGTTAGTGGACTTAATTAGGACTAATTACATTGGTTTAGTGGTAATTAGGAGAGGATTTGTGGGCTGAATTGGGATGGGCCTCATGGGCTCCGAATTTTGTGTTATTTGGGCCCAAATTGGAGAAATTTTAAATGGGCCCAAGTTGGATAATTTAAATGGGCCCAATTGGAAATTAAATGAGCCCAAATAGAATTTTAAATGGGCCTTGCAATTAGAAATGGAATGGGCCCATGAAGTTGGAATTAAATTGAATTGTTGAAGCCCAATTAGAAAATGGAATGGGCCTTGATGTGAATTGTCTTGAATTGATTGAGCCCATTAGAATATTAAATTGGGCCTTTGAATGTGGATTGGTTTGGACTAGATTGAGCCCAATTGGAATTTGAGCGGGCCTTGATATGAAACAAATTGGAATTGTCTTAAGCCTGATGGGAATCAAATGGAACTTGATTGTGAAATTCCACATTTATTGTGATATGATTTAAGAGTGTGATTGTGACCGACGGGTCAGGCCTTCGGGTCGATATATAACTGTGACCGACGGGTCAGGCCTACGGGTCGAGTGTGATTGTGACCGACGGGTCAGGCCTACGGGTCGATTTATAACTGTGACCGACGGGTCAGGCCTACGGGTCGAGTGTGATTGTGACCGACGGGTCAGGCCTACGGGTCGATTTATAACTGTGACCGACGGGTCAGGCCTACGGGTCGAGTGTGATTGTGATCGACGGGTCAGGCCTACGGGTCGATTTATAACTGTGACCGACGGGTCGGGCCTTCGGGTCGAGTGATTGATGACCATTGGGTCATGGCCTTCGGGTCGAGTTAAATTGTGATGACCATTGGGTCATGGCCTTCGGGTCGATTTAATTGTTTATGAATTATATTGATATCGAAAGCCTAACCTGCAGGGCTGGAATATTAGAATCGGGCTGTGAGCCCATGTGAACTTATATTGATTTAATTACTGGTTCAGTAAATTGTGTATTTTATTTATTTCTGGAGGTGCACGTTAGCCTAGTTTAGGATTAGAGATTTTTCTTGCTGAGTTTATCTCACGGTTGTGGTAAAACCGGATTTTCAGACCCCCGCCAGTAGAATGCCGAGGAAAAGTCCTCTTTTTGGATACCCGTACCGAATCCAGCGAGGTGTTAGTGAGCATCCTTGCGGGGACGGATCAGCATACATTAGGCGCCAATCAGTGGTGCTTATTGACGTGGGAGAGGAGTACCCCCAAACACAAGAGTATGTAACCTGGTGTTATCGGGGAGCTAATGGGGTTATTGGACCTCCGATGAGAACTTTTGACGTTCCAGTAGATATTAATGGAGTGATGATTCCCCAGATGGCGAGTGGTGAAGTTTCTGATCCTCCACCCTCTCTTAGCGTGAGTAGCGTGGGTGATACTGTGGATGGACCGATACCCATGGATGAGGTGCAGGGTGGTGAGCAAGTTATAGCTGACGATATAATTGAGGAGGAAGAGGAAGAACTGAATCTGGAAGTAGTGGGAGAGAATGGCGAGCCAGCTGGAGAAGTGGCAGAAGTGGGATCAGACGAGGAGATACTATCGGAGGAGGACTCGTCTGAGGAGTCAGCAGCGCCATCCAATCCTGGCGAGGAGCCGTAGGGCAGATTCCAAGAATAGGAGTTTAGATTAACCCCTCTTTTTGATGTAACTCTCCCTAGGTAGTTAGCTGACCCCTATAGGCCACCGATCCTTTTTGTTTAGTGGCCTTGTTATGTATTCTTTTTGGTTGTAAATAAATAGTTGTATATAGTTTTTAAAAGGGTGCTTATATGTGAGTATTTCTTTAGTATATTAATGCTTATTGCTATTCATGGTTATAATTGCATGTCTGGGTGTATATATATATATATACGTGGTTTCCGCATGTGACGTTTGTTTTTCTCTGATTTGGGTTTTGGGTCGGTGATGCAATCCTGGGAGCGTCACATTTTATTTCGACCTACGCGGATGATCATGCTTCGTGGGGTACGGGGCGTGACATCCCCGTAAGAATTGGTATCAGAGCAAGGACAGCTCTGTTTGACCTAGTTGAGCCTTGGAGTGATAAGGAGAAATGACCATGGGTAGCTATAGGGTGACTTAGTGTGCTAAGTGTACCTCCAGAATGTTTGTGCTTGACTATTGTGGTGATTGATTGAACCAGTATTGTGCAGGTGCGGCAGGACCCAAGGTTAGTGTGCGAGTTCTTGGGTGAAAATTTTGTGCTGTTGTGTTAGCCGCATGCTGAGTGCTTAATTGTTTCTGTGTTTATACCTGCCTAGGACTTAGACCGGTTAGTTGGTTTAGGTCTCTAATTCCCGGATGGAATTATAGCAGGTAGTCGAGCGCTCAGGATAGAAAGATGAGCAGTGAAAGAGGTAAAGTGAGAGGACCCCCAAGGAGGGGCGCAGGCAGAGAAGCTCGTGGTAGAGGTCGTGGTAGAGCCAGAGCGATAGAGAATATAGTTGCGGGTGCTAGAGTGGAAGAGAACCCTAGAGTGGGTGTTGGGGCTGCAGCAGACCCCAGAGCTGATGTTAGACAGGCGGAAGATCCGCGTATGGAAGGAGTTCTTAGAGCACTAGACCGAATTGGAAATGTGATGGATAGGCAGGCGCAGGAAAGAGAGAATGCGACCGCTCAGGCTGCTGAGGCCGCAGCCGTTGCTGCCGTCCATGAGAATCAAGCTCAAGCTCAACCAGTGCAGGCTCAACCAATGGTGGCACCGAGACCAATGCACCAGTTGGTAGAGCATTTTCTTAAGCTGAAACCGCCTAAGTTCACGGGTAGAGGTGACCCCGAAGCCGCCCCGCGTTGGGTGGAGGAATTGGAAAAGGCATTTGAGCTGTTAGAGTGTACTGAGAGGGAAAAGATTTTATTGGCATCGTATCAACTGCAGGACAATGCCCATGATTGGTGGAAGGCGGTCAAGGATAGGGTATTTCCAGAGTTTATGGAACCGACCTGGGCGATATTCGTCGAGCACTTTTATGGACAGTTTTTCTCTGAGAGTGCCCAGGAGAAGAAGATGGCAGAATTTATGAGACTTCGTCAGGGGTCAATGACAGTAGTACAGTATGAGGCAGAGTTTATTAGATTATCCAAGTTTGCCCCGAGAATGGTTGAGAATCCCCTGGACAAGGCTCGAAGGTTCCGGGATGGACTGAAACCGGAGCTTCGTACTCAGATGCTTTTGTTGAATATTCGAGACTATAGAGAGTTATATGAGCGAGCCCAGACTATGGAACGGGATCAGATTGAAAGGGCATCAGCATCGGGTTCGAGATTTATTCCTAACCGGGACAATCGTCGCTTTGTAAGGAGACCAATGGCCAGTAATAGACGGTTTGTTCCGCCCCCGAGAAGGATTATCGGGAAGCCCGGTCAGACGCCACATAGGATCGGACCTTGCTTTCGTTGTGGAAGTATGGGGCACCAGATAAAGAATTGCCCCCAACAACGACTTTTGGGACCCCCAGGACAACCGCAGCAGCCGCTCAGAATTGGAAATCAGGCCGGAAATCCCTCACCGGCTATTCAGGGCAGACCGCCTGCGCAAGGACGAGTATACGCGTTGGCACGAAAGGATGCTGAGGACGCGCCGGGTGTGGTCACAGGTACCGTATCTCTTTGCAATCATTCGGCATATGCGTTATTTGATCCCGGGGCAACCCATTCATTTATTTCTGAGCAGTTTGTTAGATTGGTTGGTCTGGAGCCTATTCTACTTGAGATTATGTTGTGTGTGACGACCCCACTGCATGATAGGGTGTTAGTATCATTGGGGTGCTTGGACTGTAAAATTGTGATTGGAAATGTTGAAGAAAGAATTGATTTAGCTGTGTTAGCCATGTATGACTTTGATGTGATCATTGGTATGGATTGGCTGACTAAACAGAAAGCCGTTATGGATTGCGGCAGCAGGACGATCCAATTTAATCCGATTGGTCGTCCTAAGTTTGAGTTTCAGGGAAACCGAGGAGGAACCTCGATCCCTTGGATTTCCTCAGTGGAAGCAACAGAAATGCTTGAGGAAGGTTGTGAGGGGTATTTGGTTAACGTCAAAGATCCGACATTGGTGGAGCCTAAATTGGAAGAAATCTCTGTAGTGTGTAATTTCCCCGAGGTTTTTCCTCAAGAGTTGCCGGGTTTGCCACCAGAACGAGAAGTGGAATTTGTAATAGAGTTGGCCCCAGGAACTGAGCCAATTTCTAAGGCACCGTATCGGATGTCGTTGTCGGAATTGAAAGAGTTGAAAGTTCAGATGCAAGAGTTACTAGACAAGGGATTTATACGTCCTAGTGCGTCTCCATGGGGAGCGCCAGTCCTGTTTGTGAAGAAAAAGGACGGGACGTTGAGATTATGTATAGATTATCGGCAGTTGAATCAGGTGACTATAAAGAATAAATATCCACTGCCAAGGATCGATGACTTGTTCGATCAGTTGCAAGGGGCGTCAGTGTTCTCCAAGATTGATCTACGGACAGGGTATCATCAGTTGAGAATTCGGAAAGAGGATATACCCAAGACTGCATTCAGGACGAGGTACGGGCATTATGAGTTTACAGTCATGCCCTTTGGTTTAACGAATGCCCCTGCAGCTTTTATGGATCTGATGAACAGAGTTTTTAAGGAATTTCTGGATCAGTTCGTCATAGTGTTCATTGACGATATTCTAGTGTATTCGAAGAGTTCAGAGGAGCATGAAGTGCATTTGACTGAAGTTCTACGGACGTTGAGAGAACATGCGCTTTATGCGAAGTTCAGTAAATGTGAATTTTGGCTTAGCAAGGTAGCCTTTCTTGGACATATCGTGTCGGGAGAAGGAATATCAGTGGATCCGACTAAGATTGAAGCGGTACTTAAGTGGCCCAGGCCGACGTCAGTGACAGAGATCAGAAGTTTCTTAGGATTGGCTGGCTATTATCGACGCTTCGTGGAAGGATTCTCGTCGATAGCCATGCCATTGACGCGATTACTGAAAAAGGAAAGTAAGTTTGAATGGGACGATAAGTGCGAACGAAGTTTTCAGGAACTTAAGCATAGATTGACGACAGCTCCAGTTTTGACTATCCCCTCTGGACCGGGTGGATTTGAGGTTTATAGCGATGCTTCGTTCAAAGGACTTGGCTGTGTGTTAATGCAACATGGAAAAGTAGTTGCTTATGCGTCGCGTCAGTTGAGACCTCATGAAGTGAATTATCCGACGCATGACTTAGAGTTGGCTGCCATCGTCTTTGCACTTAAGATTTGGAGGCATTATCTGTGTGGGGAAAAGTTTCAGATTTATACGGATCATCAGAGTCTCAAATACCTGTTCTCACAAAAAGAGTTGAATATGAGACAGCGTAGATGGATGGAGCTTCTAAAGGATTATGACTGCGACATCATGTATCATCCTGGGAAGGCAAATCGAGTTGCAGATGCACTGAGTCGCAAGTCTAGCATGGCACACATGATGATCAAGGAGTGGGCGTTATTAGAAAAGATCCGAGACTCAGAATTTAGATTGGAATTAAGCCATGTGTCGAATCTGCTGGCTACTTTGAGGATCGAGCCGGAGATTCAAACTAAGATTAAGGCTTTACAAACCACGGATCAGGAAATTCAGAAAATTGTGGAAATGGATGCCTCGGCAAGGAAGCCAGACTTCCAGGTATCAGAAGATGGAGTCCTGAAGTATAGAGGACGATGGTGTGTACCGGATGATATGGAACTTAAGAAAGAAATATTGAGAGAAGCTCATCGCAGCAATTACAGTATCCACCCTGGCAGTACGAAAATGTATCAGAATTTAAGGCAACATTATTGGTGGAATGGATTGAAAGCGGATGTAGCCAAGCATGTGGCTAAGTGTTTGACGTGTCAACAGGTAAAGGCACAGCACTGTAAACCTGGAGGATTGCTGCGACCATTAGAAATTCCCGAATGGAAATGGGAACATATTACCATGGACTTTGTGACGGGACTACCAAGGAGTCAGAGAGGGCACGATTCCATTTGGGTGATAGTGGATAGACTGACTAAGTCAGCGCATTTTCTGGCAGTGCGTAAGGATTTGGAGTTAGAAAAGTATGCGGAGCTGTATGTAAGACAGATTGTGAGACTGCACGGAGTGCCAGTGACGATTACTTCAGATCGTGATCCGAGGTTTACGGCGAACTTCTGGAAAAGTCTGCAGACAGCTTTGGGGACAAAGGTGCAGTTCAGTACAGCTTATCATCCGCAGACTGATGGGCAATCAGAAAGAACAATTCAGACCCTTGAGGATATGTTGAGGGCTTGTGTAGTGGATTTTCAGGGCAAATGGGAAGAACAGCTGCATCTGGTGGAGTTTGCATACAATAACAGTTATCAGCAGAGTATCCAGATGGCCCCGTTTGAGGCTTTGTATGGTAGAGCATGTAGGACTCCTGTATGCTGGGATGAAGTGGGAGAACGGAGCATTACGGGCCCAGAGTTGGTACAGCAAACAGTGGAAGCTGTTGAGATCATTAGAGAAAGGTTAAAGACAGCACAGAGTCGACAGAAAAGTTATGCCGATCGGAGACGACGACATCTAGAATTTCAAGTTGGGGATCATGTGTTTCTCAAGGTGTCGCCTATGAAGGGATTATCCCGATTTGGCAAGAAAGGAAAGTTGAGTCCGAGATTTGTTGGGCCGTTTGAGATTTTGGAAAAGATTGGCGACATGGCATACAGGCTGGCATTGCCACCGAATTTGTCCCAGATACACAATGTCTTTCACGTGTCGATGTTGAGAAAGTATGAACCAGATCCGACACACGTTCTAAGATACGAAGAAATAGACGTGGACGACAGGGTGTCGTACGTGGAGAGACCAGTCAGAATCGAAGACAGAAAGGATCGAGTACTTCGGAACAAGACAATCCCGATGGTGAAGGTAGTTTGGGAACACCACGGAACAGAGGGCGCTACTTGGGAAAGCGAAGAAGCCATGCGACGTCAACACCCCCAGTTGTTTGAGGAGCCGGTTTGAAGTGCAAATTTCGAGGACGAAATTTTTGTAAGGGGGGAAGAGTTGTAACATCCTGAATTTTGACCCGTTATCGGGACCAATAAAGTGTATATTTATTCTCGTGTAATTTTAGTAAGTCTCGCCTGGACCTGATCAGTCTCGGGATACTAACCATATGAGAGAGGCTAAATAGGAACAGGTACGTGGACCGAGAACCCAATCGCGACTGAACGCTGATTTTGAAGAACGTTGAGGAAATATTTTGAGCCAATATAGGCCGATCTTAGGAAAATGACTGGTTGATTTTGTCAGTAACGTACGATCGGATCGCGAGTGATTTCGCACGACCGAAAGTACATCTGACGAATGAAACCTGATTGTAATCCAAACGATCGCGACCCTGGTACTAGTGATAATTCCTCTCGTTCTCTCGAAATTTAGACCATCACGATTTGGACAATTTTAGGTCGATACGCGTAACGCCTAAACTGCCGCTCGTTAGTGAGAGACCCTAAAACTGCGAAACGAGCATATTGAGATTACAATATTGGACCCGAGTTTCGTTATCAAAATCTCAAGGGTAATTACGACTATTTTGCAAGACGGACGTCAAATGGTAATGGCCATTCATGTTCGAGATTAAAACAGTTGAAAACGGAAGATTCGGCAGAAAGTGAGAAAAAGACCATTTTGCCCCTGGGAACACCGAGGCCGATTTCGGAGGCCGTTTGAGGTTATTTTTCGCGGCCAACATCATTTTGGGGTATCCGAGTGTGTTTGGAATGATTCTGGACAGAAAGTGGAATTTCGGCAAAAATTGGAAAATAATATTATTTTATTCCCGGAAACTTCGCAGAGGATTTTCGAGGGCTTAGAAAGTGAATTTCGCGATTCCGACTCTGGATTAGGTATCACATGAATATTTAGGACCAGTATGTGCAAAAATTGGAATTTTGGTCCGGGACGGAAAAAGGACGAAAATGCCCCTAGGCCAATTTTGGATTATTTCGAATTTTGAATTAAATTTTGGAGGTTAACCAAGGTTGGGTAAGGTTAACTAGAGTTGATTAACCATGGTTAGGGGCAAATGACCATAATACCCTTGCATTATTGGATGAGAATGGATATGAACCCTTGGATCAAGGGCATTTTGGGCATAATGGGCTAGATTTTGACATGTGGCATCCACTCACCCCCTCCCTTGACCATCTTTGACTCTCTCTCTCTCTCCTCAGCCTTCTCTCTCCCCGCGTTCCTCTCTCTCTCCTCCCGAATCTCTCTTCCTCTCTCGGCTGCTCCATTTCCTTCTTCGCCGATCAGCACGCCGGCCACTGTTCACGCCGGAGTAGAGGTCCTCGCCGGAGCTGCTGGTCACCGGCCACCGTGTGCCACCCCTAGGCCTCATCCCCAGCCCAGTCGCAACCCAGTTCCCCTCTCCCGCCGCCCGTGACCGCCCGTTGCAGCCACTCCAGCCGAGGCGCGACAAGGACGCCGTCGCCGTCGCTGGGCTCGTCCGCCTGGCCGCGCCGCCGTGCGCCACCCCAGCCGACCAGCTTCGCCTCCCCATCTCACTCTCATCCGTCCTCAGCCCCTCTCAGCCGAAGCTTCCCCTGTTCTGGCCGTGAGGAAGCCGTGGGCTTCGCCGGACCGCCGTAGGCCGCCGGCTTGCCTTGGAGCGCCGCCGTCGATCGTACCGCTCGCCGGTCATCGGCCGCTCGCTCCCGTCGTCTCGCGTCGTCATTAGGCGAGTAAAATTACTAATCGCTAAATTAGTCTAATTGTGCTTGATTAGGGATTTAATTATGTTAATTAGGACCTAATTATGTGTGTTTTGTGTAATGGATGGTTAGTGGACTTAATTAGGACTAATTACATTGGTTTAGTGGTAATTAGGAGAGGATTTGTGGGCTGAATTGGGATGGGCCTCATGGGCTCCGAATTTTGTGTTATTTGGGCCCAAATTGGAGAAATTTTAAATGGGCCCAAGTTGGATAATTTAAATGGGCCCAATTGGAAATTAAATGAGCCCAAATAGAATTTTAAATGGGCCTTGCAATTAGAAATGGAATGGGCCCATGAAGTTGGAATTAAATTGAATTGTTGAAGCCCAATTAGAAAATGGAATGAGCCTTGATGTGAATTGTCTTGAATTGATTGAGCCCATTAGAATATTAAATTGGGCCTTTGAATGTGGATTGGTTTGGACTAGATTGAGCCCAATTGGAATTTGAGCGGGCCTTGATATGAAACAAATTGGAATTGTCTTAAGCATGATGGGAATCAAATGGAACTTGATTGTGAAATTCCACATTTATTGTGATATGATTTAAGAGTGTGATTGTGACCGACGGGTCAGGCCTTCGGGTCGATATATAACTGTGACCGACGGGTCAGGCCTACGGGTCGAGTGTGATTGTGACCGACGGGTCAGGCCTACGGGTCGATTTATAACTGTGACCGACGGGTCAGGCCTACGGGTCGAGTGTGATTGTGACCGACGGGTCAGGCCTACGGGTCGATTTATAACTGTGACCGACGGGTCAGGCCTACGGGTCGAGTGTGATTGTGACCGACGGGTCAGGCCTACGGGTCGATTTATAACTGTGACCGACGGGTCGGGCCTTCGGGTCGAGTGATTGATGACCATTGGGTCATGGCCTTCGGGTCGAGTTAAATTGTGATGACCATTGGGTCATGGCCTTCGGGTCGATTTAATTGTTTATGAATTATATTGATATCGAAAGCCTAACCTGCAGGGCTGGAATATTAGAATCGGGCTGTGAGCCCATGTGAACTTATATTGATTTAATTACTGGTTCAGTAAATTGTGTATTTTATTTATTTCTGGAGGTGCACGTTAGCCTAGTTTAGGATTAGAGATTTTTCTTGCTGAGTTTATCTCACGGTTGTGGTAAAACCGGATTTTCAGACCCCCGCCAGTAGAATGCCGAGGAAAAGTCCTCTTTTTGGATACCCGTACCGAATCCAGCGAGGTGTTAGTGAGCATCCTTGCGGGGACGGATCAGCATACATTAGGCGCCAATCAGTGGTGCTTATTGACGTTGGAGAGGAGTACCCCCAAACACAAGAGTATGTAGCCTGGTGTTATCGGGGAGCTAATGGGGTTACTGGACCTCCGATGAGAACTTTTGACGTTCCAGTAGATATTAATGGAGTGATGATTCCCCAGATGGCGAGTGGTGAAGTTTCTGATCCTCCACCCTCTCTTAGCGTGAGTAGCGTGGGTGATACTGTGGATGGACCGATACCCATGGATGAGGTGCAGGGTGGTGAGCAAGTTATAGCTGACGATATAATTGAGGAGGAAGAGGAAGAACTGAATCTGGAAGTAGTGGGAGAGAATGGCGAGCCAGCTGGAGAAGTGGCAGAAGTGGGATCAGACGAGGAGATACTATCGGAGGAGGACTCGTCTGAGGAGTCAGCAGCGCCATCCAATCCTGGCGAGGAGCCGTAGGGCAGATTCCAAGAATAGGAGTTTAGATTAACCCCTCTTTTTGATGTAACTCTCCCTAGGTAGTTAGCTGACCCCTATAGGCCACCGATCCTTTTTGTTTAGTGGCCTTGTTATGTATTCTTTTTGGTTGTAAATAAATAGTTGTATATAGTTTTTAAAAGGGTGCTTATATGTGAGTATTTCTTTAGTATATTAATGCTTATTGCTATTCATGGTTATAATTGCATGTCTGGGTGTATATATATATATATACGTGGTTTCCGCATGTGACGTTTGTTTTTCTCTGATTTGGGTTTTGGGTCGGTGATGCAATCCTGGGAGCGTCACATTTTATTTCGACCTACGCGGATGATCATGCTTCGTGGGTACGGGGTGTGACATACGAAAAACCCCAAATTAGTACACTTGTGATAAATTTAACCCGGACTAAGTTTTTTATCACAAAAAATCCTAAACTGGTACATTTGTGATAAATTTACCTCAAGCTAATTTTTTTGTCATAAAAAATCCCAAATTGATACACTTGTGACAAATTTATTCTCCGTTAAATTAGATTAATTCCACAAAAAATCACAAATTAGTAAATCTATGACAAACGGAGGGGTAAAATCTCAAACTGAAATACCCGTCAACTGCCGTTTGTCATCCAATTCAACGATTTAATAGTAAAATTAAATGGAAACTAATAAAGGGTAAATTTATCACAAGTATACCGGTTTGGGATTTTTAGTAGTAAAAAAATTAGTTCAAGATAAATTTATCACAAATGTATTAATTTAGGGCTTTTCATGATATTAACCCTTTTATTTATTCTCTTCTTTGGTGTATGAGTTAAAAGATCTTCGGGTTACGTTTGTTCGAGTCACTAACGTGTACTATTATGTATTTGTGCATTGCTGCAGCCTTGAAGAAGTGGTTGAATTGATTATTGCAGAGGCTTTTAGTCTTTTGATGGATGTCAACGCCAGATTATGACTGAAGTTTAGTTGAAAATCGGTGATATCTGATACACGCTGTAGATGCTGGATCTCCTCTAGAAAGTTATTAGACTTTTCTAGCACAAATATTTTCCAAATTTCATGGTTAATTTTATCAAAGTTTACTGAACTTTGGCTTCCTCATAGAATGTATTAAACTATACTTTCTTATCTAGTGACGGGGCAAACATGTGGCAGTGACATGGCATCCAAAAAATTGATCGTTGCGATTCAAAGTGTATCGATTGTAAAAGAAAAAAAGGAAAAGCACAGTTCTTCAAATGGTAGAAGTCAAAATTCATGACATAATTGCAAAATCTGCCAAAATTCAGTGACCATCGATGAAATCTACTAGAAATTTTCAAGAAATGAATGTGGCATTTGTAATTGATACGTTGACTCGGACGACTTACCGTTAAGAAGTCGGAGTTTTCTGATCAAACCACCTATGGAGCCTTGCTTGACTCGATCGAACCATCTGGGTGAGTCGTCAGCTTGTAAACCCGTTCAAGTGATATGGCTTTCACATCTGTACTTTTAATAACAAAATCCCATGTCTCGTTCTGCCTCAAGGCTCGGATCTTCTCCTCCATGGCCCCTCTATTCTCCCTGACAATTACTTCTTCAGACGAGGATGGTTATCTCACACCAATATCCTCTATTAACGCTGCATTAGCGCATCTGGGATTTGGTCGTGTGGCCCAGTCGCGTGTCCTCATCATAAGACCATTATGTTCTGCTCTCAGACCATGTAGTATGATCCTCCTCGCCCTTGTTTCTGCAATTTTCGCAAAGTATAGGCTGATGATTATAATCCCATTTGAGTGATGGGTAGAAGGATGTTCTTCTGCTTCTGGAGCTTTGCTATCATTCCCTAAGCAACGAGAGTTATCAGTGTGTCCCATTCGTCTTTCGATTCTTGCATCCTCGATATATGGCAAGAACTCATCGTCGGCCAACATGTACATAGCCTTGCCGGCTTTCCTTTTCTAGTTCCAATCCGCGAGCTCATCTTTATGCTTTGGCGATCCAGCGTTTTTGGGTTGAAACGGTGGCACCAACACCCAAGGATGGCCTTTTTCTTCACACCCTCACATGAGCGCGATTTTTTTTTATGCAAATACCAATCTTATTTACATTCTCAACAACCAAGATACAGTACACTTTTTTTTTTCGTTTTTTGTGTGGTGAATTAAAGATTTTCAGGTTACGGTTTGTTTGAGACATCAATCAACAATTCGATTGCCATCCTGATATTCTTTTTCCGTTTGGTCTGTCAGTCGTACTAAAATAAATCGTCCTTCACTTGTGCATTTTTGCAGCCCCGCAGAAGTAGTTCGGAAGGCTATTGCCGAGGTTATTGAGAGCAAGGGAATTGTTAGACGGACTCCTGAAGCCTTCTTTTGGTTCGATGCGAAAGAGAAAGAAGAATGGATTTGCTTTCTATGTAAAGAGGAATGTACTACTAACTAGGGCGGCCTCAAAACCGCGGGTTTCGCCGGTGCGGGAAAAATTTTCATCGGTGGATGAAGAAGTGCACGGCCGACTCGGACAATGTGCAAATCGCAACAAAACCGCATGAAAAACAAAGAAAACTTTGAAGTCAGCATCGATACGAGAACAAAGCGAGCATATTACAAGGTTCCAAAGTAATGATTTTGCAAAAAATATATCGGGTGCTTCTTTCAGACATTTCGTCAAACAGTTAACATGCGATCTAAGAAATGAGATTCCGATACGATTCTCGATCAAGAAGTGATGTGACGGCGCCTAAATCATGTTATTCTACAACAGATATGCCTTATTCTGGTAAAACTTCTTCGCAAGCTCAGCAATTGAGTCGAGCCTCTTTTCTCGGCCAAAACAGGGCCTGTTTGAGAGAGAAATCCTACTTGGTTTGGTCCTGCGATGGCAAACAAGCAGGAAACCCTCTCACTCAGCCTTTTGTCTCCATTTCTTCTCTTTCTGTCTGTGTTCTCTCCCCTTCTGATCTTTCCCCCCCGAGAGCCCCCCAAAACCGATTCTGTTCTTGCTAGGGGTGAGCAGTTCCCGGTCCGGTCCGGTCCCACCCAAGAATCGGGAACCGGATCGGGAGGACCGGTTCCCATTTTCTAGGACCGAGGACCAGACTGGTTAGTTTTAAGACCATGGACTGGATCGGACGGTCCGGTCCGGTCTGGTTCCAATGGAACCGATCACGTACTTTTAAATTAGGCTTCTTATTTTAAATAAATAAATGTATTTATTTTTTTATTTTTGAATGGAACCAATCACGTTCCAATGGAACCAATTCCATTTTTCAATGGAACCAATCCTTAAAAAAATTGGTAAAGGCAAGAGGGAATAGATTAGGCTTTCTTTTTTTTTCAAAAATTTTAAAAAGTAAATAAATATATATTTATTGATCTGGTCCGGTCCGGTCCGGTCCGGTTCCCACCCTAGAATCGGGAACCGGACTGCCCGAAAACCGGTTTCACTTTTAGGAACCGGAAACCGGACCGATACTCTCAAGAACAGGACTGAACCGACCGGTCCGATCCCGGTTCGGACGGTCCATCATGTTCACCCTTAGTTAATGCCCGTTTGTGGTGCCCACGTGATAGAAAACTGGTTCTGCTAGGAGTATTAGAAACGTGAGAAGACAGCTTAGGGGCGTGTGAACTTCACTAGCTCGCATCCTCCATCGCGTGCGTATTAGAAGCGTGAGAAGACCAGAGAAAGAGATTTGAGGTTGGGCTCCTCTATAATCGAATGGGAAAATGGGCTTTTTTTTTTATCATCAATTCTCATGGGCTCGGACCGTAATTCGTGGACTGAGGAACTATCGGTTTATCAAGCTGACACGTTGATTGAAGCTTTAAAGGCCAAATCTTATAGGCAAATAAATGGGTTTGGTTTTCTTCATGGGCCAATGCAAATTGATAAATGGCTGAATTGGACTGTCTTCTTCTTTTTTCTCGTTTTTTTTTCCTTATCATCTACTCTCCTTTTTTGTTGCTATTTTTATAAGAACGAAAATCTGAATTGTGAGCTAAAATTCAGGTGTCAACAATAACTCAACTAAAGGGGATCCCATTACAGGAGTGCCTATTTGGGAAAATAAAACTTCCATTGAAGAGAAGCAAGGCTTTCATAGATTCAACGAATGAGGTGGGTTCATTCACAATGGGGGAGCTTATTTCGCTTGCTTAGGTGCCAGGTGGAGATGACTATTACTAAATAGATAAAAAATAAAGATCTAATAAAGAAAATGACTGAAGGTTAGAAAACAGTTTAAAGCTAAGACAAGGTGCTATGGACGGGCCCATGAACTACCCAATGCTGTCTTTGAGTTTCGAAGCATAGGGATCGTTCTCCAATCATGTGAAGTCCAGATCACCTTAGTGCACGTCAATTTTTGTCAATATCTTTTTTGGCATGCCGATAGATCGACTTTGCCCAACATAATCATATTAAATGCTCCTGGGAAACTCCTCAACAAGAACCTAACCATAATTGTCTATTTTGCATCATTTTTTCACAACCAAACCATTTTTCATCTCAATTTAGAGATCTTTTAAACATCCCATCGGCCAATTGGACAGGCCATGCAAAATTGGAAGAGTAAAACTAGTCCTTTGCTAAGAAGGAAAACATTTTGCTCAACACCAACATAGTTGAGAGAATTTCAAACCATTCTCAGACATCTACAAAGTTTTTTTCTTTTATATTCTCTATTTAATTTGTTAGTTTTTGGGGGAAAACAAACACGAGCAATGATGTCTTAAAAATAAAGCACCCACATTTCAATATCGGACACTGCTTAGAAAGAGGAGGGCCAGGGGTGAGTAGCACTTATACCTCTGGGCTAAATGCAGCCCAAGAGCAAAAACCTTGAAAAGGCACTAAAACATGGAACTCCTAATTCAAATGGATTACAATTGAACATTGATACAAACCAATGGCCATGAGAGGCTCCAGTTTAGGCTGCTCAAGTATGGAATGGACTAAGCTTGAACTTAGTAATACTTTATTTGAGAGATTTCTCTAAGCTTTATTAAACTTTTTTATATTATAGTTGTCAAGATATGTCATATTAAACTTTGATTATTCGAAAATCTGACCTAACTCGTGCATTTAATCCCCTCACACACGCTTGTTAGGGACTCGAAATAGAATTGTCTTTTTTTCTCTAAATATTATGTTAATAGCTTGATTACATCACCAAACACTCAATTACATGCATGATCGATGATTTATTAAGGCATGCTTAGCTCTTAGGAATTCTCAAATAAACCTGAAAACTGTTTATTTTAGTTGACCAAACCCTTTTCTTTCCTGGAAAATAAAACTCGTCCAATTAAAAAAAAAGAAAAAGGAAAAGAAAACGTGGGTTGGATTCAATTAGCAGATCGCAAGGATGGTCAAATGAGGAAAAAAGAGAGGAACTTGCTTCGTGAGTTCTACCTTGACTCAGTGAAGTTCCACGCATTTACTTCGCCAATTATAGGGAGCCAGTGCGTCAGACGCGACTGAAATAAAGAACCGGGAAAAAGCCAAGTCAAGTCGACTTTCGATTAAGACAAGCCGAGGCGGGAAATTCATGTGTTCATATGGCCTGTCCGTGAACATTGGTTTTTGGTCTTGGTCTTGTCTCTCGGACAAACCTTCGCTTCTAATGTGACATACTAACAGCAACTCAGTGATATCCAATCACCGATCAGGTTCATGCACAAGAAATTGCATGGATGGCGGAGTCTTTTTATTTGTTTATAAGTAAAGAATTTATATACCAAGGAAATTCCAGGTGGACCAAGTCATTAAGCGCCATGAGACATTTCATGTCTTATATCCATCCTTCTCATGTACAGTATTTTAATATCTACACGTAATAATTTGAATCTGATATCTCTTATTTCCAGCTTTCCAAACATGATATAGCTTTCTATTAATTCCAAGCAATTTTCAAAAGAATGAGGACAACTTATATTTGGAGCAATGAAACCGTCCATTAGACTTCCTTCGAAAAGCTGAAACCGAAAAAAAATAGACCCTAGATTTTTTAATAGCATTACAAATTACACGAGTAGATCAAATATTCTTCAACAAAAAAAAAAAAGAATAGATCAAATATTCAACATTTGATCCTTAGTGGACAACCTCATGAATCATCAACACTCAAGACAATAAACTATGCAAGCGAATATTTGGAACAAAACCAAATAATCTTGTGCCATGCGAACGAGTCATAAAGTATGTGAAAAATCAAACTCAATTGCCACAATGACTAAAGCAATAATAATTTAGGGAACACTCTAGTAATTATGATTTGTTTGACAACAAACTCGGTAAGATAATCAAAAGTGAAAATCTATTTACTGAGATCAAAAGTTGACAAAATCGAGGAATGATTTTTTATTTTGAAGGCCATTGTACATCGCAGAATTAACTAGGCAATTATATACAAAAAGTATGTCATGGAAATATGATTCATCAATGATGATGTCAATTTCAAGAAAGATTATCTTATCCATGTTCAAAGACAAAAATATCTCGAAATTATTGTACTGTGATGTGCATGGGTCCTAAGAGAAAATTATTGCGTAAAAACTTATTAATCAAACCCTTTTGTGTTTTCAACAATAACATAGGCTCACGCTATTTCCATCCCTTATTGGCTCCCGACACCCTTTTTTACATTGAATTGAATACATTATCTTTTACAGGTCTCACTCTTGATTTAAGATTATTTCTTACATTCTTTTCTTCTTTTTCTTTTGTTTTAATTTGACTAGAAACGAAACTATTCATGCTCCTCTTAAACAACATTTGTTTAGGTTAAATGTGGGGGCCCATTCTTGATTTTCCAAGCTTTTAGCAATTGCGACTAATTAGCTTGGATGATCTAGTGGAAGGTTACTTTTCTATTGGAGAGTGTGAGCAGCTCCGAAGATGTTTGAAAATTCGGGAGAATGGCAGGTGAGATGCTGGATCTCCTCTTAGAAGTTATTAAACTTTTCTAGCACAAATATCTTAAGAACTTTCAAGGTAAATTTTATCGATCCTCACTGAACTTCCGTGTATTTGTGATCGTGTCATTGAATGTTGATTTCTTTGGATAAAAATTTCTAGTGTAGTGGACCACTTCTTGACATTTAGATACCCAGCTACACATTGATTTTAGTCGTTCTTTTCAACCCCGATGCTCCCACCACCAGCTGGGTCGTCGACTTTAGTGGTTTTACCTAACCTTCTCTTGTTATACGTTCTTCTGTTTCATCTATTTCTGCGAGTTATCTCTTTCACAGAAACTCACCTACATTTTCCCGCGTTCTTGATGTTTTCTTCATATTGAGAGCAATCGCAGAGCCGAAAATCTCCTGTCCTCAAGAAGCGACAGTTGATCTTCTTTCACTAACTCTTGTCGCAATTAGCTCTTGAACTCCAACGAGGCATCAGTTTAATCGTCATCTGAGCTTCGTCGCACGAAGCGGACTGTAAGTAAATAATCTACTTGACTTGAAAATTGAATAACTGCTGAGCATATGTACATATCTTGATTGTTGTCGAGGCACGGGAATGAAACTTGCACATATAAATGTTTGATGCATTTGGTTGTTGGTGCATTGCTAGTACCAGTCTGAGTATATTCTCGATTGCTGTTTCTATTGCTCTTCTTTCATGGAACTTACCAGACAAAAAGTATTCTTCATGCTCTTGGTATTGTTCTCTGGGATCTTGACACTGTTAATGGATACAGCTGCACTTGGATCACTGGGAACAGATAGATCGTTTGCTCATTCGCCAATTTTTGTGTAAATGTTTGATGCAATTGGTTGTGCTTGTTTGATGGTATTTCTATTTCCAAGTTTCATAAGGTAAGTCTATAATTATTAGCACGGTTCCGAGACGACTAACCAAAATGAAGAGGAAGAGGAGCTCGGAGGCAATCCTGAGCATTGAAACTAAGCCAGCATATGAGTACGATGTGTTTTTGAGTTTCAGGGGAAAGGACACACGCCAAACCTTCACCGATTACCTTTACCATAGCATGAAACGTGCAGGAATTCACGTTTTCCTTAACAGTGAAAAACTCAAAGATGGTGAAAAAATCAGCGAAGCACTTTATAAGGCATTGAATGAGTCTCGGATCTACATACCCATCTTCTCTCAGAACTTCGCTTCCAGTTCATGGTGTCTTCACGAGGTTGCCCGCATGGTAGAATACGCCTCAAAATCCGATCAGAAGAAAGAGATTATCCCCATTTTCTATGACGTGGAGACTGATGACGTGAAGTTCAAAACCAAATTGTATAGAAAAGCCTTACGTAAGCACAAGAAGAAGTTTGGCTCCGATGAATTGAAAAGTTGGAAAAGAGCCCTGGTAGAGGTTGGAGGTATGACTGGACGGGAACTTAAAGGCAAATGGTAAATTTCCTCAAGTTTTGATGGTTAATAAGCACCGTATTTACATTTCATTGGATGAAAGTTTGTCAGTCGAAATTTCTGAACATAAAGCATTGGGGCGTTAATTTATTTAAGAATTGCATTACAAGTTAATGAAAGCTAGACTTAACACCCGACAGCTAAATCTGTTAAACGGGCGGGTCGGGTCGGGTTTGAGTCGGGTCATAAATGGTCTGACTCAACTTAATACATTCAACCCGTTTATAACCCATTTATCACAAGGCAAAAATCTTGACCCATACCCGACTCGATCAATTTAACTAAATCTAGGAAAGCTTAATTCTGATAATTATTTTAAAAAATTGAATTGCTAAAACATCTTTATGCAATACAAATCTTTTAAAAAAATTGAGGCTCCATTTGTTTCGTGGAAAATATAAAATTTTTAGAAAATGTTTTCGGGAAAATGACAATATTTTTCAATATTTGGTTGAAATCTGGAAATGAGCTAGAAAATATTTTATGCCTTTTGGTATGAAAAATCATATTTTCCTCTATGCATTCATTTTAATATTTATTTAAAAAATCATATTTTTAATTATTTTTCTTTTTCTTTTTTTTTCCTTTTTATTTTTATTTTTATTTTTTCCTTTTCTTTTTTTCTTGTTTCTTCTTCCCCTGCTAATGGCTGGCCATGGCGACAGCCGGCGGCCGGCCACAGGTGAGGGACAAGCTCACTGGAGCCCGAGGCCTCACCGGCCACTGGCGAACCCGAGCTTCGCTTGCCTCAGGCAAGCTCATCCCTCGCCTGTGGTCGACCGCCAGTCGTTGCCGTGGCCAGCCACCAGTGGGGGAAGAAGACAAAAGAAAAAAAGAAAAAGAAAAAGAAAAAGAAAAAGAAAAAGAAAAAAAAGAATATAAAAATTAGAAAATTAAAAACATTGAAAAATTCACTTAAGCTTATTGGGTAAGCCATTTATGACCTATTTAATACCCATTTAAGACCCATTAAGTTAATAAGCGACCCATTAATGATCAATTTAAGTCTATTTTAAAACTAAACCCATTAATGATCACTTAAGCTTATTGGTTAATGTATGGGCTCTTGGCCCATTTACCACCTCTACTGACAACCCATTATAGAGAATAGAATAAAGCTGATTTTTCTTAAAGCACAACAAACTGGGTTGAACGCAACTTATGTAGAATAACTAGCAAATACTTATATAGAAACCTTCAAGCGTCATAAGAGCGATCCCGACTTTCCCCTTTATCAATATTATTTCCTTTTTTATGTTATTTGATTTTAAATATTTTGATTGTTTCATAAAGGGCGACCTCCCTATAGATAGGCGCCTAATATATATATATATATATATTATAAATGGTACTTTATTATTCAAAATAAACATTATCTTTTGAAATCCTTTTCCAAGTATATCTTCCTCTGTGTCAACAACCTAGACAAAGCATTTTCCAATTCATATCCCATTAACCCAACAAGACCCGACAGGTAAGACCAACTTTTAACTTGATCACATTTTTTACTTAATCATATTATCACAATAAGTATGATGGAAATCATGTGATTTTACGTAATTTTTGCGGCTCACTGTAATCGCAAACTTTTGTACAATAGCAAAATCGTGGTAAATTGTTGAATCGATAGGATTATTACAATTTTAAAATTATACAAAGATATGATTAGAATTTGTTCCAAAAAGGGCATAATTAACATTACAAAAATGTACATTACCAAAAAAAAAACATTACAAAAGTGCACGATGATGCATCCACGCAAAACATGAACGTCTAAAAAAACTTCACAGAATTTCGTCAGTATGAAACATTTGAATTACTGATTAACGAAGAGAACTTATTGGAACAATATGAAAATATTGAGCCCATCTATGTGGAAAGAGAACAATTTTTCAAGTTTTGGACAGAAAGGGTAATGTTAAGCTCAAAACCAATTTGTTCCGGAAAACGATATTCAAGCTCAAGAAGAATTTTGGCCCTGATGAGTTGAAGCGTTGGAAGAAGGTTCTTGTAGAGGTTGCACGTATAAAGGGATGAAATCTTATAGGCAAAGGGGAATTTTCCTAACACTTTTTTCTCATGGTCAATAATTGCAAACTACATCTGTCTGGAACAAACTTTGTGCGTCCAAATTATTAAACTTATAGCATTGCGGCATTACATTATAAGTTAATGGACTCTAGACTGAAATTGCACACGAGAACCCTACAAAAGGAAATTATTTGTGGGTGAAGGTGAACTTTTTTCAAACCCGCGAAAAACTATGTCAAACGTGTTCCCTAGAGTCCTGTAGTCTATCATGTCTTTGACTGAAACGAAATTTTCGTGCTTTGCTGCAGCCAAGGAGAACAAATTGAATCGATTGTTGAAGAGGTTTGCCGTAAGCTTAATACAGGACATGTGATTGTGACTGAAAATTTGGTTGAAGATAATGCTCAGATGGAAGCAATAATGAAATTGTTGGATGTTGGCTCTGGTGGTGTACGTTTTGTCGGTATCCATGGCATGGGTGGTGTTGGAAAAACAACTCTTGCCAAAGTCATGTTTAACAAACTATCTTTTCACTTTGAACATTATAGTTTCCTTGAAGACGTTCGAGCATCATCACAACCTCATAGTGGTCTTTTAGAATTGCAGAAAAAGCTCTTATCAGATTTGGCCGGTCATGGGATTGCTAATCAAATTAAAGATGTTGATGGTGGGATCCAGATGATAAAAAAAGCATTAAGTAATAAGAAGGTGCTCATTGTTCTTGATGATCTAGACAAGAAAGAGCAACTCGAAAAACTAGCCGGAAAATCTGATTGGCTTTGTTCTGGTAGTAGAATCATTACCACAACTAGGGACGAAAGCATCTTGATGACACAAGTGGGCTCATCCGGTAAAGAGGTCCTCACGCAACTTGAAGGATTTTGCGTTATGAAGTTCATGGAATGAGATTTGATTTAGCACTTCATTTGTTTCATAAGCATGCATTCAGAAGTGACTCTATTATGGAAGAATATGATGCTCTTTCAAGAGAAATTGCTCGTATAGTTGGTATGCTTCCTTTGGCCATTGTGGTGATAGGGTCCAATCTTTTTGACTGGGGCAAAGATTTGGGGCATTCGGATAAAAAAGAAGTATGAGAAGACACGCTAAAGCAGTTAAAGGAAGGTCCTTTTAAGGATGTCCGAGACACATTAAAGATAACTTATGAAAGATTAGATAATAAGCAAAGAGAAGTATTTCTAGATATAGCGTGCTTTTTCACCAATGATGACAAAACATATCCAGTTATCATGTGGAAGGATTGTGAATACTATCCTCACATTGCAATGAGAGTTCTCTCTCATAGGTCCTTGATAAAAATTACAAATGATAATAAGTTTTGGATGCATGATCAAGTTCGAGACTTTGGAAGGTACATTGTTCTTGAAGAATATCCTCGTAAGTTCTGTAGGGTGTGGATTCGTGAGAAAGCACTGGAAATACTGGAGAGAAAAGAGGTAAATGGGAACTGTGTATGTTTTAATATATTCGGTGGAAGAAATTCTTAGAATTTTTCTTCCCATTCAAAGCAGCAATTTGGTTGAAATATGCATCTAATAGATAGCTTTGTATAACGTCACTTTTGTCTTGCTGGGGTTACATCTCTCTGTGAAACCTTCAGGCCAAAGGTTGCGAAGTTTTTAGAGAGAGCCAAAACAGATCGTCTGACAGCTAGCTTTATTTTCTGGGTTTTAGTATACGGGAAGTAGCTTTTCGAAATTTTGGAAAAAAAAAAACCAAAGAGCAGCTCACGTGTTATCTTCAGTAAGAAATGGAAACCAAAATTATAACAAAGAACTTTATGTATTATATTTGGCCCCGATCTCTTAGAATAAAATATGAAGATTTTTGACTTAATATACTAGTTCTATTTCCTGAAAAGTAGAAACCGAAAATATGATGAGTTCAGTAGGATATGAGAAGCGTATATGGCGAGCTCAAACATTGGTGTAATTGTTTGACAGTGCTTTATATGTCCTCTTTGTTGTAGCTCTATAAATCGTATTTTGCATGCTCAACATTGAGTCTATGATATGCAGAGAAATGAAGATGTTGAAGCTCTGAGCCTGATGTTTGATGGCCGCAGCTTCACACAAGAAGAATTAGCTTTTCTACCAAAACTAAGGTTCCTTTGAGTGAAAGAGTTTGATTTTTCCGGCGACTTCCAAAATCTTCATTCGGAGCTAAGATGGCTTTCTTGGCAAACGACTTTCCATGCAGAAAACCTTCACTTTAGTAAATTGGTTGTGCTCGACCTTTCCAATAGCAATATTGAAGATGGCTGGGTTGGATGGAGCCAAATGAAGGTATGATATGCCTTACTGTGTACACTTCTTTCTATCATTATCTCATTCACGACGATAGAATTTCCAATGATAGAAGCAAGATACATATTTCACTTCTTTGTATTATTACCTCATACGATTGACATAATGGTTGCATGCACTCCCCGTCTCATCTGAGTGTAAAGCATAGTTTGCACAAAAACATTCAATCTCTTTCTATATATAAAGGTAAACACAAATTATGTCCCGCATAAAAGTTGTTGAGGCTTTAGAAATGGAGCATTCCAATAAAAAAGTAAGTGCCATTTTGCTTCAATATGCATCAAATATGATTTGATTGACTGTAAATTTTGAGTCAAGTTCGGTAATAAAAAAGTTAATCGGAATTAAGTTTGAGATTGGCAACACTCAGTTTGAATGGCCTAAGAATCACAAGTTTATTTGGCATAGTTAAGTTGATGATTTGAATCAAGGTGAGCTTGGCCTTCGCAGTACTTGATTCAAGGGGCTCACTAGCCTAATTTAATAGTTAAGTATATCTTTATAATTGCATTAATGAACTGTAAATTAAATGAATATGACATTACTTTTACTTTTTTTAATTAACTCGAGTTAATGAGCAAAGCCTCGAGCTTTACATTGAATCTAGTTCTTAACAACCGCGTCAAATCATATCTCATACAAATTTATAGTTCATTTCGGGGTAAAGAACAAAAGTAATGGAGTACCTTGTCCATTTTTAACATTAATCTCACGTCCATTTTTGGGCTACGAAAATAGTGTGAAATCAACTTAGCTCAAGTTGACATTTGAATCTTCTGCTTCTTTTTTCCTGTCAAAGGACCCCTTATTCCTTGAAGAGTATTGAAGACACACTCTCTCTCAAAAGAAACAAAATGACGAGACAAAATGATGGGTTCCCATCCCCCTAACAGTTGCCATTAGTCACTTCTCACTTCTTGCAAACCCTTCCCTCCATCTCAGATTCTTCCCATAATTTTTCGAACTTAAATGAATTCTCGTACTAAGTTTAAGGTAGAACAACAAAATCATTTTTATCTTTTATATCAACTTCACATTGCCTCATTTATTTTTTAAACCATGACTTCATATCCTGATTATTATTAGGCTTCAAATTACACTAGGCTTGTCAAATGAGTGAGTTGGGACAGGTTTGAGTCGGTCGAAAATGATCTGACCCAAATTGACCCCTTTTTATGCAATGCAATTTTAGCAGCGTGTACCCGATCCATTTCATATTACCAAAACACATTCGTATTATCCCAACCTATGAAAACTCATGCCCACCCATTAACCCACTTTAGGCTCTTCATGTAAATATGTTACGTGGATAAAATTTTATATCAAATCAAATAAAGTAAATTAAAAAAAAAAGAAGTTATCACTTGCTATCACTTGCCCTGACCAACACAGCCGACGCAGTCTAAGGGTGTGTAAAAGAGTGCACAAATGTACAATAAATTTTCTTTAAAAATCAAAGGGGTGAGAGTATAATGAGGTTTTAATGTTCATGTGTTAATGAAGAGGAGTCGCTTTTGATCATCATCATAAACAAAAAGAATATCTAATGTGGCTATTCTTTTATAATTGGGATGATATTTGGGAGCTTTCTTTATGATAATTGGAATTGGTTGTAACCTTTAATCTAATTACTAGCTTCAGCTATTTGATTGGTCTAATCTATAGCAAATGTACGAGGAAACATAATGCTTAGGGTTCAAGAATTACTATAGATTCAACATTTACTTGAAAATAAATGAAATTAAAATGGCAAAGACTACCAGTACGCACATAATATGGAATAATTAAAAAATAATAATAAACGAAATTACAACCGCTGTTTGTGATTAACAACCAGAGGTTGCAACAGTTATGGGAAAATTGTCAAATCAGTCCTAAACCTATTGTACGGCGGCCAATTCAGTCCTAAACCTTTTAAGTTTGCCAATTTAGTCCTAAACCTTTTAAATTCTTGCCAATTCAGTCCTTCCGGCCAATTTTGGCCGGCCGGTGCTGACGTGGCCGCCGGTCGGCGCCGGCCGTCCGGTCAACGCTGACGTGGCAATTTTTTATTATTTTTTTCAATTTTTTAATCTTTTTTTTATTTTTCTGCTTTTTTTTTCTGCTCTCCCCTCTGCCGGTCCGGCGACCGGCGACCGGACAGAGGGGAGGTCCGGCGAGGCCTGGCGAAGCTCGCCCCGCCGGCCACCGGCGAGGGCGAGCCTCGCCGGCCCCTGGCTGGGCGAGGCGAGGTCGGCCTCGCCTCGCCGTCGCGACCCAGGCGTCGGCGAGGCTCGGCGAGGCGAGGTCGAGCCTCGCCGTCGCCTGGGTCGCGACGGCGAGGTCGAGCGTCGCCAGATCTGGGCGACGCTCGACCTCGCCGTCGCGACCCAGGCGACGGCGAGGCTCGACCTCGCCTCGCCGGCCCCTGGATGGGCGAGGCGAGGTCGGCCTCGCCTCGCCGTCGCGACCCAGGCGTCGGCGAGGCGAGGCGAGGCGAGGTCGAGCCTCGCCGTCGCCTGGGTCGCGACGGCGAGGTCGAGCGTCGCCAGATCTGGGCGACGCTCGACCTCGCCGTCGCGACCCAGGCGACGGCGAGGCTCGACCTCGCCTCGCCGAGCCTCGCCGGCCCCTGGATGGGCGACGGCGAGGTCGGCCTCGCCTCGCCGTCGCGACCCAGGCGTCGGCGAGGCGAGGTCGAGCCTCGCCGTCGCGACCCAGGCGACGGCGAGGCTCGACCTCGCCTCGCCGACGCCTGGGTCGCGACGGCGAGGCGAGGCCGACCTCGCCTCGCCCATCCAGGGGCCGGCGAGGCTCGGCGAGGCGAGGTCGAGCCTCGCCGTCGCCTGGGTCGCGACAGCGAGGCGAGGCCGACCTCGCCTCTCCCAGCCAGGGGCCGGCGAGGCTCGCCCTCGCCGGTGGCCGGCGGGGCGAGCTTCGCCAGGCCTCGCCGGACCTCCCCTCTGGCCGGTCGCCGGTCGCCGGACTGGCAGAGGGGAGAGCAGAAAAAAAAAAAGAAAAAAAAAGCAGAAAAATAAAAAAAAGATTAAAAAATTGAAAAAAAATAATAAGAAATTGCCACGTCAGCGTTGACCGGACGGCCGGCGCCGACCGGCGGCCACGTCAGCACCGGCCGGCCAAAATTGGCCGGAAGGACTGAATTGGCAAGAATTTAAAAGGTTTAGGACTAAATTGGCAAACTTAAAAGGTTTAGGACTGAATTGGCCGCCGTACAATAGGTTTAGGACTGATTTGACAATTTTCCCCAACAGTTATATATATGTGAACCCCATTACATGTGCTTTAATAATGCAATGGCGGGATCTCCAAATTAAAACAACGAACTGAACAAAATATATATGTGGTAAAATATGGATAATTTAAGCAACCCATCATGATCTATTTTATTAGGCCTTGTTTTTTCGTTAAACCGATTTTGACCCACTTTGTTGTCAAATGAGTTGCTCGTTATGTAAGGGCCCACTTAATGAGTTGCAAAATGTGTTTGTCGATTGAGTTGGGAGCTCTACATTTCACTAGAGAGAGAGAGAGAGAGAGAGAGAGAGAGAGAGAGAGAGAGAGAGAGAGATTTGAGTTGGAGACACGGAGGTGGGAGATTGAATATGGCGATGTTGAAGATTGGGGTCGGAGGCGGTGGGGTGGTGGCCAATGGCGGTGCGTGGAGAAAAGCTAAGGTGCTGGTATTTGGGCTCGAGGGTAATCTTGGAAGCAGAGTCTTTTGTACTTTCGTAGCAATGATGCTTTAGTCTTTTGGTTATGGAGTTTGTTTCCAAGACGCAAGCTGAGGGTTTTTGGAAATAAAGAATGCGAAGCGAAGGACGGGATGGTTCTTTGTATTTTCCACATCGTATAAATTTGACTCCTACAAGGGGCCTAACTCCATGAAATAAACTCAAGCTCAGGATTATTTTCAAAAATTTAAAGTACGAGGTTTATTTGCTAAATGCCCCCAAAAAATTTGGGGTGTTCAAACTAAACTAGATTCTCTTAAATAAGGAATTATGGATAATTAGGTTATTACTAACACTACCATATATTATGATGTTTCTCATTTATTTTTTTACTTCAACATTTTTCTGCAGATGAATAAATTGAAGGTTCTATATATGACGGGTTGCATATGGTTAACAATGACACCTGACTTCTCTAACTTCACGTCGTTAGAGAGGTTTCTTACTCAGTGTGTCAAGTTAACCACAATTCACAGCTCCATTATAAAGCTAAAACGCCTAGAAACTTTGAATATCAAGGGGTGTAGTTCTCTTGGGGAGTTGCCTGCAGAAATCGGTTCTCTAGAATCTTTGACGGAGATTGTCATGCCCCAAAATATTCTCCCCTTCAAGCTTCCGGAGACATTTGGTGATCTACAATCTTTGTCGAGTTTGATATTAGATGAGCACCTTGGAATCAATCAACTTCCAAACTCTATTGGAGGGTTGGTGAAAGTTACATGTTTATCTTTACGTCGCTGTGTGGGGATAAAGAAGCTTCCATGTTCTATTGGAAAAATGAAAATGTTAGAGGTGTTGGATTTATCAAAGTCAGGAATAGTTGAACTACCTAATTCCATTGGATGTCTAAAGGAACTAAGAGTGATCAATGTAAGTTATACAGTGATAAGAAAGTTTCCTTGTACTATCGGGCAGGTGGAGATGCTTGAAGAGTTACATGCCAAGAAATGTTGGGATCTGACGGATGAAAACCTAGAGGAAAAAGGGAAGTTATCCCGTTTGAGGATATTGGACTTATCATATACTGAAGTATCTAAGTTTCCTATTCTGCGAGGTTGTCTCTCTCATCTCCAAACACTTGAAATGAGTTCAAGTCACCTTCCAGAAATACAACATCTTCCTCCTAGTTTGACACGCCTTCACTTGCAAGGACGCCACTTCCCATCTACCCTTCACTTTACAAGCCTCGTGAGTTTAGATTATCTAGAATTGTCTAGATTAACCGCTTCAATAGAAGAACCTGGCCCAACTGGGACAAGCGATTCGCCAAAAGAGCAATTGATCCATCCGCTTCCATCTGGTTTGTCAACTTTGAAATTCAGGGGCATCAGTCTATTGCCACCTCTTTCCAACCTACAAAGATTGTCGGTTCTATGTGTAATTGAATATCCAATGTCAAGCTTCTCCGTCTCTGAAGACCTAATACATTTGAAGGAATTGAAACTAAGTAAATGCAAATTCCTCAAGCAAATACCAGGTCTATCCCTCTTGAAAAATCTTGAGCGCTTGGATTTGAACAGATTGGAAATTTTGGTTGAGATTGATGGTTTGTCAGAATTGGAATCCTTATTGTACTTTCGTATTTCCCATTGCGGCCAGGTAGAAAGGTTACCCAACTTATCAAAGTTAGATAAGCTGGAGCACATTGAGCTAGAAGCTTGTCCAAAAATAAGAGCCATTGAAGGCTTAGAAAGCTTGGAGTTGGATAACTGTGGTTGCGCTATCCTGAAAAGATTGATTGATGTCTCAAGATCGACCTGGCTTACCTACAAAGTACCTAAGAACCAGGTGTTCCTAAGTTTCACAGGACTAGACACTTGTTATGGCATTGTCGATTGCCTTTGCAAGAACATGGTTCATAACCGAATTTCAGTGTTTAGGGATGATGAAGAACCAAGCTCTGGTGATGGAATTGGCGAAGAGCTTCCACTAGATGACTCCGTTGTCTACATACCCGTCTTATCTAAGAACTATGCTTCTAGTGGGTGGCGTCTACGTGAACTAGCCCACATGGTAGAATGCACCTCAAAGTCAAATGGGGGAAAAAAAATCCTGCCCATTTTCTACAATGTGGTGGTTGATGATGTCAAGCTTGAAAGTGATTTGTACAAAAGTGCCCTAGCCAAGCACAGGAGGAAATATGGCAACGAAGCGGATGAATGGGTAAAGGCTCTAAGAGAAGTTGCGGGTATGAGGGGGTTCGACCTGAAAACTAGGAGGTAATGCTTCTATTTCGACTAACTACATTATGCTTTCTAAATTATGAGGTAATAAGCCACGCAATTCGTCTTTGCTACCATACAATTTCTAATTCATCGCAGGGCAAAATTTTGCATAAAAATACTCAAGTACACTCAAGTAGATTCTCACCCTATGTTTGGAAGAATTTTTTAGGTGGGTAAAGAAATTTGAGATGAACAAAGTTAAGGTGAAGAAAAGATCTTCTCTGTGTTGGTTGGAAGTTGTAGCATACAGAGGTGAAGAAGCGTGGGGATTTGAAAAACGAAGAGGGAAAAATGAAACTCGGCAATTTTATATTGTAAGCACAACTGTATTTCTTTGGATAATTACTATATTATTCTTCACAAATTTGTCATTTTCTTTGAGGGAATATTTGGAAATAAGAGAAAAAGTGTGACTTTCCCCCCTGCTTTCTTCACACCTCTCTACCTCTTCCAAACAATGGTTTTGCGTTAGCCATCCCATCATTCCTAACACAGCAATTCTTTCCACTCTGAATCGTACTCCCAAACAGAGTGTTATTGTTTAGGATACTATTAAAGAAGAATAATAAATGGCACGAAAAGAACGAAGAAGATTTCAATAAGGGGAGAGAAGTGTGATTTTAACTACCCTAGGAAATTGATTTAAATTGTTAGAAGATTGGTACAAGTTCATTGAAGTTTAGAACTCATATGAGATTGAAAGTTTGGCCATTTTAAGTTTCGGATTTATGGTTTGTTTGTCCTTAGACAATTATATTTTTATTAAGGTAACAGAATACATGAACTGTCACGCCCCGAACCCCATCGAGCACGCGACATCCCTCTTCGGTCGAAATAGTGCGACGTCCCAGGAAACGTCGCCGACCCAAACGAACCCATCAAAGTTTAATCGTGACGGAAACAACAAACACCCAGACAATGATTTACCAGGGGTACTAGGGAGAATAAATTGCCAAACCACCAAACCTTATACTATATCTCGATTTATGTACAATATCCATTTACAATTCACTTATACCACAATCGCCATTTACAAACCACAAAGCAAAATATGCACACTGAATTACTAAACTGCAAATCACCGATATCACAAAAAGATCAGTAGCCTGGGTAAACACTACACAAAAAATAGGACACTTCCAAACTTTTCCTCATCTCCAAAACTAATCCCTACGTCCTCTAGATGGCGTCTACTCTGACTCACTCTCTTTGGAATCCTCATCAGGCACATGCTCATCTGACGACTCTGAATCGGCCTCAATCTCGATCGGGTTATCCTCATCTCCCGACTCTATCTGAACCTCAATCCTTTCCTTGTCATCGGACTCCTCTTCTGGCTCTGACTGCGCTAGACTAGTCTTCAAACTAGTCATCTCCCCATTCGGAGGGGGTATGGCCGACGGATCCCAGTCCCCTACTCCATCAAAGGGCACATCAAATCCTCGGACAGGTCCGAACTCGTCCATCCCGTCCCTAAACATCTCTGCAGCGTAGGTATGGGCCCGCCAAAGAGGTTGCCCTATGTCTACCCATACGACATAAGTATGCTTAACCCAGGTCAAATTCTCGTCTATCGAGTATTCTATAACATCATGATCGGTGTGCATAACAATCCCAAAACGCTGCGACGGTGGCGGTGGAAGGTTCATGGCTCAGGTGGGTGCTCGAAATAGTTTGGTTGATACAACCATGAGACACTTCTCAATAAGTTCACAACCTAAGCCCTGCCTAGGCTACCATGAATTCTAGACAAGTCCAGACACCGAATCGAGCAACACACAAACAACATCCACACAATTGTACTTATCTAGGCTCTCAGTACACACAATCTGCACGTTAGTCTTAAATGCACAACCACGACATTCAAACCACATACACATTTCAAACCGCATGCACTTTCCAACCCAATCTCATGCTCGAAGGTACATGTCAAACACACCACATTTTCGAACTCCGCAATTCATACTCATTCACGCACCACCGCATCATTTTCATTTAACTTGCCATCGTAACCCGCGTAAACATGCCTCAGGTCCGATCTCACTTTCACTTTCACTTGCCACATCGTACCATCTCGTACTCAATCACTTTCCTCAGCCCGTGTAAACACACATCAGGCCTACATGATTGCGACCCGCGTAAACACGCCTCAAGCCCGATCCCATTCTCACTTTCTTTCCTTAGCCCGCGTAAACACGCCTCAGGCCTACATGATTGCGACCCGAGCATAACACGCCTCGGTCCGATCCCACTATCGTATCACGACCCACGTAAACACGCCTCAGGCCGGTTCAATCCCCCACGTAAACATGTCTAAGGGATTTAGTGATCACACGAACATACCAACATACCGTATTTTATCTGTATCTCGCGTAAACACACCTCAGGGCCTTTTAGTGATCACACGCACATCGCACGCCTCAAATCTCACACATGCACACACTCAGACATTAATTAAATGCACATCAATGCATCAATTCCAACCATTTCAATTCAGCCCACATACACACATACAACCATCACAAATCACGTCATGTTCTCAGCAAATCACAGCACAACAATTCCCGGCACCACACGACAATTTCACACAATTACGAACCGAATCAAATTATCTACTCGCCAATCCAAACGGAATTTTCCAGCACCTAAATCAACAATTTGCAGCCCTTAATTGGCCTCTAAATTATCACCAAAACACCTCAATCTCGTCCCTAAGGCCCGTAATCAAATCAGCCCCTAAAATCACACTAATCCGCGTCTAAACGGCTCCGATAATACCCGATATCCTAGGCAAGGGTTAGATTGCGACTTACTTGGAATCCCAAGCAAGATCAACTTATCCGAAGTTGATTAGACGGCTGGAACGCGGCTGCTACGGCGGTGACCTTGCAGCAGCGACGATTGTCAACTGCGACGGTGGCTCAACTTGGGCCGGCTTGTCCACCGCCAAGAGTGAGAGAGTGAGTGAGCTGAGAGGGAGAGAGGGGAATGGCAATGATGTGGGGCAGTGAGGGCGACGGATCGGTGGTGGGACGGCAGTGGCGCGGCGGGCGGTGGTCGGATGGCGGCGGCACGGCCAAGGGGAGAGAGACGGTCAATCAGTGGGGGAGAGGGGAGAGAGAGAGAGAGTTGCCGTGAGGGGGGAGGGGGAGAAAATGAGAGGTGAGAGAGAGAAATTGGTCTTAAAAACCAATTATTGAGCCCCTAATCGCAAAATGACCATCTTGCCCTTCTCTCTACTTTTCAATCGATGGCCGAGATTCGTTCTTATTCTGAGATCAACGGCCGAGATCAAATCTTTTCCAAAAATATCCAAGGGTAATTTAGAAATTTCACAAAATTTCAAGGGCAAAATTGTCCAAAAATTGTTATTTCTAAAGTTAGGGTAAAATGACCAAAATGCTCTTCTCCTTTAATACTTGTCCTTAATAAACTCTTAAGGGTAAAACGGTCATTTTCCATCCTTCGCTGAAATTCAGTTTTTTTGAAGGATCCGGGAAAATTCAAGGCTGAACATTCCAATAACAACGTCATCTAAGTGTCCTATCGTGACTTCCCAAATTTCCGGTGCCTAATTTGGTCTCTAATTAATAATTGAATTTTATATAACGTAACTCGAGCGTGTCTCAGACTAACGGGTGGCTTTTGAAGAAATTCGCATATTCGACCCGTGATTGATACTAAATCAAGTCACGTGCAAGTTCGTTTGGATCGTGACGACCTCGGTTGTCATGTAATCGCGAGGATCGATCGCTAGTTCCGACTGGCACGATCGTTTGGTATAGGTTTTGGATCATTGGTCAATTCATTTCATGGTCAAACGGAATCACCCGTGATCCACTCATATGACAGTGACGAATCGGCCCATAACTATCCTCAAATCGGCCTACATTGGCTCAAAATGTCACCTCGACAATTCTATGGTCGAAAGTTAGTTCATGATCGAATTTCTTTAGTCGTACGAATTTAAATTCCTAATTAGCCTTTCCCTACTGATTAGTATCCCAAGAATAATCAATTCCGGGCAAGATCTAACTACAAGTACGTTCATAAAACCACTCATTTCATAAATTCCAAATGGGCAAATTTCAGAATGTCACGTGAACTCTTGTGGAATTTTCTAATAATGTTTGAGATTAAAAGTTGTTTTTAAATGCACATTATAATATAGGGCGATAATAAAGTTAATCAAAGGAGCTGTGGAATTCTTGCTCCAATTGTCTCCATTAACGAACATTGAAGTTACTGCAAAAGGTGTTAGTATGGAACAAATGCGGTATTTCCTCTAGTTATAACTCTGGAAACTTTGCATGAAATGAAATTGTTGATACATAAATTGATATTTAGATGGAGTGACTAAGAACAATGTAATTTAAGAACATATACATTGCGAAATATTAGATAACACTGTCCAAGAGTCCGCTATTGAATGATAGATGGAATCTGTGCAAAAAAAAAATTTTAAAATTTCATTTTACTCATTGAACTTTTGAGATGGTGCACATTAAAATCCTAACTTTAAATAGTTACGTATTTTATCCTCCCACTTTCCCTCGGGAGGGGCGGGTGTATCGTTGGTTTAACGTGCAATTTTCTTTTGTTGAATTTTGTGTCAAATGCCCGTTGTTTTCCTCAATTATTACTGTAAAATATTTGAAATTTAAAATTTTTGAAAATGAAAAAAAATGATAAATAGGTATGAAGATTTAGGAAAAATTATATGATGTGGTTATTACTTAAAGGCATGACAACGTAAATCTCAACATTTTTAACGGTTTTCAACTTTATGCTAATCTTTTATAACTATTAGCAAAATAGCCAACTTTTCTAATTTGCTTCAAATTTATCTCAAGTCTTCAATACCATTTAGGGTTAACACCATGAAAAATCTCAAACTGGTATACTTGTGACAATTTTACCTCAAACCAATTTTTTGATCACCAAAAATCCAAAACTGATATATTTGTGATAATTTTACCCTCCCTTAGTTTTCATGAAATTTTATCTTCAAATTTCTAATTTGGAACATATGGTAGTTGACGGGTGTACTAATTTGGGGTTTTACCTTCCGTTTGACATAGGTATACAAATTTGTGATTTTTCATGATATTAATCTAATTTAACGGAGGGTAAATTTATCACAAATGTACCAATTTACAGTTTTTCGTGGTCAAAAAATTGGTTTAGGGTAAATTTTAAGTAAATGTACCGGTTTGGGGTTTTTGTGGTAAAAAAATTAGTTTTGAGTAAATTTGTCATAGACGTATTAGTTTAGGGTTTTTCATGATATTAAACCCGCCATTTATGACAGGAATATTCTACTAGATTCTTTCCCGAATATGAATTTTTCCGCTCAAAGAAGGAAGATTTATCTAGGAGGATATTTAAGGGAAAAATTATAAAGGATGAATAATTCAAAGGAGTATATTTATCTGGCTTCATATAAGCTAATTTTTGCTTATTAAGAGTATTTTTCAACTTTAGTTATGAAGAAAAAACGAAGTATTAGGTTCCTCTATAAAATATTCCAGTAGGTGTAGTGAAAACCTTACCAAATAAAATCTGTTCACCTTTTTTCGTCAAAACTAAAGCTCGTTTCTTAGAAAATAACAAAACAAATTTACCTATCAAGAATATCTATTGCGAACCACACCCCCCCCCCCGGTCAGAATGTATCAACTGATTATAACGCCTAGTTTCCATCCATAGGAACATAATTGTTTGACTTATTTAACCATATGGTCCACCCAGAGATCGTCGTCACATCTGGAAGATATTTATACCCTGTTCTTTCATGTTATTGATGAAACCGAAATTTCTTGCTTTGCTGCAGCCACGGAGAATTAATTGATTTGGCTGTTGAGGAGGTACTGTGTAAGCTTAATGCCAAAAACGTGGATGTGCCTAAATATTTGGTTGGATGTGGTGAGGACGTAGAACAACACCTAATAAAATTGTTGGATGTCGGCTCTGGTGGTGTCCGTTTCCTTGGAATATGTGGAATGGGTGGTATCAGTAAAACTACACTTGCAAAGGTTTTGTTCAACATGTTTTCTTCTCACTTTGACGGAGTTAGTTTCCTCAACGATGTTCGAGAATCATCGCAACATGGTCTTATAAACTTGCAGAAAAAGTTATTATCAGGTTTTGTGGGTTCCATGATTGCTGACCAAATTGAAGACATTGAAGTTGGGATGAATCGGATCAAGGGAGTCTGTGAAACTAGAAAAGTTCTCATTGTTCTTGATGATCTAGACGAGAAAGATCAACTCGAAAATTTAGTCGGAAAATTCGATTGGTTTGGTTCTGGCAGCAGAATCATTATCACAACCAGGGACCAAAGTCTCCTGCCAACTCCAGTTGAATCATCTAGTGAAGAGGACCAAAAACAAACCAAAGCAATTTTGACTTATGAACTTTCTGGAACGGAATTTGATCAAGCACTTAAGTTGTTTTGTAATCACGCATTCAAAAGAGACTCTCCCATAGAAGGATATGATCATCTTGCAGAAGAAATTGTCCATAGAGTGCGTAGGCATCCTTTGGTTGTCGAGGTGATTGGTTCATATCTTTATTGCCATGGCTATGATGAAATAAGGCTATGGCAAGCAACGTTGAAGCAGTTACGTGAAGTTCCTCTTAAAGATGTCCAAAATGCATTAATGATAAGTTATGAAGGCTTGAATAATAAGCAAAAAGAATTATTTCTGGATATTGCTTGCTTTTTCACCAACGAGTACCAAACATATCCAGTTATCATGTGGGATGATTGTTCTTACCATCCTTACAGTGCAATTCGTGTCCTCCTCCAACGGTCCTTGATAAAAATAAGAGAAAATAAGTTTTGGATGCATGACCTATTGCGAGATCTGGGAAGGTACCTCATCCAGAAAGAATATCCTTGCAAATTTAGTAGGGTATGGATTCGTGAGGAAGCCCTGAAATTATTGGAGAGAAAAGAGGTAAAATGGAAGAGTATGTCACATAATTTTTATTTGGAAGGAGAAACTTTTTTAATGTTTTCTTTTATTCTATAGTTAACTTGTTTAACTTGTGTCTTGTGAGTGAGGTAGCTCGCTCTCAAACAATGGGGTCAAAAGGTCTTGTAAATTGGTGGAGTGATACCAGATAGATTGCCTATCAGTTAGCTTTGTTTTCTAGATTACGTATAATAGAAGATAGTTTCCTAGAAATTCTGAAGCGACGGAGCACCATTTCACGTGCTATTCTAGCAACGTCAGAAGAAAACTCTCTATTTGAAGAATCTTTAAATTACTTTCAAACACAATTGCAGAGAAAACAAAAAACTATGAAGATGGAAATTTGGTATGCTAATTATATTTCTTGAAAAGCAGAAAATGGGAAATGGAGGAATGAATTATAAGATATTTTCAAATGGAAGCTGAAAGTTTTCGTTGATGGTGTGTTAAGTGTTCTTATGCTTCCTTTCTATATAGCTCTATAATAGTGTTAAATGCTGTGCACTAAATTAATCTTGAGTCTCTGGTGGCAGAAAAATGAAGATGTAAAAGCATTAAGCCTGACATATGATGTCTACAGCCGCAACTTTGGACCTGAAGAATTAGCTGCTCTACCAAATCTAAGGTTCCTTCGAGTGAAAGGCATTGATTTTTTGGGTAACTTCGAGAACCTTCTTTCGGAGCTAAGATGGCTTTCTTGGCAAATATGGCAAGCACCTTTCCATGCGAATAACTTTCACTTCAATAATTTGGTCGTGCTCGACCTTTCGAATAGCAATATTGAAGATGGCTGGGGTGGATGGAGCCAAATCAATGTATGATATGCCTCACTCTATATACTTCTTTTTGCCCTTACCTCATTCACGACGAATGTGAATGAGGTGATGATAGCATCAAATATATTTTACTTCATTCTATCATTACCTCATACGATTGACATAATGATTGCATGCATTTCCCATCTCATCTAAGTTTATAATATGTATTGCATGAATAACATTTAATATTTTTTTGTCTACCAAAGTAAAACACAATTATGTCCTATGTAAAAAATGCTTCGTGTGGTTTATAACCTTGGTATCACAAATCTGATAGTTGCTTAGGATTTGGAAATGGTGTAAATCCAATAAAAGCAAGTGATATTTTGCTTCAATTTGCATCAGATATGATTTGAATGACGTAAAATTTGACTCAAATTTAGTAATACAAAAGTCAATTGGAATCAAATTTGAGATTGGTAACACTCGATTTTTTTTTTTCGGTCGAAACAAAATTTTATTGAAACTGAAGGTCTCAACTTCCATGGCCCACTACAGAGGCATCAAAACAGGGTAAATCCCAAAGGAGATGGGGAGGTTGGGCTACCCAATTAGAAGGTAAAACATTCAATCTATGGGCTTTACTAATTCAGTCAGCTACTCTATTAGACTCTCTAGTGCAGTGGGCTAAAGTGATATTCTTGAACCGGCCCATGACCCGCCTGACTTCTAAGATAAGTGCGTCTACTTCCCAAACTCCATGATCTGAACTATTCACTGAGTTAACTAAAGTCAAACAGTCAAACTCTAGTACAATCTCTTCGTCACTTTTCACTTCGAGGAGAGAGAGAGCTGCGAGCAGCCCTAGGGTTTCGACGTGTATTGCAGACGATACTGGGGCCAGTTCCGCTACTCCATCCACCAAAATTCCAGTCGCGTCTCGGACGACACAGGCGAAGGCTCCTACATTCGACCCCTCGACGAAGGATCCGTCAACATTTGCCTTTAAAGTTTCGATCTTTGGAGGCGTCCAGCGTCGAGGTAGGGCTTCTTCTCCTGCTATGGGTTCCTTTTCTTTGCCGTTCCATTTCCACCAATTACTGAGCATATTCTGTGCTGATTCCACGAGAAATTCTGGATTTGGGCATCGATTCCGAAAAATGAAGTCGTTTCTTGCCTTCCAAATAAACCAGAGGACTCCTGCAACAATCTCGAAGGACGGTTTGTTTTCTACTCTGTCTCTGAATTTCAGTAGCCACTCTTCAATTCTTGACAAGCCTACTCGCGAGATTTTAATTTTTAATACAGGATTCGCCTAGATCTGTGAGGTCCAGGGGCAAAGCAAAAACAAATGCTCTATCGTCTCAGGTTCAGATTTGCAAAATGGGCATAAATCTTCAAGTAATAAATTCCTTCTACATAAATTCGCCTTGATTGAGATTGCATTTTGACATAAACTCCACAAAAAGATTCTGACTTTTGGGGGGGTTTTCATATGCCAAATTCTGTTCCACAACTCCCGGGGTGGCTGAAACGATGTTGATGAACACTCTCCTGTATTCTGCAAGACAAATTGTCGATCCTTGTTATAGGCACTCTTAACTGTGAAATGACCATTTTCTGAACCTGTCCACACCAACTTGTCTCGTGTGTCTTGGCTTTTCAAAGGAGTTGCTAGAATTTCGCTAACAATTTGTTCATCAAACAGTCTACGAAGAGATTGTTCATCCCATTTCTCTTCCTCTTTTAGAATCAGTTCAGAAACTTGTGTGGGTTCTCCACAATTCGCTGGTCCGCCAATGATTCCTCTCTTAAGCCATTTGTCTTCTCTTATATTAATACTCTCTCCATTACCCACTGACCACATTATTGAAGGTGAAATAGTTTCTCTGCCCAATAGGATGCTTCGCCAACCCCAAGATGGTCGGGATCCGTTTTCAGCATTCCAAAATGAGCCATGAGGGAAGTAGATTCCTTTTAGAATCTTACACCATAAAGAAGATGTATTCTGTGAAAGTCTCCATGCTTGTTTACCAAGCATAGCTCTATTGTAGGATGTAAGATCTCTAAATCCCATTCCTTCTGAGTCTTTTCGTTGTTTCAGTAATTCCCATTTTCTCCAGTGTAGTCCCGTTTTTTATTAACTATTTCTCCACCAAAATGAAGCTATTCGCCTTTCAATGGCTTGGCAAATCGATATTGGGATTTTAAAAATAGACATGGCATATTGAGGCAACGCTTGAACCACTGTCTTGAGTAGGATTTCTTTGCCAGCTTTGGAAATCAAGTTTTCTTTCCACCCCTCTAATTTCATGTTGACTCGGGCTAATATCCATGAAAACATTTGCTTCTTCGAAGCCCCCCCATTCTAATGGTATTCCGAGGTACTTCCTAGTTTGTTCAACTTTCGAGACTCTCAATTCGTTTGCCATATTCCTTCTCAAATTTTCTGGACATCCCTTGCAGAACGATATGCTGGATTTGTTCAAATTAATGGCTTGCCCGGTAGCATAACAGTACTGATTCAAAATTAAAGCCAGATTCTGACACTCACTTATCTTACTGTCCAAGAAAAAAATGGAATCATCCGCAAATAACAAGTGTGAGAGGATTGGACAATGCCTATTTAATCTTATTCCAGTGATAGTTCCCTCCTCTACTGCTGATTTAATGAGACATGACATTGTGTTAGCCATCAGAATAAATAGATAGGGAGAAAGAGGGTCACCTTGTCGAAGTTCTCTTGAGGGCTGGAAGAAGGGTAAAGGCTCCCCATTGAATTTCACACTGAATGAAACAGTTCGAACACAGGTCATTATCCTGTTTACCCAAATCTCGCTGAACCCCATCTTCAACATACACGCCTCTAAGAAATCCCATTCTACCCTGTCATATGCCTTCTTCATATCAAGTTTCAGCACTGCTTGAAATTTCTTCTTACGATTACGTATTCTCAATTGATGAAGGACCTCCTGCACTATTAGAATATTATCCTCAATTTGCCTTCCTTCCACAAAAGCGCTTTGCTCACCATCTATAATTTTTGGAAGCCACGGTTTCAACCTGTTGGCTAAGACCTTCGAAAAGATCTTATACACAAAATTACACAAACTGATAGGTCGAAACTGATCCAAACTCTCAGGGGTAGGCACTTTTGGAATCAATGAGATATATGTTTTATTTATTTCCGGATCGAAATTCCCCGTCTCAAAGAAATTTCTTACTGTTTGGACAACTCCCATCTTGATATCCTCCCGGTAATGTTGGTAGAATTGACCATTTAGACCATCCGGATTTTGGTTCATTTCATCCGATACAAGAATAGGGCACTGTTGTATAACTGGATCCCAATTGAAATACTGCCCTTTTCACTTCTTCTAATGTTACTTCAATATTCAGCTTTTGGTTCATTTCATCCGATACAAGAATAGGGCACTGTTGTATAACTGGATCAAAATTGTGAGTCCCCACTGTGCTATATAATTCTTTGAAATAATCAGCTGTCATCTTTTTTAGTTCCTCAGGTTTCCGAGTCCAGCTATTTTTTGGCTTTTTCAAAGCTGAAATTCTATTTCTCTGTCTTCTTTGTATAGTTGTGGCATGAAAATACTTTGTGTTCTTGTCGCCCCATTTCAGCCAACTAATTCTTGAACGCAACCCCCAATACATCTCGTCCTGCCTCCAGCATTGTTCGATTTGGCCAGTTATCTGCTTCACTCCATCTCTCTCAAAGTTTATACTTTGTGTATTCATCAAGAGCTGGAGCTCCCCCTTTAAAGCTGTAATTTTCTTTTTATTATTAGAGAACGTCCTCTTGCTCCACTTGTCCAACTCCTTTGTTAAAACTTTCAACTTTCTTGCTAAGCTCAAGTCAGCACAGGTTGTAGAATTCCAAACTTGTTTTACTATACTGCCACACTCTTCATGTTCTAGCCAGAAAGCTTCAAACTTAAACAGCTTTACTCTCTTCGCTGGTTCTGCTAAAAATGACAATAGAATGGGGCTATGATCTGACCCAATGGCTGGTAGTGCAAAGGCTTCTGCTTCGGGATACAAAAATCTCCATTCCATATTGCAAGTTACCCGATCCAGCCTCTCTTTAACATATTCATCTCCTTCACAATTATTCGCCCAAGTGAAAGCACATCCCTTGCTCTCTAAATCCAACAAGTGGCAGTCATTTAGAAACTCTCTGAAAGCATTCAACCTATAATTCTCAGCCCTTCTCTTTCCCACCTTCTCCCAGTGATACATAATTTCATTGAAATCACCAAGACAAACCCATGGTAGTTGGTTCTGCAAGTTTAGGCTTCGAATTTTCTCCCATAAAGCCAACCTTGCCTGAAATGTAGCTGAAGCATGGAGAAAAGTCAACCTACTCTTCTGTCCTCTCTCAGGATCCTCGTAAATGACATCAATAAACTCCTCAGCAGCTGACTCAACCTTTATATTTGTTCCATCTTGCCAAAAGAGAGCCAACCCTCCTGCAATTCCTTTCGGATTCACCACAAAACAGTGCTGAAACTTCAATCTCCACTTTAGTCGTTGGATTACCATCTCCTGGTTTTTAGTCTCCATTAAGAATACCAGGTTGGGCCTTTCTTGAGCCGTAATGGCTCTCAATTCCTGGACTGTCAAGGGTGTGCCCAACCCTCGACAGTTCCAACATATAAGCTTCATTTGTCATCCGGTGGCTTATTAGGGCTAGCCACCAAAGCCCATATTCCTGAATCAGTCACCATCTGGATTAGAGTATCCAAGAGTGAATTTTCATACCACACCTGCATTATTTTGACCTGCTGTTCATAAGGAGAGTATCTTCTACCTTGTTTTTTAATCGTCAAGGTTGTCTGTCTTTGTTTTTTCTGTGATTGTTCCTCAACACTGTGATATCCTGAAAATTCGACCAAATTTGGTAATTTATGAAATGGTGATTTCAACGACGCTCTATTAATTAATTCTCGCTTTGGCCTGATCACCCAGGGAATACTAACCAAAGGGGAAAGGCTATCGAAGAATTTCTAGCAGCCGCCCGTTAGTTCGAGATAAACTATAGTTGCGATTGATCGATTTCAGCCACGAATTATGATTTGATTTTGCGTGTCGAATGCTCAAGGATATTACACCCGAATTATAGGACGTCGCCTCATAATTTTTGCGAATTGGCCATCGAAAATTATTTGCTAACTTGCCCTTCTAGAAACCTCTTTGTTAGATTAAATCTTGGCCGTTGGATGGAACTTGGACTTTGGAGGCACCACCATCATGACATGCATTAATGGCCATAGGACTTTAGGGGCATCTCATCATGCTATTTTGTCCATTATCCATTAATGCAAAGATTTCCAAGATCAAGTTATTAATGGCATTTCATGATGATATTTTGGCTCTTATTCATTAATGCAAAGATTTTCAAGATCATTTCATCATGACTTTGACTTATATTCATTAATGGCTAAGATTTTAAGAAGATTTGGTAATGATGGCCAAATCTAGCTATTAATGAAGGAAGATTTGGTAATGATGACAAAATCTAGGAAGATTTGGTAATGATGCTATTTTGTTTCTTCTTTGTTTGGGCTAGTATAAATAGAGAGAGGGAGAGAGAGAGAGAGAGACAGAGAGAGAGAGTTTTCTCATGCCACTCTCTCATCATCCTCACGCCACCACCCTTGAGCCCCGTAGATCGCCGCGTGCTGTTCATCGCCGTTTGCCGCTTGCCGTGTCAATCTAAGGCCACCACGGACAACTCGTGTCGTTGCCGTCGTCCTCGCGTTGTCGTCGTTTTTAGACGAGTAAGTTAATATCCAATCCCTTGTTTAGGATGTTTAACTTGCATTGGGTAGTTTAGCTAGTTAATGTTTTAGTGTGTGTGAACTTCTAGAATGAGCATTGGCGAGTCTTAATTGTTAGACTAAGTTGAAATAGATGTTGGATGTTGATTTGAACTCTTGGTGTGGTATTTTCATGACTGAGAAGCGGTGGATCTCAAAGTTGAAGGCGTTTCTTGGAGTTTTTATCTTGATTTCAGAACTGATTTTACTGTACGTCCCTGGTTTCCCATTTTTAAAGCATTTTGTGATTAGAATCTTGAAAAGTGTTCTTCATAAAAGTTGTTCACAAGATCTTGATCTATAACATACTTAAATTTCAGATTTTTCTGAGCTCAAATGGGTTACACAAAGGTCCAATTTCTTACCGAATCAGAACTGTTTTATATTGTGGATTCCGTGACCTTCGTGCCTTCACAGATTTTTATAAAAATTTCCAGTTCGATTTCGACCATACTTCCTTCACAAGATTTGTAAATGAAATTCATGTCTATAACGTATAAAAATTTCAAAGTGTTTTGAAAGGATTTGGTTGGCAAAACGAGTATTTCTTACGGTTCAGTTCCCCTGTTCCGGCGGACCAGTTTTGGGTTGTATCCGAGTCATCAAAAGTGATCTTTGCATAAGGATTTTGGGATTATGTTCTTCATGGAAAATATTCGTGAAGGTCTTGTTCATAACATATTCGAATTTTATAATTTTTAGAAACCGTTTGCTATGCTTTTGAAATTGATTTCCCAAATCATGCAAATCTGTCCAGTTTTACTAGAATTTCATAATCTGCTAGTTTTTACTTGAAATCTTTGGCTTTCGATTGCCGGCCTAATAGAGACAGTAATGACAATTACCTAGCTTTTCAATAATGTTTATTTGGCCGTGATCCGATGTTGAATGCTTTTGTAAATTCATGTTTTAAAATGAGGTTCACAAAGTCGATTGACCGTTTGCATGTATGACCACTTGTTATTGTTGTGTGGCATTGATGTGAGCACGATTCATAGATGCATGGGCTAAATGAAAAGATAAGAATTGGCCTGAATGTTTGTGTGCTTGTGTGGTCACACGTTGGAACCGTCTTGCCGTAGATCGCTTGACGATGCCTGATTTATCGGGGTCTTGCTGTAGATCGCTTGACAATACTCGATTTATTGGATGCCTGGAGATTATCTGGATTGCCAATACTCCGGATGCCTTGTCGTGGCCCGAGACCGGACTCGATGCTCCTTACGGGATACCGTCTTACTGTAGATCGTTTGATGTTGCCGTATTGGAATGCCGTCTTACTGTAGATCGTTTGATGTAGCCGTGCCCTACGGGGCGGGACGGAGCCCGGTTATACCGGTAGACTGCCATCTTGCTGCAGATCGCTTGATGTGTAGTGGTCCCAAGGGGGCGTAATAACTGGATATGTGTGATGCATAGTGCTTGATTATGGGGTAGAAACTACTAGGCATGGTATAGGACGTGCCCAAGTGGATTTTACCTTATAATCGAGACACGCGCGATTGTGATGCATTAATGTATGGAAAAATCTCTTTAAATGCTTCGAGTATGTGACATATGCATTCATCAATGTGTGTACCAAGGCGAGGTAAGGATGCCTGTGGTTGTTTAATAATGTTGCTATTGATGCTGTATTGCCTGTTTAGGGACCCCCGAGGTGAGTTGACCTTCTAAACGGGGCTTAGGCATTAACTTATTGAGATTTTTATCTTATTTGTGGTTGTTAAATATTTTTCAGGCCTTTAGCATGTTGATGCACCCAGTATGGTTCGGGTTACCTGGAAGCTGACTTTTGATGAAGTAGATTGACCCCAACCTGACATCTTTTTATAGACTTTTATGGAAATGCCCGAAGAGGGGTTGTAAAAATGTTCCCAAGGGTTCATCAAGTAAATGTTAAAATGATGTTTTGATTTCAATGTGGTAAACCGTTTTCCTATGTATCCTTATTTATTATTATTGTCTGGGTGAATCTTTATTTAGCTTCCACATGCGTAATCAAAAGATAAAATGTTGGGTCGGCGACGCGTCCTGGGACGTCGCATCATAATGACCATTGCAGGATATTGCACGCTCGCAGGGTTTGGGGCGTGACATCCTAGTTTAATTGATATCAGAGCAAGGTCAGCTCGAGTCCAAGTTTGGTCGAGACCTGGAGTGATAAGGTGCGAAGGGTTTTGGGATAACAAGTTAGGAAAACACTCTGTGCTTGTGCTTGATTATTAGGTTTCTCATTTTTATGCAGGTGTTCACGATTTCTAATTCCTTATTGGAATTGGAAAGCAGGTTTCTGTAAAGATCTAACAAAATGAGCAATCCTAACCCGAGGGTCCCTAGAAGAAGGACTGTGCCAAATCAGACCGGTGCTAGAGGGATGGCACCAGGGGATCCTAGATTAGATCGGATTATGCAGGCTTTAGAGACTTTGGTAGGGCAGCAAGCTTAGAACCAAACCGCTACTGCTGCTGTAGCTGCACCTGCACCTGTAGATGTTCCGTTGGCTGGAAACGGAAATGGGAATCAGCCCATGCATAAGTTGGTGGAGCAATTTCTAAAGCTTAAACCTCCTAAGTTCACTGGTGCGGGTGATCCTGAGGCTGCAACCCTTTGGATCATAGAGTTGGAGAAGGTATTTGCTTTGCTGAGATACTCAGATGAAGATAAAGTGACATTGGCAGTTTATCAGTTGCAAGGTAATGCTAGTACTTGGTGGGAAGCTACCCAAAGGAGGGTATTTCCCGAGGGTACGGCCCAGGTGTGGGGTGCCTTCGTGGAAGCTTTTTACAATAAGTACTTTTCAGATTGCGCTCGAGAGCAGAAGATGAATGAGTTTCAGCGTCTCCGGCAGAACCAGCTGTCGGTAGACCAATATGAGGCAAAGTTTGCCGAGCTGTCCCAGTATGCCCCAAGGTTGATTGAAGACCCGGTAGATAAGGCAAGGAGGTTTAGGGATGGGTTGAAACCTGAGATCAAGGATCAACTGGTGCCCCTGAATTTGAAGGACTATAATGAGCTGTATGAGAGAGCGCAATTAATTGAGAGGAACTTGGCTGAGAGGACAGCCGCGTCTGGATCGTGGTTTGTGCCAAACAAGGATAACCATTGGTTTGGAAAGAAACCAATGGCGGGAGGTAGATTCCCCATCCCTCCTAACAAGAAAGGTGGAGTGAGGAAACTGGTGTACAACAACAACAATGGCCCCTGTCGCTTATGTGGAAGGCGTCATGGATCAACCCTATGTCCTGCTAGGACGGGTGCTTGCTTTGGTTGTGGCCAGCATGGCCATCGTATCAGAGACTGTCCACGCCAAGCCGCGGGAGCGCAAAGACCAATGCAGCAGGTAGGACAACCTACAAGTAATGCCCCGCTGAACCAGTTGAACCGACCCCAAGTGCAAGGAAGGGTCTATGCTGTCACAAGGAAGGAGGCGGAGGACTCGCCTGCCGTCATTACAGGTACGGTTTCGTTACACGACCATGCTGCCTATGCTTTGTTTGATCCTGGAGCTACACATTCGTTTGTGGCTAAGCAATTTGTGGAATTAGTGGGGTTAAGTCCGAAACCGTTGGGAGTGGTTTATAGTATTTCTACCCCTTTAAAAGATAGCGTAGTTTCCACAGTAGGTTGTACTGGTTGTAAGTTATCTATTGGCGGTCATCAGGACAACATAGATTTGATTATCTTAACGATGTTTGACTATGACGTGATTATCGGGATGGATTGGCTCACCAAGCAACGAGCTACGGTAAATTGTTACCGCAAGATGATTCAGTTTGAGCCTTTAGAGAGTGTTGGTTTTGAGTTTGTCGGGAGTCAAGGAGGACCATCAATTCCTTTAATTTCGTCACTTGAAGTTACTCGGTTGTTGGATGAGGGTTGTCAAGGCTATTTGGCAATTGTAGTTGATACCTTAGTCAAGGACCAGAGAATGCAAGACATTGCTGTAGTACATGAGTTTTCGGATGTTTTTCCTCAAGAATTGCCTGGATTACCTCCAGAAAGGGAAATAAAATTCGTAATTGAGTTGGCACCTGGTACGGAACCAATTTCTAAGGCACCTTATAGGATGGCGCTATCGGAATTAAAAGAGTTAAAGATTCAGATGCAAGAGTTATTGGACAAAGGATTTATTCGTCCTAGTGCATCACCTTGGGGAGCGCCAGTTCTATTTGTAAGGAAGAAGGATGGGTCGTTACGCCTTTGTATCGACTACCGACAGCTCAATCACGTGACGATTAAGAATAAATATCCGTTGTCAAGGATAGATGATTTGTTTGACCAACTTCAAGGAGCTTCGGTATTTTCGAAAATAGACATGAGGACAGGATATCACCAATTGAGGATCAAGAAGGAAGATATACCGAAAACGGCATTTCGTACGTGCTATGGACATTATGAGTTTACAGTGATGCCGTTTGGTCTTACAAACGCACCTGCCGCTTTTATGGATTTGATGAATAGGGTGTTCAAGGAGTATTTGGATAAGTTCGTGATCGTGTTCATTGATGACATTCTGGTGTATTCGAAGAGTTATGAGGAACACGAACAGCACTTGAGGATAGTGCTGCAAACTCTTCGAGATCATAAGCTATATGCCAAGTTTAGCAAGTGCGAGTTTTGGTTAACTCGAGTGGCTTTTCTTGGGCGTGTGATTTCTGGAGAAGGGATTTCAGTGGATCCAGCTAAGATTGAAGCGGTTATGAATTGGCCAAGGCCAGCGACAGTAACTGAAGTTCGAAGTTTCTTGGGATTGGCTGGCTATTATAGGAGGTTCGTGGAGAAGTTTTCTGCGATAGCTATGCCCTTGACGCGATTGCTGAAAAAGGATACAAAGTTTGAATGGACGGATAAGTGTGAGCGAAGTTTTCAAGAGCTTAAACAGAAGTTAACTACTGCGCCTGTTTTGACATTACCATCTGGATCAGGAGGTTATGAAATTTACAGTGATGCATCGTACAAAGGATTAGGATGCGTCTTAATGCAACATGGAAGAGTTGTGGCATATGCATCCCGGCAATTGAGACCACATGAGTTGAATTATCCGACGCACGACTTGGAATTAGCGGCAATCATTTTTGCGCTAAAGATCTGGAGGCATTATTTGTGCGGGGAAAGGTTTCCTATTTATACGGATCATCAAAGCCTAAAGTATTTGTTCTCGCAAAAGGAATTGAACATGAAGCAACGCAGGTGGATGGAATTGCTCAATGATTATGACTGCGAAATTCTATACCATCCTGGTAAGGCAAACAGGGTAACTGATGCACTAAGTCGGAAGTCTTCAATTGCACATATGATGGTTCAAGAGTGGCTTTTATTTGAAGGAATTCGAGACTCGAATTTCAAGTTTGAAATAAGTCACCTCTCGAGTTTAATGGCTACTCTCAGGATTGAGCCCGAAATGCAAACCAGGATTAAAGCAGCGCAACCTTCCGATCTTGAACTTCAAAAGATTTTGCAAATGGACACAGCTAAGAGAAAACCTGACTTTCAAATATCCAAAGATGGGATCTTAAAATTTCGTGGACGGTTGTGCGTGCCAAATGATGAAAGACTTAAGGAGGAAATTTTGGCAGAAGCTTATCGCAGTAACTATAGTATCCATCCGGGCAGCACGAAGATGTATCAGAACCTACGCCAATATTATTGGTGGAATGGCATGAATGGAGATATTGCCAAGTATGTGGCTAGATGTTTAACGTGTTAACAGGTGAAAGCGCAGCATTGTAAGCCTAGTGGATTACTACAACCGCTAGAAATCCCAGAATGGAAATGGAAGCATATTACGATGGATTTCGTGATGGGTTTACCAAGGAGCCAAAGAGGTAATGATTTCATCTGGGTTGTGGTAGATAGACTTACAAAATCTGCTCATTTCATTCCAGTGCGAAAGGATTTTGCCATGGACAAGTATGCTGAGTTATACGTAAGGCATATAGTTCGTCTTCACGGCGTGCCAGTGACGATCACGTCAGATCGAGACCCCAAATTCAATGCCACATTCTGGAAGAGTCTTCAAGGCGCCATGGGAACAAAGCTGCAGTACAGCATCGCGTTTCACCCACAAACAGATGGTCAATCCGAGAGAACAAGTCAAACTCTCGAGGATATGTTGCAACCTTGCATTCTGGATTTCAAGGGAAGTTGGGAGGAACAGTTACATCTTGTTGAGTTCGCGTACAATAACAGTTATCAGCAGAGTATCAAAATGGCACCTTTTGAAGCGTTGTATGGAAGACCCTGTAGGACCCCTATTTGTTGGAATGAGGTTGGTGAACAAAAGATCACAGGACCTGAGTTGGTGCAACAGTCGTCGGATACTGTTAAAGTTATCAGGGATAAGCTAAAGACGGCTCAAAGTCGCCAAAAAAGTTATGCAGACAGGCGACGTAGACCATTAGAGTTTCAAGTGAGAGATCACGTGTTCCTCAAGGTATCGCCAATTCGAGGAACTTCGCGTTTTGGCAAGAAAGGCAAGCTAAGCCCAAGATATGTAGGACCGTTCGAGATCTTGGAGCGAATTGGATTATTGGCATATCGTCTAGCCTTGCCACCAAAGTTAGCTCAAGTCCATGATGTATTAAACGTGTCTATGCTAAGGAAATATGAGCCGGATCCGACCCATGTTCTAAATTACGAAGAGATAGACGTGGACAACAGGGTATCATATGTGGAAAGACCAGTGAGAATTGAGGATCGAAAGGAGCAGGTACTACGAAACAAAACTATTCCTCTAGTCAAGGTTGTGTGGCAGCATCAGGGAACCGAGGGAGCCACGTGGGAAAGTGAAGAGATAATGAGGCGTCAATACCCTTTTCTTTTTGAGGAATTAGATGAAAATTCAAATTTCGAGGACGAAATTTTTGTAAGGGGGGAAGAATTGTGATATCCTGAAAATTCGACCAAATTTGGTAATTTATGAAATGGTGATTTCATCGACGCTCTATTAGTTAATTCTCGCTTTGGCCTGATCACCCAGGGAATACTAACCAAAGGGGAAAGGCTATCGAAGAATTTCTAGCAGTCGCCCGTTAGTTCGAGATAAACTATAGTTGCGATTGATCGATTTCAGCCACGAATTATGATCCGATTTTGCGTGTCGAATGCTCAAGGATATTACACCCGAATTATAGGACGTCGCCTCATAATTTTTGCGAATTGGCCATCGAAAATTATTTGCTAACTTGCCCTTCTAGAAACCTCTTTGTTAGATTAAATCTTGGCCGTTGGATGGAACTTGGACTTTGGAGGCACCACCATCATGACATGCATTAATGGCCATAGGACTTTAGGGGCATCTCATCATGTTATTTTGTCCATTATCCATTAATGCAAAGATTTCCAAGATCAAGTTATTAATGGCATTTCATAATGATATTTTGGCTCTTATTCATTAATGCAAAGATTTTCAAGATCATTTCATCATGACTTTGACTTATATTCATTAATGGCTAAGATTTTAAGAAGATTTGGTAATGATGGCCAAATCTAGCTATTAATGAAGGAAGATTTGGTAATGATGACAAAATCTAGGAAGATTTGGTAATGATGCTATTTTGTTTCTTCTTTGTTTGGGCTAGTATAAATAGAGAGAGGGAGAGAGAGAGAGAGAGACAGAGAGAGAGAGAGTTTTCTCATGCCACTCTCTCATCATCCTCACGCCACCACCCTTGAGCCCCGTAGATCGCCGCGTGCTGTTCATCGCCGTTTGTCGCTTGCCGTGTCAAGCTGAGGCCACCACGGACAACTCGTGTCGTTGCCGTCGTCCTCGCGTTGTCGTCGTTTTTAGACGAGTAAGTTAATATCTAATCCCTTGTTTAGGATGTTTAACTTGCATTGGGTAGTTTAGCTAGTTAATGTTTTAGTGTGTGTGAACTTCTAGAATGAGCATTGGCGAGTCTTAATTGTTAGACTAAGTTGAAATAGATGTTGGATGTTGATTTGAACTCTTGGTGTGGTATTTTCATGACTGAGAAGCGGTGGATCTCAAAGTTGAAGGCGTTTCTTGGAGTTTTTATCTTGATTTCAGAACTGATTTTACTGTACGTCCCTGGTTTCCCATTTTTAAAGCATTTTGTGATTAGAATCTTGAAAAGTGTTCTTCATAAAAGTTGTTCACAAGATCTTGATCTATAACATACTTAAATTTCAGATTTTTCTGAGCTCAAATGGGTTACACAAAGGTCCAATTTCTTACCGAATCAGAACTGTTTTATATTGTGGATTCCGTGACCTTCGTGCCTTCACAGATTTTTATAAAAATTTCCAGTTCGATTTCGACCATACTTCCTTCACAAGATTTGTAAATGAAATTCATGTCTACAACGTATAAAAATTTCAAAGTGTTTTGAAAGGATTTGGTTGGCAAAACGAGTATTTCTTACGGTTCAGTTCCCCTGTTCCGGCGGACCAGTTTTGGGTTGTATCCGAGTCATCAAAAGTGATCTTTGCATAAGGATTTTGGGATTATGTTCTTCATGGAAAATATTCGTGAAGGTCTTGTTCATAACATATTCGAATTTTATAATTTTTAGAAACCGTTTGCTATGCTTTTGAAATTGATTTCCCAAATCATGCAAATCTGTCCAGTTTTACTAGAATTTCATAATCTGCTAGTTTTTACTTGAAATCTTTGGCTTTCGATTGCCGGCCTAATAGAGACAGTAATGACAATTACCTAGCTTTTCAATAATGTTTATTTGGCCGTGATCCGATGTTGAATGCTTTTGTAAATTCATATTTTAAAATGAGGTTCACAAAGTCGATTGACCGTTTGCATGTATGACCACTTGTTATTGTTGTGTGGCATTGATGTGAGCATGATTCATAGATGCATGGGCTAAATGAAAAGATAAGAATTGGCCTGAATGTTTGTGTGCTCGTGTGATCACACGTTGGAGCCGTCTTGCTGTAGATCGCTTGACGATGCCTGATTTATCGGGGTCTTGCTGTAGATCGCTTGACCATACTCGATTTATTGGATGCCTGGAGATTATCTGGATTGCCAATACTCCAGATGCCTTGTCGCGGCCCGAGGCCGGACTCGATGCTCCTTACGGGATACCGTCTTACTGTAGATCGTTTGATATTGCCGTATTGGAATGCTGTCTTACTGTAGATCGTTGACGTAGCCATGCCCGACGGGGCGGGACGGAGCCCGGTTATACCGGTAGACTGCCATCTTGCTGCAGATCGCTTGATGTGTAGTGGCCCCGAGGGGGCGTAATAACTGGATATGTGTGATGCATAGTGCTTGATTATGGGGTAGAAACTACTAGGCATGGTATGGGACGTGCCCAAGTGGATTTTACCTTATAATCGAGACACGCGCGATTGTGATGCATTAATGTATGGAAAAATCTCTTTAAATGCTTCGAATATATGACATATGCATTCATCAATGTGTGTACCAAGGCGAGGTAAGGATGCCTGTGGTTGTTTAATAATGTTGCTGTTGATTCTGTATTGCCTGTTTAGGGACCCCCGAGGTGAGTTGACCTTCTAAACGGGGCTTAGGCGTTAACTTATTGAGATTTTTATCTCATTTGTGGTTGTTAAACATTTTTCAGGCCCTTAGCATGTTGATGCACCCAGTATGGTTCGGGGTGCCTGGAAGCTGACTTTTGATAAAGTAGATTGACCCCAACCTGACATCTTTTTATAGACTTTTATGAAAATGCCCGAAGAGGGGTTGTAAAAATGTTCCCAGGGGCTAATCAAGTAAATGTTAAAATGATGTTTTGATTTCAATGTGGTAAACCGTTTTCCTATGTATCCTTGTTTATTATTATTGTCTGGGTGAATCTTTATTTAGCTTCCGCATGCGTAATCAAAAGATAAAATGTTGGGTCGGCGACGCATCCTGGGACGTCGCATCATAATGACCATTGCAGGATATTGCACGCTCGCAGGGTTCGGGGCGTGACAAACACCATGTGGTGAAGGGATCTCTAAAGGCAATATAAGAGCCAGTGAACTGGAAGGTAACTCCTCCATTCTCGGTTCAACTTCAACTTCTGTTATTTTCCTCTTTCCTCTGTCTTCTTGTGGGGCTTCTTGTTGCACTTGGGAGCTTCTTGGTTCCTGCACAATTGCAGTTAATTGTCCAGGATTTGTTGGATTGTCAAGTACCAGCTCATCCATCTCCTCCTCCTCAGTGTTCTCTCCATAAAAAGCCTCCCAAAATGGACTATAGGCATTTGCTTCAGCTTTTAGCCAAGAACCATACAAACTAGACTCATTAGTAGAAAAGAAAGCCTCATCATAAGGCACCACCTCACAGTTTTTTGCATAATGTCCAATTCTCCCGCACGAATAGCAAAAGTGGGGGAGTCGCTCATATCTGAAATCCACCCAATGCTCCTTTCCCCGAAAGCTAGAAGTCATCCCAGATATTAAAGGCATGGACAGCTTCAAAGTTACCCTTGCTTTTCCAATTACAATTAACGCAATGCCTCTTGTTTCAATTTTAACTTCCAAGACAATTCCAACGGATTCAGCCATTTTTCTAATAGCCTCTTCTGTCCTTCCTTCTAGAGGCAACCCATGAATTTGCATCCAAAAATCACAAGAGTCAAAAGCAATACATTGAGGAGGTGTACTCGGCTCCCAAGGCTTAAGGACCAGGAGATGACTCGAAAAGGACCATGGGCCAGACTTTAAAATCCTGATTTTCTCTTCAACTGAAGGAAACTCAAAAGAAAATAAACCTAGTTGAAGGTGTTTACAGATCACACTTCCTGATTTCCAGGCTTTTAACATGGTATTTTGGAAGGCTTGGAAGTTCACATTAAGGTTACCATATAACCGACCAGATAAGGTACGTTCACCTTCTTTTAGTCGATCCTCTGAAATCACATCATCCAAATATACTTTCTTCATGTTCGGCCATAAATGCCCTAATCTTCTACAAAGGGAAGCCATACGCCTCTCTGCTTCATTTTCAGTTCCCATAATGTATTTTACTCATAGCATTAACTTCGAAATTTACTTACAGAAATACCAGAGGAATCTCTTACCGAAATATTTCTTCTAAAATATAGTTACCCAAATGGAGAATCCTTCACCAACTGGTCAGAGATCTTCGACCCAGTAATGTTTCAAGTAGCATCCATTCATGGCTGGAACATTTCAACAATACCGAGAACAATCTATTCTCTGCACTCCTTGAGTGATGCTGTCATGTGTATTTGTGGAAATCTGTTATGGTTGAAGGATGTATATGTGGAAATTTGTAGCGATCGGGGGTGGGATATAGTTTAGGGTTAGGGAAAAGAGATAAAGGGTTGACGGAAAGCTTACCCACAAGGAATAGGGCAAAACGATTGCTCCATTTCTGTGAGTAGAAGACGCTAGGGTTTAGTTTAGGGTTTTGATGATGTAAGAAAAGCTACCCAGACGGTAGAGAAAAGCTACACCCCTAGATCTTGGCCAGAGAGGTTTGCAAATGGTGAAGTTGGTCCCAACAAGTTCTTGCTGTTTGGGCGCGAAAGGCGGGCATGTCCCGGAGCTAGCCTAGCTCAACGGATTGTGAGCTTAGCTTTGGGGTCTTTGGTTCAGTGTTTCGAACGGAAGAGAGTCAGCCAGGAATTAGTGGACATGACTGTAACACTCGACTTGAATGGCATAAATTCTCACAAGTTCATTTAGATTAGGTAAGTTGAATATTAGAATGAAGGTGAGCCTGAGCTTCATAATACTTGATGCAGGCATATAGCCTAGTTTAATAGTTGAGCATTTGTTTATATTGTGGTGGTTATTGTATTAACGAACCGTATACTAAATCAAAATGGCTCTACTTTTACTTTTCTATATTACTTGACTTAATGAGCGAAGGCTAGATCATTGCATTGGATCAAATCCTGACTATTACTAGGCTTTACATTTACACTTGACATGGAAAGAGTAAGAGACAGTTGAATGCAGTGATGTTGAAGATAGGGGTCTTGATCGTGGCAAATGGCGGTGGGTGGAGAAAAACTAGGGGTGTTGGTATTTGGGAATTAGAGTCTTTTGTGTTTTCGTAGCAAGGATACTTTCTTGTTTTGGTTATAAAGTATTGTTCTAAGATGCAAACTACGGGTTTTGGAAATAAAGTACGTGAAGTGAAGTAAAAAAGTGGTTGGGTATCATTTTAAAAAAATTAAAGTATGTGGGTTATTTGCAACGTCAATTGGGATATTCAAATTACCCTAGATTATCTTTAATAATGACTTATGGATAATGATTATATTATTAGTACTCCTATATATTCTGATGTTTCTCATTTTTAACTTCATTTTTTTTCTATAGATGAGTAGATTGAAGGTTTTAGATTTGACGGGTTGCAAGCAATTAAAAAGGACACCTGACTTTTCTAACTTCTTGACTTTGGAAATGTTAATTCTAGCTTGTTGTGTCAAGTTAACCACAATTGACAGCTCCATTGGAAAGCTAAAACTCCTCAAAACTTTGAATTTGGAGGGGTGTAGTTCTCTTGGGGAGTTGCCGGAAGAAGTTGGTTTTCTACATTCTTTGACGCATATTGGCATGCCCCAAATCTAACAGGTAATTGATTCCATTTTGATTAATTATGAAACATTAAAATTTCAAAGTCACTTTAGTGCGGCCTATTGCATCTAAATAGCCGTACCCTCAAGCAGATTCTTCGAATACTTGCTTGATCTTTAAGTTCAAAAAAGAGGATTTAGCAAGTGTGTTCTACTAGCTTGAAGGCCAAATCCCCAAAAGATGCATGAACTTGTACGAAAGAGACCACAATATTCCCCACTTTTCAGCTTTTTTTTGGTCGAATGATTTTCTACTTGAGGAATTAAAAAACTCACTGTTAAGTTTTCTGTCCATTCAAGTTACTGAATTCGCTCCCAATAGTCGATTTGGAACACTAATCTTCGTTTTGGGGCAAAAAGAACTCGATTCAAGAAGCCTAACTCTTTCAATATGGAATTGGTCATTTTTTCTCTTTCTTTTCTCGTTGAAACAAAGGTGTCATTAGTTTAGAAGTCCAATTGATTAGCGAGAAACGACATTTGTTTTGTCTTGCTGACGTTCGTCTTACTGACATATCTATTGTACACATCAAAGCCATTATCCACGTCAAATGCCAAATTAGCTTGTATGGAAGAAAAAAATTGGCCATGGACCTTTTTTTTTTTGTCTATTAAGCGAAAATTTCGTGCACATTCCGGGTCATTTGAAAGTGGATATACTTTTGTCCTACTAATGTTAGTTTTTTTTGTTATTTACAAAAAAAATGTGTTTCTAGTTTAACTGTAAAGATGAAGGAAATGCTCAAAGAAAGAGGAACAACTCTTTTCATCATATGTTAATTTAATAATATCAATCATTTTCTTAAGAATATTCCTATGAGCAGCTTGTAAGAATATCCCCTGATTCTCAAGATTTTGCTTAGAAGCCGCATCTAACACTACCTATTTTTTTCTGTAGCGATTGACATGTCATTTCACATAGATCCTTGGATATTAAATTTAGTTAAAGATAAAATATCTCCTCAAGTATGTTAGGTGGATCCAATTTCATTCATTCAATCAATAATAGCTACTTCCCATTGGTTCCTGAATTTCTAGAGCATCTTAATTTCTCCATATGAGCAACATCCGATGAAATTTTGGTGTAGCTGTAGATTAATGGGTGCTAATTCTTAAGCCGCTGGAGTGATAAAATATTAAGTTTTCATTTACATATTATGTTCACAAAAGTAATATATCTAGAGGAACTCTGTGGCCGAACGGAATTGCATAGCGGTATTGCCACACATCTTTACCGTCTACTTCTCATTTTTTGTTTTCTTTTGTGTACTAAATTTAAAATCTCGAGGTTACAGTTGTTTGAGGCATCATATCAACAATTAAATTGTCATTTTGATTTACTTTTACTTTCTGTCCTTCCAACTAAAATGAATTGTCCTTCACCAGTGCAACTTGCTGATACGGAGAACTAGTTAAGAAGGTTGCAGAAGGGGTTTTGAGAGCAAGGCTATTGTTAGAAGTTGACTCCTAAAGCCTTCTTTTGGTTCGTTGTCAAAGAAAAAAGAACGCATGTGCTTTCTAGGTAACTAATTCTGCACAACTGCATTTTGTTTCAATTGTTTGGAGCATCTAGATATTTCATATTGTAATGAAATGGGTTTACAATTCTAATGCATTGGCTGTCAGTATGACGGACGATATCGGTGAATTCCCATGCTTCATCAGAGATTTAGTGAAACTTTCCGCAATTGTCTTTGCAGCGACACCAAGAGATAGAGGATCTTTGAAAAGTCTGCGTTTACATAGGTGCTCTGCAACAAATGACGGGAGCTTCCATTCCAAGTACTAAATTTCTGTGGGAGCGTAATTCTTTATGTTTGTGATTCTAATGCTTGGTACTTTTTTTTTTTGAAAGATTAGCATGAAGTATGAAACAACTTGTTCATGTGTAACAACTAGAAAGTCATTGAACTTCCACTATACTTGGCCAAAAAAAATTATAATAAATAATAATTCCACACTCTATTATAATAAATGGCGATTGCCATTTTGTCAACAAACAAAAAAATTGCACACCACAGAATAACAATCATGACACAGAGTATGCTTATTCTCAATAGACATCACACTCGTCACTTAGATGGATCATACAGATTCATAAAAGGCGTCTATACACGCACAACGTTTATCTGATTTACGGGCATTTCTTAAAATCATAGAAAAAGACAACATAATTATTTAAAGCGTCTTAAATTTCTTCAAATTAAGCAATGTTGGACAGAATTTTGATATAGATGTAGGCTAATTAGTGTTGACACCCGAATTTTTGTCAATAAGCTGAGTACTCGTTTTTCATAAAAAAAGGGGCCATAAATAAAATCCAAACCCATTAGGCTCATCTCGCACAACCCGAGACCATTAGGTTCGGCCCTCCTATTAAGCATAATTCGTCCATCAACTAGTGGTGCCCAATTCGCGCAGCCTGAACTTCAATCTCTAAGCCCAATTTACCAAGCTAATTTCTGCGCGTCAACTTTAAAAAACCCCTGCTCGGTCGCCGGCTTCATCTCCGAAAGATTACAGGAAGTGCTCTGCATTGCTCTGTTCTTTGGCCGTGGAAGCTTGAAGTTCCGCATCCTCTGTTGAAGCTCCTTGTCGGACTCGATACTCACCGGAGGCACTTCCAGAATCTCTTACTGCTAGTTTGATAGCGGTTCGTGGCTAGTAATCTTGCTTTCAAGCTTGGCTGTAGTTGATATGACACTTGCCGATCGTTCGTAAAATGTTCATCTCCACATGGTGGCGGTCTTACTTCATGTCCTCAGTTTCCGTCCGTTTCGCCAAGTCGTAGTAAAGGGTTAATGTCCAGCGAACGGCGATGGTCGAAGGTAATAGCCGATGGCATGGGTTTTGTGATGAATGCGGGAGATCAATTGTGAAGTACTCACGTTCAATATATTGGTGTTCTGGTCCGATTGTTGATGTGCTGGTATGGTGAGCTTTGATTTTGGTTTCGTGTTATTCTCTGGTTGGTACTGAGGAAGGCGACCGGACTTGCGAATTTCCACGTCGGCATGCACTGGGCCACTGGTCTTGCCACGTCAGAGGTATGGACAATCCCTTTTCCTTTTAGGGACATGCGGCTCGTGTACCGCGGCTGCTAAAGATGCACGCGTTTGTGGACGACTTAGCGCGCGCTGTGTAGGATCTCGATTTGGATAGGATTCGCGTGGCGTCTACATGTTCAGTTATACAATGCAACTTCACGGCAGATTTACTTGCTTCACATATTGATCCATATACAGCAGAGGAAAGAACAGAGTGCACCAGAGTCGAAGACACAACGTGTGGATGAAATGAGACTAAAACCAAGCAAGCTTGATCTATGGAAGTCTTATGGTTGAATAAGAAATAATCCAAACTAAAATAAAGCAGCGTTACCAAGAGGATTATGAATACATATCAATCATTAACAGCAACCAAGCACACATGTCATGAATAAACAATCAATAGCCAAGCGTGTTGCTGACTAAGGAATTTATCCAAGAGACTTAATCGAACAAAAATCACGAATCTCATGATCAATGCAAGCGATTATGAAATATCGATAGTTCGATTTCAATTTGTTCTTAGTAACAGTAACAGGTTGATTGCAAGTTTTTTTTTTTCTTTTCATATCAACAAATCGTAACAATTCACGTTTGAACAATCTTATGCGTTTGGCTAGAATTACGAACATGCACATCATTAACAAATGGAAGTGAAACAACGTGAAGCGTGCTCATGGAGTCAGACCAAATACAAACTCAGACTCAACGTCAATATACATATGAATATCTGAAAACCATATTTGTATAACACGAAATGTCATATCCGATCTATTGAATTGTAGATTGAAGTTGTGAGAGAGCAACGCAAACATCGATCCTTCAATTTTTTCTATTATGACCAAATTTGGAATCCTTAGCTTGTAATGAAAAACAAAACAGAGATTCTCACCTTATCTGAGCAACATAAAGCACTACCACAAACAAAAGCCAATGAGCGTCAATGAGCCAAGATCCGATAAACCGAGAGGACGAACTAGGCTACAATGAAAATGAATTAGGAGAGCACCTGTGCCTTTCATCCATACTCTCTTCTATGGGCCGCATGAAAGAGTGAAGTGTGATGGGCCTCAGCTATTGGTCTCAATTGAATTAAAACCGGATTGCAAGGGCTAGGACTTAGGTGATGGGCCTGAGTTGCTGGGCTAAGAAAATATACATGTTAAAAATCCATTTGCACATAAAACAAAATTGAGGGATTTGATTGAACATTTTGCAATAATTTAGGGACTCGATTCCTTTATTCCAAGGAGACAAAGAAAACTTTCGATTAGCCATTATGGTCATCCAAGGAGTCTTTAAAAATTTCCAAAACTTGTTAAGAAGTCTTGGCAAGGTATCCACTTGCTAATGTAGAACATTAGGTGGGAAATAGAAAATTATATTTGATTTTAATGTGAACCGGCCAACTTTGTTTCTTCCGCGAAAACCACACACGAAAAAATCTCTTATTCTTTTTGTGAAAGATTCTGACTTGACCATAGCTATTGTCCCTTAGTATCAAGGGGATTTTCGTGCCATCTTAAAAAATAAATTTACCAAAAAAAGGGTTAAGTTTATGTGATTTTATGTGCTCTAGTCTAAGAAGGTGGGACCTCGGTTCATTTCCAGGAAATGTAACCCCCAACCTGTGGGGTTGCACATATAGTATCAAGCCAAAAGAAAAAAAATGAATGTGTAAAAAATTGCATGTTCAGATATGGCGGTGCATGTGCTAAGATTCGTAGCCACCATCGCTCATGAGGAAGAAGTAGACGAATTGGGAATAAATATGTGAGAGCCAGTTCATGTGGTTATTACAGATCGAGCCCACCATGTGTTTGAGTTTTGCAATGCTCAGTTCCTTTCTAGTTTAATTTATGAGGGGTCTTTTAATAATGTCGAAGGGACAGAATTAGGACAAGAATTTGGCAAGTGAAGATTGTCCTGGCCAAGAAAGAAGGGCAAAGAAAAAGAGGGTGAGAACATTCTTGGTGTGTTGAAGATTGAATTGAAGCTAAATTGATGCCGTAATGGACTGGCTTTCCTTAGAAAATCAGATTCTGAACGTGGCCCAGAAAGAGAAAAGGAAGGCAGAGAGGGACCAGCTGCCTTATTTTTTGTATGGAGGGCCTCCGTATGCTCCTTTGCCTTATATATATGTAAAACTGAAGAAAGAAAAAAAGACTTTTATTTCATAGGATGCAGCGCAAGTTGCGATAAGACAGCCCAACGAATATAATCATCATAGAGATTGGTTGAACTTGTATTTTGTTTGGGTTACTTCTCTGTTGTAATCAAGATGTATATCATAAAAATGATTAAAGTTTCTATCCATAATCATTAATTTGCTCAGCTTGAGTTTGATTGTTTTGAATTGACTCATTTTTTTGGACTGAACAAAGTTCATAAATCCCTTTTTTTACTCAATTAGAATCAAGATCGATTGATATTCTGATTCATCTTCATTTTCGTGAAAAAATTAATCCGATCCCCTGTCATCGTGCTTCTTTCTATTAAACACAAGACCCTTGATATTATATAACTTTATACGACAATCCATTTCGGATTTCATCGTTGATTTCAGCATTACATAAAAGAAAGTATTCCTTCCTAAGTAATTTAATGTGTGAATCTTATTCCATCCATTCCATCAAGAATATCTCCTTACATCAGTTAATCTTTAAAAGTATGATGTGGTATCCAAAGAGAGAAACCTTGAACGTCCTCCACGGTTCGCATGTCCATTTGTAAGCTTAAAGTATCTTTTCACTTAAACTTTTTAAATTATCCCTTAAAAAATTTACTTATAATCAAATTCAAGTTAAATGAAATTCTTTATACCTTTCTCATACCTCAGACAAAAAATGTTACTACTCGATGTTATTATTTAGGAAAAATATCACCAAAAATCTTAAATATATGCCACTTGTGATAGATTTACCCTGAACTATTTTTATGACACGAAAAATTTTAAACTATGCCACTTGTGATAAATTTACTCCGAACTTTTTTTTATGATACTAAAATACCCAAACTATACCCATTGTAACATATTTACCCCACAATACTTTGACCTAAGAGCATTTTCGTCTTTTTCTTTTTTCTATTTTTTTTCTTCTCTCTTCCCTCGGCCGGCCATGGTGGAGGGAAGCTGGCGAGGGAAGCCCTCGCCGGATCTGGCGGGGACAGCCCTCGCTTGAGTTGGGCAGCCCTCGCAAGCGTCAGGCGAGGGTCACCCTCGCCTGGGCAAGCGAGGGGAGCCCTGGCTAGTGTCGGGCGAGGGCTTCCCTCGCTCACCCAGGGGAGGGCGACCCTCACCCGATGCCGGCGAGGATCGTTCTCACTTAAGTTGAGCAAGAGCTTCCGTCGCTCGACGCCGGCGAGGGTTGCTCTCTCCAGATCCGGCGAGGTTAGTCCTCTCCGGCTTCCCTCCGCCATGGCCGGCAAAGGAAAGAGAGAAGAAAGAAAAAAAAATAGAAATAGGAAAAAGATAAAAATGCCCTTAGGTCAAAGTGTTGTGGGGTAAATGTGTCACAATGGGTATAATTTGAGGTTTTAATGTCACAAAAAAAATGGTTAAGTTTATGTGATTTTATGTGCTCTAGTTTAAGAAGGTGGGACCTCGGTTCATTTCCAGGAAATGTAACCCCCAACCTGTGGGGTTGCACATATAGTATCAAGCCAAAAGAAAAAAAATGAATGTGTAAAAAATTGCATGTTCAGATATGGCGGTGCATGTGCTAAGATTCGTAGCCACCATCGCTCATGAGGAAGAAGTAGACGAATTGGGAATAAAATATGTGAGAGCCAGTTCATGTGGTTATTACAGATCGAGCCCACCATGTGTTTGAGTTTTGCAATGCTCAGTTCCTTTCTAGTTTAATTTATGAGGGGTCTTTTAATAATGTCGAAGGGACAGAATTAGGACAAGAATTTGGCAAGTGAAGATTATCCTGGCCAAGAAAGAAGGGCAAAGACAAAGAGGGTGAGAACATTCTTGGTGTGTTGAAGATTGAATTGAAGCTAAAATTGATGCCGTAATGGACTGGCTTTCCTTAGAAAATCAGATTCTGAACGTGGCCCAGAAAGAGAAAAGGAAGGCAGAGAGGGACCAGCTGCCTTATTTTTTGTATGGAGGGCCTCCGTATGCTCCTTTGCCTTATATATATGTAAAACTGAAGAAAGAAAAAAAGACTTTTATTTCATAGGGTGCAGCGCAAGTTGCGATAAGACAGCCCAACGAATATAATCATCATAGAGATTGGTTGAACTTGTATTTTGTTTGGGTTACTTCTCTGTTGTAATCAAGATGTATACCATAAAAATGATTAAAGTTTCTATCCATAATCATTAATTTGCTCAGCTTGAGTTTGATTGTTTTGAATTGACTCATTTTTTTGGACTGAACAAAGTTCATAAATCCCTTTTTTTACTCAATTAGAATCAAGATCGATTGATATTCTAATTCAGCATCATTTTCGTGAAAAAATTAATCCGATCCCCTGTCATCGTGCTTCTTTCTATTAAACACAAGACCCTTGATATTATATAACTTTATACGACAATCCATTTTGGATTTCATCGTTGATTTCAGCATTACATAAAAGAAAGTATTCCTTCCTAAGTAATTTAATGTGTGAATCTTATTCCATCCATTCCATCAAGAATATCTCCTTACATCAGTTAATCTTTAAAAGTATGATGTCGTATCCAAAGAGAGAAACCTTGAACGTCCTCCACGGGTCGCATGTCCATTTGTAAGCTTAAAGTATCTTTTCACTTAAACTTTTTAAATTATCCCTTAAAAAATTTACTTATAATCAAATTCAAGTTAAATGAAATTCTTTATACCTTTCTCATACCTCAGACAAAAAATGTTACTACTCGATGTTATTATTTAGGAAAAATATCACCAAAAATCTTAAATATATACCACTTGTGATAGATTTACCCTGAATTTTTTTTATGACACGAAAAATTTTAAACTATGCCACTTGTGATAAATTTACTCCGAACTTTTTTATTGTCATACTAAAATTCCCAAACTATACCTATTGTGACTTATTTATCCCACAATACTTTGACCTAAGAGCATTTTCGTCTTTTTCTTTTTTCTATTTGTTTTTTCTTCTCTCTTCCCTCAGCCGGCCATGGTGGAGGGAAGCTGGTGAGGGAAGCCCTCCCCGGATCTGGCGGGGGCAGCCCTCACTTGAGTCGGGCAGCCCTCGCAAGTGTCAGGCGAGGGTCACCCTCGCCTGGGCAAGCGAGGGGAGCCCTGGCTAGTGTTGGGCGAGGGGATCCCTGGCGAGTGTCGAGCGAGGGCTTCCTTCGCTCACCTAGGGGAGGGCGACTCTCACCCGATGCCGACAAGGATCGTTCTCACTTAAGTTGAGCAAGAGCTTCCGTCGCTCGACGCCGGCGAGAGTTGCTCTCTCCAGATCCGGCGAGGTTAGTCCTCTCCGGCTTCCCTCCGCCATGGCCGGCGAAGGAAAGAGAGAAGAAAGAAAAAAAATAGAAATAGGAAAAAGACAAAAATGCCCTTAGGTGAAAGTGTTGTGGGGTAAATGTGTCACAATGGGTATAACTTGAGGTTTTAATGTCACAAAAAAAAATGGTTAAGTTTATGTGATTTTATGTGCTCTAGTCTAAGAAGGTGGGACCTCGGTTCATTTCCAGGAAATGTAACCCCCAACCTGTGGGGTTGCACATATAGTGTCAAGCCAAAAGAAAAAAAATGAATGTGTAAAAAATTGCATGTTCAGATATGGCGGTGCATGTGCTAAGATTCGTAGCCACCATCGCTCATGAGGAAGAAGTAGACGAATTGGGAATAAAATATGTGAGAGCCAGTTCATGTGGTTATTATAGATCGAGCCCACCATATGTTTGAGTTTTGCAATGCTCAGTTCCTTTCTAGTTTAATTTATGAGGGGTCTTTTAATAATGTCGAAGGGACAGAATTAGGACAAGAATTTGGCAAGTGAAGATTGTCCTGGCCAAGAAAGAAGGGCAAAGAAAAAGAGGGTGAGAACATTCTTGGTGTGTTGAAGATTGAATTGAAGCTAAATTGATGCCGTAATGGACTGGCTTTCCTTAGAAAATCAGATTCTGAACGTGGCCCAGAAAGAGAAAAGGAAGGCAGAGAGGGACCAGCTGCCCTATTTTTTGTATGAAGGGCCTCCGTATGCTCCTTTGCCTTATATATATGTAAAACTGAAGAAAGAAAAAAAGACTTTTATTTCATAGGGTGCAGCGCAAGTTGCGATAAGACAGCCCAACGAATATAATCATCATAGAGATTGGTTGAACTTGTATTTTGTTTGGGTTACTTCTCTGTTGTAATCAAGATGTATATCATAAAAATGATTAAAGTTTCTATCCATAATCATTAATTTGCTCAGCTTGAGTTTGATTGTTTTGAATTGACTCAGTTTTTTGGAATGAACAAAGTTCATAAATCCCTTTTTGTACTCAATTAGAATCAAGGTCGATTGATATTCTGATTCATGTTCATTTTCATGAAAAAATTAATCCGATCCCCTGTCATCGTGCTTTTTTCTATTAAACACAAGACCCTTGATATTGTATAACTTTATACGACAATCCATTTTGGATTTCATCGTTGATTTCAGCATTACATAAAAGAAAGTATTCCTTCCTAAGTAATTTAATATGTGAATCTTATTCCATCCATTCCATCAAGAATATCTCCTTACATCAGTTAATCTTTAAAAGTAATCCAAAGAGAGAAACCTTGAACGTCCTCCACATGTCGCATGTCCATTTGTAAGTTTAAAGTATCTTTTCACTTAAACTTTTTAAATTATCCCTTAAAAAATTTACTTATAATCAAATTCAAGTTAAATGAAATTCTTTATACCTTTCTCATACCTCAGACGAAAAATGTTACTACTCGATATTATTATTTAGGAAAAATATCACCAAAAATCTTAAATATATGCCACTTTTGATAGATTTACCTTGAATTTTTTTTATGACACGAAAAATTTTAAACTATGCCACTTGTGATAAATTTACTCCGAACTTTTTTTTTGTCATACTAAAATTTCCAAACTATACCCATTGTGACATATTTACCCCACAATACTTTGACCTAAGAGCATTTTCGTCATTTTCTTTTTTCTATTTTTTTTTCGTTCTTCTCTCTTCCTTCGGCCGGCCATGGTGGAGGGAAGCTGGTGAGGGAAGCCCTCGCCAGATCTGGCGGGGGCAGCCCTCACTTGAGTCGGGCAGCCCTCGCAAGCATCAGGCGAGGGTCACCCTCGCCTGGGCAAGCGAGGGGAGCCCTGGCTAGTGTCGGGCGAGGGCTTCCCTCGCTCACCCAGGGGAGGGCGACCCTCACCCGATGCCGACGAGGATCGTTCTCACTTAAGTTGAGCAAGAGCTTCCGTCGCTCGATGCCGACGAGGGTTGCTCTCTCCAGATCCAGCGAGGTTAGTCCTCTCCGGCTTCCCTCCGCCATGGCCGGCGAAGGAAAGAGAGAATAAAGAAAAAAAAAATAGAAATAGGAAAAAGACAAAAATGCCCTTAGGTCAAAGTGTTGTGGGGTAAATGTGTCACAATGGGTATAATTTGAGGTTTTAATGTCACAAAAAAAATGGTTAAGTTTATGTGATTTTATGTGCTCTAGTCTAAGAAGGTGGGACCTCGGTTCATTTCCAGGAAATGTAACCCCCAACCTGTGGGGTTGCACATATAGTATCAAGCCAAAAGAAAAAAAATGAATGTGTAAAAAATTGCATGTTCAGATATGGCGGTGCATGTGCTAAGATTCGTAGCCACCATCGCTCATGAGGAAGAAGTAGACGAATTGGGAATAAATATGTGAGAGCCAGTTCATGTGGTTATTACAGATCGAGCCCACCATGTGTTTGAGTTTTGCAATGCTCAGTTCCTTTCTAGTTTAATTTATGAGGGGTCTTTTAATAATGTCGAAGGGACAGAATTAGGACAAGAATTTGGCAAGTGAAGATTGTCCTGGCCAAGAAAGAAGGGCAAAGAAAAAGAGGGTGAGAACATTCTTGGTGTGTTGAAGATTGAATTGAAGCTAAATTGATGCCGTAATGGACTGGCTTTCCTTAGAAAATCAGATTCTGAACGTGGCCCAGAAAGAGAAAAGGAAGGCAGAGAGGGACCAGCTGCCTTATTTTTTGTATGGAGGGCCTCCGTATGCTCCTTTGCCTTATATATATGTAAAACTGAAGAAAGAAAAAAAGACTTTTATTTCATAGGATGCAGCGCAAGTTGCGATAAGACAGCCCAACGAATATAATCATCATAGAGATTGGTTGAACTTGTATTTTGTTTGGGTTACTTCTCTGTTGTAATCAAGATGTATATCATAAAAATGATTAAAGTTTCTATCCATAATCATTAATTTGCTCAGCTTGAGTTTGATTGTTTTGAATTGACTCATTTTTTTGGACTGAACAAAGTTCATAAATCCCTTTTTTTACTCAATTAGAATCAAGATCGATTGATATTCTGATTCATCTTCATTTTCGTGAAAAAATTAATCCGATCCCCTGTCATCGTGCTTCTTTCTATTAAACACAAGACCCTTGATATTATATAACTTTATACGACAATCCATTTCGGATTTCATCGTTGATTTCAGCATTACATAAAAGAAAGTATTCCTTCCTAAGTAATTTAATGTGTGAATCTTATTCCATCCATTCCATCAAGAATATCTCCTTACATCGGTTAATCTTTAAAAGTATGATGTGGTATCCAAAGAGAGAAACCTTGAACGTCCTCCACGGTTCGCATGTCCATTTGTAAGCTTAAAGTATCTTTTCACTTAAACTTTTTAAATTATCCCTTAAAAAATTTATGTATAATCAAATTCAAGTTAAATGAAATTCTTTATACCTTTCTCATACCTCAGACAAAAAATGTTACTACTCGATGTTATTATTTAGGAAAAATATCACCAAAAATCTTAAATATATGCCACTTGTGATAGATTTACCTTGAACTTTTTTTATGATACGAAGAATTTTAAACTATGCCACTTGTGACAAATTTACTCCGAACTTTTTTTTTGTGTTACTAAAATTCTCAAACTATACCCATTGTGACATATTTACCCCACAATACTTTGACCTAAGAGCATTTTCGTCTTTTTCTTTTTTCTATTTTTTTTTCTTTCTTCTCTCTTCTCTCGGCCGGCCATGGTGGAGGGAAGCTGGTGAGGGAAGCCCTCGCCGGATTTGGCGAGGGCAGCCCTCGCTTGAGTGGGGCGAGGGTCGCCCTCGCAAGCGTCAGGCGAGGGTCGCCCTTGCTTGGGCAAGTGAGGGGAGCCCTGGCTAGTGTCGAGCGAGGGCTTCCCTCGTTCACCTAGGGGAGGGCGACCCTCACCCGATGCCGGCGAGGATCGTTCTCACTTAAGTTGAGCAAGAGCTTCCCTCGCTCGACGCCGGCGAGGGTTGCTCTCTCCAGATCCGGCAAGGTTAGTCCTCTCCGGCTTCCCTCCGCCATGGCCGGCGAAGGAAAGAGAGAAGAAATAAAAAAAAATAGAAATAGGAAAAAGACAAAAATACCCTTAGGTAAAAGTGTTGTGGGGTAAATGTGTCAGAATGGGTATAATTTGAGGTTTTAATGTGACAAAAAAAATTCAGGCTAAATTTGTCACAAGTGTCCTAGGTTAGGATTTTTCATATCACAAAAAAAAGTTCAAGGTTAATCTATTACAAGTAGCATAGTTTGAGGTTTTTAGTAGTAGTTTCCCTATTATTTAATATTACAAAGCATATGTTTTTGTAATTAATCTTTAATCACGATCTAAAGAGAACTTAAAATGGCACATCTTATGTCATTTTCTTATTTAAAGGTATCAAATTTATCGAGAAAATTGTCCAAAAAGTCCTAAACCCATTGCATTTTTGCCAATTCAGTCCTAAATCTTTTCACTTCTTGCTAATTCAATCCTAAATCTTTTTCACTTCTTGTCAATTGAGTCCATTTGGCCGATCGATGCTAACGTGGCCGCTGATCGGCCGGCCAACGCTGACGTGGTAATTTTTAAATATTTTTTTCGAAATTATTAAAATTTCTTTTTTTTTTTCTAACTTCTTCTCTCTAGTCGGTCTGGCGATCAACGATCGGGCAAAGGCAAGTGCCGGCGAGGTCGAGGTAAAGCTCGCCCCTGTCGGCCATTGGCGAGGGTGAGCCTCGCCGGCCCCTAGCTGGGCAAGGTTGCCTCGCCCAGCAAAGGCGAGGCCGACCTCGCCATCGCAACCCAGTCGAGGGAGATGGGTCACACCGGCGAGGTCAACCTCGCCTCGACCTCTCCTAGCTAAGGCGAGGCCAACCTCGCCATTGCGACCCATCTAGCGATGACGAGGTCGGCCTCGCCAAATCTAGGTAAGGTCGAGCCTTACCCAGCTAAGGCGAGGCTGACCTCGCCGACGAGGTTGACCTCACCAGCGTGACCCATCTCTCTCTATTGGGTTGGGACAGCGAGGTCGGCCTAGCTTTTGCTGGGCGAGGCGACCTCGCCTAGCCAGGGTTCAGCAGGGGTGAGCTTTGCCAGAAGCCAGCGAGGTCGACCCTTCCGGCACTCACCTCTGGTCGGTCGCTAGTCGCCGGACCGGCCAGAGGGAAGAAGTCAGAAAAAAAAAGAAAAGAAAGAAAAAAAGATTAAATTTGAAAAGAAATTTAAAAATTGTCATGTTAGCGTTGGCCGAACGGCCGGCGGCCACGTCAGCACTGGCTGCCCAGATGGACTCAATTTGCAAAAAGTGAAAATGTTTAGGACTGAATTGACAAACTTAAAATGTTTATGATTGAATTGTCAAAAGTACAATAGGTTTAGGATTTTTTGGAAGATTTTCCCCAAATTCCTCAAATTGAACAATTTTCGTTGCTTATCAACTGACTATACATTTGTACTTACATAGAATATCAAAATGCCACCGTCTCAGGCTCTTTATTCTTTTGGAATACTAGAGATATTGTTCAAACTGGTCTTTAAAATGAAGAAGCAGATTTTACGTTGGATGCTTGACTAAGACCCCTTATTTAAATTCTAATCATAGTTTATTGCATCGTGCAATAAATAATTAAGGTTCAGCATCCAAATATGACCTTGCCACACCTCCCCCAGGTGGTCACTAGCTTGCAGCTGGAGCTTTGCCTAACCTGCTTTTGTCTCATTCCCATTTGCTTTTGTACTCCTGCATTCATCTAATTCCATTTTCTACGCTGTTTAGGTTCTTTTCTGTGTTTTGTACACACTCCCTCCGTGTGTGCTTTTTTTGCTGTTGACGATGAAAAAAGAAGAATCTTCACAAACACATATGCTAAATCGAAAAATGATAAATGGATGATTATTATTTACACTCCTTCGACATAGACGTGTCTTCGCTATAAAAATCCACCTAACTACTATTCAACCAAGGATATTTCGAAAAAGAAAATTGATAAATCAATATTTCTGATAGTCAAATTGAACAAAACTAATTAGTTGACTAAAAAGCATTTACTATATATATATATATATATATATATATATATATATATATGTATCCTAGTGTTGGATCACGCGCATCCCACGTGACTTGGTGATATTGGGCTTTACAAATCTTCCACCAGGAGGACTTTGCCCTTTGCCCTGGTATTGTTGACTACTCTCAGTCTCTGTGCACCTCCATGTTCTGATTTTTGCCGACTTCCTTCGTTTCGCAGAAACTCGCCTTCAACCTCCCTGCGTTGACTTTGCCCTTCTTCTCTTCACCTTGAGAAGTCATAGTCGATCTTCCTTCACTGAATCGTCCCAATTAGCACTTTTTACAGAAGCGTGGTTCTCTTCTGCGGGTAGATACAGCTGAGAGGATCGGCCCGCAGATGGAATTCAACGGAAGTCAGGCTCTAATGGTCATCCTTGCTTTGACTGTAGGACTGTAAGTGCTCTAACTGGACTTCTGTTCGAGGTATTGTTGACAGATAACGCACGAAAAAGAAAAGAAAAAAAGAAACTTTGCTGCTATACATTTTTGATGCAATTCAGCCTGGTTGTTCGATTAACATTCCTACTTTTAAGTTTGTTAATTTTTGGCAGGGTTTTGAGAGCGCTCACGAAATGGAAGAAAAGGAGGAACTCGAAATCAACCTTAAGAATGGACGTCAGGTCTGGAGAAGAGAACGAGGCGTTAAGGAGGGACTCGGAGTCAACCTCGAGAACCGATGTGTCTTACGAAACGTATGATGTGTTCCTGAGCTTCCGAGGACCAGATACTCGCAATGGATTCACCAATTGCCTCTATCATCGCTTGAGAGATGCTGGAATTTGCGTTTTCTTCGATAACGAAGAACTCCGAGTTGGTAAAGAAATTGGTGGAGAGCTTTTGAAAGCACTTGAGAAGTCTCGAATTTACATACCTATCTTTTCTAAGGGTTACGCCAATAGTTCGTGGTGTCTCCGTGAGGTTGCGCACATGGTAGAATGCACGTCAACATCGGATGGGAAGAAAGAGATACTTCCCATCTTCTATGACGTGGATTCTGATGATGTGAAGCTCAAAACCAAGTCATACAGAAACGCCATGCCCAAGCACAAGAAGAAGTTTGGCTCCGACGAATTGAAGCGGTGGGAAAATGCCCTTGTCGAGGTTGCGCATATAAAGGGATGGGATCTCAAAGGCAAAGGGTAAATGTCCTTGACTTTTTATGGTTAATACGCACAGTATTTACATTCCATTCAATGAAAGTTTGTCCCTCGAAATTCCCAAACATAAAGCATTTGGACATTTTTATTTAAGATTTGCATTAGAAGTTAATGAAAGCTAGACCATAAAAAGCCGAGAACCCACAGTAGAAAATAGAAAATTGCTATTTTTTTTAAAACACAACAAATCGGATCAGTCAAGGCATTTTTCCAATACATGTCGGGTTAAGCCACCATGACACGACAGGCAAGACCAACTTTTTACTTAATCATATTTTTCACTTAATCAACTATTTTACTTAACCGCATTACCACGATAAGTATAGTGGAAATCATGCGATTTTTTTAAAATTTTCACCTCCCGTGGTAATCACAAATATTTTACAATAACAAACTCGTGTGAAATTGTTGAATTAATAGGATAATTGCGATTTTAAAATTATACCAAGACATGATTAGAATTTTTCTAAAAAGAGTACATAATTAACATTACCAAAATGCAGGGAAAATTATCAAAAAAAGTCCTAAACCTATTGTACGGCAGCCAATTCAGTCTTAAACCTTTTAAGTTTGTCAATTCAGTCATAAACCTTTTCAATTCTTACCAATTGAGTTCATCCGGCCAATTTTGGCCGGTCGACGTTGACGTGGTAATTTTTTAATATTTTTTTTCCTTCTTCCCTCTGGCCGGTTCGGCGACCGGCCACCGGTGATCGACTAGAGGGGAGGGCCGGCGAGGTTGACCTCGCCGGCCCTCCCCTCTAGTCAGTTGTCCGTCGCCGGTTGCCGGATCGGCCAAAGGAACAAAGTAAGGAAAAAACATAAAAAAAAAAGAAAAAAAAGAATTAAAAATTTGAAAAAAATATTTAAAAATTTCCACGTCAGCATTCCCTGGATGGCCAGCACCGGCCGGTGGCCACGTCAGCGCCGGCAGGCCAAAAATGGCCGGATGGACTCAATTGGCAATAATTGAAAATGTTTAGGACTGAATTGGCAAACTTAAAAGGTTTAAGACTGAATTGGCCACCGTACAATAGGTTTAGGACTTTTTTGACAATTTCCCCCAAAGTGCACATACGATGCATCTATGTAAAAAGGGACGTTTAAAAGATCTTACAAAATTTCCCTATTATGAAATATTAGCATAAATAGTTTGATGAAAAGAAATTATTGACATGGTATGAAGGAATTGAACGCAAAAGATAACGAGGTGTGGGAGATAAACTTTTCTCCAATACACCGAAAAACAATGTCAAACCCAACCTGCACCCAAAAATTTTCAGTTCAACTAATTATGATGCTTAATTTCCATTCGTTTGAGTAGTTGAAATAGCTATGTATCTACATGTCCCCTAGAGTCCTGAAATTTATCATGTCTTTGATTGAAAAGACATTTTCATGCTTTACTACAGCCAAGGAGAACAAATTGAATCGATTGTTGAAGAGGTTTCCCGTAAGCTTAATACAAGACACATGATTGTGACTGAACATTTGGTTGAAGATTCTACTCAGATGGAAGCCATAATGAAATTGTTGGATGTTGGCTCTGGTGGTGTACGTTTTGTCGGTATCCATGGCATGGGTGGTGTTGGAAAAACAACTCTTGCCAAAGTCATGTTCAACAAATTATCTTCTCACTTTGAACGCTGTAGTTTCCTTGATGACGTTCGAGCATTATCGCAACCTCATGGTGGTCTTTTAGAGTTGCAGAAAAAGCTCTTATCAGATTTGGCCGGTCATGGGATTGCTAACCAAATTAAAGATGTTGATGGTGGGATCAAGATGATAAAAAAAGCATTGAGTAATAAAGAAGTACTCATTGTTCTTGATGATCTAGACAAGAAAGAGCAACTTGAAAAACTAGCCGGAAAATCTGATTGGTTTTGTTCTGGTAGCAAAATCATTATCACAACTAGGGACGAAAGCATCCTGATGACTCAAGTGGGCTCATCCAATAAAGAGGTCCTCAACCAACCGGAAGGAATTTTACGTTATGAAGTTTGTGGAATGAGATTTGATTTAGCACTTCATCTGTTTTACAAGCATGCATTCAGAAGTGACTCTGCTATAGAAGAATATGATGCTCTTTCAAGGGAAATTGTTTGTACAGTGGGCATGCTTCCTTTGGCCGTTGTGGTGATAGGGTCCAATCTTTTTGATTGGGGCAAAGATTTGGGGCATTCGGATAAAAGAGAAGTATGGGATGAGACGCTAAAGAAGTTAAAGGAAGGTCCTTTTGAGGATGTCCGAGATACATTAATGATAAGTTATAAACGATTAGAGAATAAGCACCAAGAAGTATTTTTGGATATAGCCTGCTTTTTCATTAATGCCGACAAAACATATCCGGTTGTCATGTGGAAGGATTGTGGATACTTTCCTAGCATTGCAATGAGGGTTCTCTCTCAAAGGTCCTTGATCAAAATTAGAGATGATAATAGGCTTTGGATGCATGACCAAGTTCGAGACTTCGGAAGGTCCATTGTTCTTCAAGAATATCCTCACAAGTTTTGTAGGATCTGGATTCGTGAGGAGGCCCTAAAACTACTGGAGGGAAAAAAGGTAAATGGGAACTGCTAATGATTGAAAGTTTTTGGTGCAAGAAATTCTTTGGATTTTCTTTCCCATTTAAAACAGTATTTTAGTCAAAGTTTGCATCCAAAAGATAGCTTTGTTTAACGTCGTTTTTGTCCAGCGGGGGTTACATCTCTCAGTCAAACCTTCAGTTCAAAGGTCTCAAAGTTTGAAGAGAGAGTTTCCGACCAAAAAAAAAAGTTTGAAGAGAGAGTCAAAAGAGATTGCCTGACCGCTGGCTTTATTTTCTTGATTCTAGTCTATAGAAAATAGCTTTTTTGAAAATTTGAAAAAATAAAGAACGGTCAACGTGTGATCCAGGAAAAATGAAAAGAAAACTTGCTTTATCAAGAATTTTAAGATTATTTTCAACCCTGATATTTAGAATAAACTAAGAAGAAATTTGAATTAATATGCAAATTATATTTCCCGAAAAGTAGAAATCAAAATCTTGATACCTTCAGAATTGAAAATTAGTTTCTTATGCAGAAGAGTAGGAAACAACGACTAGTTAGGAAAAAGAGTGTGCATAGTTCTGGAAAGTGTATGTGACGAGCTCATCCACTGGAGAAATTGTTTGACTGTGCTTTTGGGTCGTCTCTGTTGTAGCTCTGCATGCCATTTGTTGCTTGCTCAATATTGAGTCTGTGATATGCAGAGCAATGAAGATATGGTAGGCCTAAGCCTGACTTCCGATGGCTGCAGCCACAGTATTGCATCTGAAGAATTAGTTGCTCTACCAAATCTAAGGTTCCTTCAAGTGAAAGGCACTGATTTTTTTGGAAACTTCGAGAATCTTCTTTTGGAGCTAAGATGGTTTTCTTGGGAAATTACTAATAAGGAATTTTATGCGGAGAATTTTCATTTTGCTAGTTTGGTAGTGCTAGACCTTTCAAGGAGCAAGATCGAAGATGACTGGGGTGGGTGGAACCAAATCCAGGTACAATATGCCTTACTCCATTCACCTTTATTCCATCTTTACAGATCATTCAATGCACGGTACACATCGGTGGTGTGCTCCCCTGATCTAAATATTTTGTGTTAGTCGCTTATCTAGATTCGACTACAACCAGCTAAACACATTTCAAAAGAAAGGAGATGAAGCTATAGAATCACATGGCATTAGCATATCATCCCATAAATTGATATCACGAGCAGAATATCATTATTGTTCTATATTTCATTCAATCAGTACAAACTGCTTTAGTAATCGAGCGACAGATAAATATGATATGCGTAAAATCCGTACTAGCAAAAATCATTGCCTGTGCTCACCAGCCCATAGTACTATCCAAGCATCCATTATTGCCTTGGTCTCAGGAACTCAATTTACTTACTTTAGAGATTGGACTTTGGATGCTTTATGGCTTTGTGTAGTCTAAAGACCTTCTTAGGCTGAAAATTGGATGGCCTTCACCTTCTTTTTCAAAAGGGAAGACAAGACATTGTTGTTCCTTTGGAAAATTGTCCAAAAAATCTTAAATTTATTGTACCGTGGCTAATTTAATTCTAAATTTTTTAATTGTGTCAATTTAGTCCTAAACCTTTTGATAAATTCTTAATTTAGTCATAAATCTTTTAATTATGCTAATTTAGTCTTAAACTTTTTGACGATTTTCAATGTAGTCCTAAATAAATTAACGATTTGTCAATTTAGTCATTTCAATCAATTTTGATTAGAAATTCGATGACGTGGTGCCAGCTGTCCTACGTGTCACAGCTGTCGCTGACATTGATAATTTTTTACATTTTTTTTTATTTTTCTGAATTTTTCTGATTTTGTTCTGCCATTCTTCTTCTTCTAGCTGGCAAGGTCCTCGATGGATCTCGTCGGCCCTCACCGGCCGCTAGCGAGGTCAACCTCGCCAGCCTGACAAAGGCGAGCCTTGCTTACCTATTTTGAGGCTCGACCTCCCCATTGCTTGGTGAGGGTCGACCCTCACTCGAGGCCGACCTTGTCAAATCAGGCAAGGTTGAGCCTTGTAATGGTTGGGTGAGGCTAGCAAGGCTGACCTCATCAGCCCTCGCCTGTGGCTGGTTACCGGCCATCGTCAAAGGTGTGGCGATCGGCAGAGGAAGAATGAAAAAATTAAACAAAATTTAAAAAATGCAAAAAAAAATTGTCCATGTCAACAACAGTCGTGCCACATAGGACAACGGACGTTGACTAGACCGCCATGTTGACGGTTTCTATATGAAAGAATTTGGCAAATCGTCAAAAGGTTTATGGCTAAATTGACAAATCGTCAAAATGCTTAGAACTAAATTGGGATAATTAAAAGGTTTAGGACTTAATTGATACAATTGAAACGTTTTATAACTAAATTGATCACTATACAATAAGTTTAGGATTTTTTGCATAATTTTCCATGCTCCTTTGATACAACCGTATGTTGAAGATCTCTTTTTCTATGACACTTTTAAGACTTGATCATGACAAAATATTGTAACATCGTAAATTTCTCTTATGACGCTTTACAAAATGTTTTTAACTCAATTACGACCCTTTGTGGAGAAGATGCACGAGTGAGGGATATATAGAAGTGCCCCATTCTCGTATAGTTGTAGACTTGAGATATAGTTCCATGCGCAAAGTTTTCAAAATCATGGGAAGATTTAAACTTTAAGGGCTATTTGCAATCAGATTTAATCTTACTTGTGCATTGTAAACTTGAATGATAGATGGCCAATTTGAAATATCATTGACAAGTAAGAACTGATTAGCAACTTTTGAGTTCGATAAATTATTAGCAAAATAACAACTTTACCATCATCAAACCTAATAGTAGATTACCAATTGTTTTTGAATATTACAAGCAATCCCCTTCATTAATTGGTAGATTACGATTTGCGTAGATACTCTACTAATGGTGTCGTTTAATTGTTCTAACTTACAAACAAAATATTATTTACAATGGTAAATGGTTAGTAGATTATGACCATTTCTTTGATTTTACTGAGTATAGAGTTTGATTTATCAGTAACATACAACTAAATAAATTGATTCATCGAGTTGAAATAGCTTTGTAGACTGGGAAGTGTCGCTCGCTTTGACCAGGGAGCGCGTTTTTTGGCTGGTGAACTATGAATTGCTTACATATTTTACTAGGAGTATTGGTTGACGATCGTAACTTAGGAACAAAACAACTATTTTTTTACTATAAAATTGTAGTACAATATTAGATTTATTTTGAATTTACAAGTACTAATGCTTGTGGTCAGTAACATTTCGGTGTTCTTTGCAAATTAGCAGGTTTTTTCATTTGCGGAGTTTGAATTAATTGCTTATATACTTTACTAATAGTATTGGTTGCCAGTGATTTTTTACAGACAAACTAACTGTTTTATCACAATAAAGCTCTAGTAGCTTATGAATTTCACTACGAACTTACTATTTCACCACTAAGATTTAGTTCTGAGCAATAAATTTATAAAAAAAAGGACTTAATAATTTTCAATTACATTGACGGTACAAGTTTGCCATGAATGGAAGATTATTCCATTTAACCCGAAGGAAGTGTTTGAAGCGGCCTAGTTGTGCCATTTGCAAGTAAACGAGGGAGTATATTGAATTATAAAAATGGGATTAATTACTTACATAAAATCTAGGATGATTGATGTGTTACATTCTTTTTAGTTCCACATTTTCTTTTTCTGCAGATGACAACAAAATTAAAAATTTTGGATTTAACGGATTGCACAAAGTTGAGGAAGACACCCGACTTCTCAAATTTCACCTCCTTGGAGACGTTAGTACTTGCTCGGTGTTCCAACTTAATCACAATTCACCCCTCCATTTCTAAGCTTCAACTCCTAGAGACTTTGAACATTAAAGGGTGTAGTTCTCTTGGGGAGTTGCCTGAAGAAATCTGTTCTCTACAATCTTTGCAGCAGATCGTGATGCCCCAAAATTTTCAACCCCTAAAGCTTCCGGAGAGATTTGGCAATTTGAAGTCTTTGTCGAGTTTTCTATTAGATGAAAACCCTAAAATCTGCCAACTTCCAGACTCAATTGTAGAGGCGGCGAATCTTACACGCATAACTTTATGGGGGTGCGTGGGGATAAAGGAACTTCCAAGCTCAATTGGGGAGTTACAAATGTTGATAGAGTTGAATGTATCAGCGTCAGGCATAATTGAACTACCCGATTCTATCGGAAACTTAAAGAAATTAAGGGTGTTGAGTTTATGTAAAACGAAGATAAAGGAGCTTCCTCGTACTATTGGAGGACTGGAGATGCTTGAAGGTTTATATGCCCACAAATCCTACGATCTAACGGATAAGAACTTGGAGGAAATTGGGAAGCTATTCCATTTGAAGACATTGAACTTAGGATTAACTAGTGTTTCTAGATTGCCTCCAGAGATAAGTCATCTCCATCTCGAAAATCTTAAAGTGGGTTCAATTGAGCTTCAACAAGTGCCGGCTCTTCCATCAAGTTTGAAATCCCTTTCGGTTCAAGCTATGGACTTCTCTCTTGTCCCTCACCCCTCAAGCATCACCGATTTAGAGCATCTGGAATTATTTAGATTTAACAATTTGAGAATTGGACATCACTCAACTAGGCAGGACTATGACTCAAAACTTAAAGCAGCTTTGATGAGGGAGCAGCCATCCTACCAGCTTCCATTTCATTTGTTGTCCTTGAAACTCAGAAATATTAGTCCACTGCCACATTATTCCGACTTATTAAATTTGACAGTTTTGTATGTATTTGACTGTCCAATATCACACCTACCTATCACTCCAGGTCTAACACATTTGAGGGAACTGCACATAACAAGATGTGAATCCCTTGAGGAAATACCTGGTCTGTCACTCTTGAGGAGTCTGGAGCACTTAAAATTGAAGGGCTTGAATAGGCTAGCTGAGATTCAAGGTTTGTCGGAACTGGAATCTTTGCAGTACCTCCTTCTTTCCAGTTGTGATTTAATAGGACAATTACCCAACTTGGTTAAGTTGGGTAAGCTACAACATCTTGAGATAGAAGCGTGTCCAAATTTAAGAGCCATTGAGGGAATTGAGGGCTTAGAAAGCTGGGTATTGGATAGTTGTAGCCGCAATATCCTGGAAAGATTATTGGATGTCTCGAGATTGACTTGGCTTTCCCACAGATTACCTACGTACGATGTGTTCCTAAGTTTTAAGGGTCCAGACACTCGTTTCAGCATTGTCAATTCCCTTTACTATGGTATGTCACAAGGTCGAATTTCTGTTTATAGTGATGATGATGATAGGAGGTCTAGTGAAGGGATTGGGGAAGAGATTCTACAAGCACTAGCCGACTCCTATATCTACATACCAGTCTTCTCTAGAAACTACGCTTCCAGTCAGTGGTGTCTCCGCGAACTTGTCCACATGGTAAAAAGCACGTCAGAATCAAAGGGGAAAAGAATAATCATCCCCATGTTCTATGACGTGGAGATTGATGATGTTAAGCTCGAAACTGATTTATATAAAAGCGACTTGGACAAGCACTGGATGAACTTCGACCACAACGAAGTGAAGGCATGGAAAGAGGCTCTAATTGAGGTCGCAGCAATGAGTGGGTTCGTGTTGAAAAATAACAGGTAATTATTCTATTTTGCCACTAAATTATGAGGTAAGTAAGTCATTCAATTGAACTTTCCAAACATAGAGAGTTTCAAAGTTACTGCAATGCAACCCTTTTGCATACATACAGTTGTCCACTCAAGCAAATTCATTCCTATAAAATTAGAAGTAGGTCCTTCTAGTTTGTAATATCCAGAGGAACTCTGTGGTCGAACAACATAGTAGTACGGCCGCACATTTTCATCGTCTACTCTTTCATTTTTCTTTTGTTTTGTATACTGAGTTAAGGATCTTCACGTTATAGTGGTTTGAGAAATCAAATCAACGATTAGATCATGATTTTGATATTCTTTAAGTTTCTGTCTTTCCAACTAAAATGAACTATCCTTCAATTCTGTATTGTTGCAGCCATGAAGAAGTAGTTCAATTGGTCACGGCAGAGGTTTTTAAAGCAAGGAAATGGCATAAGGATACTGGAAGTGTCAAAAGTTTCGTACGGCGCTCACTTGGGTGCAAAAAGTATTTTTCAGATCACTTGAGTTCCACTTTTTAAAAGGAATGATCACTTAAGTGCCAACTCCTAGTTGGATATTTGGAAATTCGACGTTGCCATATTTTATTAAATTCTTCAATCGACGTGGCTCCTTGACGTGCCCAGTTAGCATATATGTCGCAACCTTCCTGGAGGTGAACCACCAAGGGAAGGCTACTGGATTACTAAGCATAGTGCTTAGCATAGACTCTCCAAGCCTTAGCAATCACAACTTTGTACTAAATCCAATATGTAATTAATCTTACTTTTTTGAGCCACCACTAATCGGTAATGGGTCGTTTAGACACTCGAGTAAAATGTGAGAGTACATATTTTTTTGTGAACCAAAATTCAAAGGATTTGAGGACTTGGTTACGCCAGAATAATCTAACGCCCTTTCTAATCCCTTTTTCTATAATTCGAAAATGTTTTACATGCAATCTTTGTCGGGTTTTATCCTATGCCACTATGATATGACAGATGATCATGCGAGCGCTTAATTAAGAAAGTAATGGCCAATAATCAAAGCAATAAATAGATTTGTAGAAAATATAAAGAACCTAGACGCGCTAGGCAAAGCAAACATATCACTATCCAATGTCATGAAATTTTTCTAACTATTAGTCAGGAAAATATTTAGACAAAATACACGGATGTTGTCCATGAGTTAATTGACTAACTAACATGCAATCCATACTAATGTTTTTGTATTTTTCTCATTTAATTAAACTGCAGGATTTGAGAAAACGCACAATTGAATCCTAAAATTCTATGTGACGGGAATTGACTCATACGCACTAATTAAATAACTAAATGACATGCAAGAATAACGCAACTATATGATATGCATGATGGATTCTAAATTACATGTTATAGAATTAATTCTAAAAACTATCCATGTGAGACACTAGTTAAAATTAATCCTAAATGACCAAATAAATGCCATGCGATGTGAATTTAATGTAATCCTTATGAGACTGTCTAATTCAATTTTTTTTGTTCTTTTTCTATATTAATTAAAAAAAGACAAATGACCCTAAAAATCTACAAATTAAGTGATTATGCATTATTTCCTAATCTACAAATTATAGCCTAGGTTACTATATGATTAATGAAAGTGCAATCTAAGTCCTAGGTGCAAGATGACATAGTTCTATTTTCTAAGGTAATGTATGCATATAACTCTAAGGTAATTTAACACATATGAAGGACCTAAGAAAAACCACGAATTTATTTTATAATGCCAACTATATGAATTGTTATTTTTATTTTTTATTTTTTGAAAACATCAAATTTAAACCTAGGACTCTACACATGACCTAACGAACTACTATTAAATTATTTTGTGACTAAATGATGCAATGCTAACTAATTTTCACATTTCCTTAATACTGTGCGAATTATATGCAATGCGGGTGATGAATGTCAACCAATTAATAGCTAAAACTATCTAAATGATATGACTACTAAAAATCAACCCTATTAATTTATGATTTACTACATGATGTGCATTATATAATATGCATGCTATGAGATTAATTAACCTTAAATCTATATGCAAGCCAAATGGAACTTTAATGACATTCTTTGTTTGGCATTTATTTAATGAAAACTATGGATTATCCTAAGTCTATATGCATTCTAAAACTAATATGCATTGCCCTAAAAAACAAATTATGAGTGTGACCAAAAATCTAAATATGCATGAGACAGTGATGTGCGATGACAATTATGATGCATTGAAATACACGTTATGTCATTTCAACCAATCACAGCAAGCCACGCAAGACAATATTAAGGTATAACCTTAGTGCTTAAAAGTCCAAAAGCTTAATGCGCCATCGTTAATGCAGGGAAATAATGGCAATCAAAGTTGATGAACAAGGGAGAATTTTAATTGGTCCTCCCTCCCTTTCTTCACACGTGTGGCTGTGTTTTTATCTCTTTATTCTGTTGGGATTTTGCGCGGAAAAAGAAAAAACATGTGTGGTGGCTAGTAAGGATCACCTAGAAGAGATGAATAGGTGATTATGACCGATCTTACAAAACGACAGCGGAATTGAAACAATCAAAATATGTACTTGTTGACACCTAATTTTGCTTCCTCGTTAAATCAATGCTTAAATGGTAAATTGGCCGAATTAGGAGAGATAAAGTTATTAGGAAATAAATATATTTAAAATTTTTTAGAGAAAGGCTAGCCTACCTCGGCCCGGTAACCCCGATCCCCATTCTATCTCCCTTTTATTTTTATGTCAACCTAAACCCTCCTTTTTCTTAATTTTTCTTTATTTTTTTTACTTGGGCCCAGTTTTGGCCCGCGTGTGCTCAGTCATGGCCCGAGTGTGCCCAGTTTGCGGCTCGCGTGTGCCTTGGATTTCGGCCCAACGCTTGGGCTCCCGACCACCTGGCCTGGCCTATCCGAGCTCTAGGCCCAGCGCCCAGTCCTTGGCCGGGCCCTCCCTTTGCCCTGCGCTCGGCCATTCGGCCCGAGCCAACCCTATGCCGGGCACGCGCCGCTCCCTCCATGAAAATGACCAGGACAGAAAAAACACTCGAGCATAAGCGACAATGGCAGAACAGACAAAGGGGAGAAGGGACAAAAATGGGTAATAATAGTTGGCAAAGGACACCAGCTGGAAGGGAGGCGTCACTACAAAAGGACGTAGAAGGACGGTCCCCCAAGGGGAGGAGGTCCGGGGGTTTTTTGGGAAACGAAGAGGGCTGGCCGAGGGAGTAAGTTGGAGGAAAACAGAGGGAGGGATTTTTGCTCATCCGCCGGTGTCCTTTGGACCAGCCATTGCTCCCATCGAGAACTCCGTCGGTCAGTTGCCGTTCGCCGTTGAGGAAGTCCCTCGAACCAGGTACGACCTTTTATATGCCCTATTTTTCCCTGCCTCTCAGGTGCCGAACACACCGAGTCCATTCGGAGGTCGCTCGGTCTCGTCAATGGTTGCTCATACTTGTTTGACACTCACATAAGCTATTTTAAATGTTTCCCTCCGAGAATAGGCCATGAACTCTGTGAAAATCAAGCCTGTTTCTTCGTTTTTTTACCACACCTTACATGTTTGATAAAATGGTTGATACCACCAAAAACTCCAAACTGGTACGCCTGTGACAATTTTAGCTGGAACTTTTTTTTTACTATAGAAAACCCCAAACTAGTATACTTGTGACAATTTTACCATAAACTTTTTTTTTACCACAAAAAATCCTAAACTGGTACACTTATGACAATTTTACCCCAAATTTACGACAAATCCCAAACTGGTAAACATGTGACAAATTTACCCCAAACTAATTTTTTGACCATCAAAAACCCCAAACTGGTACACCTGTAATAATTTTACCCTGAACTAATAAATTTTTAATATTATTTTTATTTTTTCAAAATTTTTTTATTTTTTTATTATTTTTTCTTCATCTTCAACCTTTGATCGATCGCCGGTCCGACGACCAGCTAGAGACAGAAGCCGACGAGGTCATCTCCGTCGGCCACTGGAGAGGCTCGACCTCGCTAGCGCGGGTGACCCTTGCTTGAGTCGGGTGAGAGTTGTCCTCACCCGACTCAGGCGAGAGCTGCCCTCGCCCGCCCAGGCAAGGGCTGGCTCGCCCGACGCAGGCGAGGGTCGCTCTCGCTAAATCCGGCGATGGCAGCCCTCGCTTGAGTCGGGCAAGGGCTGCCCTTGCTGGCGTCGAACGAGGTAGCCCTCAGCGGATTTGGCGAGGGCGAACCTTGCCGGCATTGGGCAAGGGCAGCCCTCGCCCGTGCCGACGAGGTCGAGCCTTGCCAGAGGCTGGCGGGGCCGACCTTGCCCACGTCGGCGAGGTCGAGCCTCGCCAGCAGCCGGAGGGGCTGACCTCGTCGGCTTCTGCCTCTAGCTGGTCGTCGATCTGGCGATCGGCTAAAGGTTGAAGATGAAGAAAAGAATAAATAAATAAATAAATAATTCAAAAAATAAAAAATAATGTTAAAAAATTAGTTCGGGGTAAAATTGTCACATGTGTATCAGTTTAGGATTTTTAGTGGTAAAAAATAATGAGGGGTAAATTTGTCACAAGTGTACCGATTTGGGGGTTTTTTGTGGTAAATTCGGGGTAAATTTGTCACAGGTGTGCCAGTTTGGGGTTTTCTATGATAAAAAAAAGTTCGAGATAAAATTGTCACACGTGTACCAATTTTGAGTTTTTGGTGGTATTAACCCTTGATAAAATGGTCCAGTGGAATAGTACAAACTTAGAGCCCTGAGTTTGGCCGTGCCGATTCATGACGTTTTTTGGCAAACTGAAACATATTGGTAGCGAGGAATGTCAGGAGAAGGACATTAGAAGTGCCAAAAGTTGTGTACAATGCTCACTTTAGTGCAAAAAGTTTTTGCCAGCTCACTTAAGTGCCAAATCGAAAGAAAAATAATCATTTAAGTGTCAAAAGTTTTTTTGGATCATTTCAGTGCTAAATTTTTTGAAAAACGATCACTTAAGTACTAAAAATTTTGAAAAACGATCACTTAAGTTCCAATTTCGGCGAGCCACATCAGCTTTAGAAATTAATAAAAAAATGACACGTCGGATTTCAGGTTGTGTGCGGCACCAGAGTTGGCACTTAAATAATTATTTTTCAAAAATTTTATCACTTAAGTGATCATTTTTCAAAAATTTTAGCACTTAAGTGATTCAAAAAAAAAATTTTGGCACCAAAGTGAGTGCCATACATAATTTTTGGCACTTGTAGTGTTCTTCTCCCAAGGAATGTTTGTTAAACCTTAAAAATCACTCATAAGCCGAAAATCACCTTGAAATTTCAGCCTAAGACCCGCATCCAGACTGGCACACCACTTGTTTAATAAGATGCCCGAATGATAGCCGTGACCATTACCACCAAAATCTGTTCTTGTTAGCTTAGATTTATGCTCCATTTGTGTTTGATTCAACATTCTGTGACTGACCCGGTGTTTTTCTTTTGTTTTGATGCCATGATTTGCACATTGTCCTGGTCGGTCGCGTGTGTATATTCCCTCGCCGGAGATCCATTCACTTTACCGAAGGTGTACTCACGGCTTAGGGCCACAACAGTTAGCTCTCTATCTCCAATTGATTTGTATTTATGCTTGTATGTTTAGTGTTAATCTCTCTCATTGGGTGGCTGAGAACTTGGTGGCCAGAGAGTGAAGTTTGAGTCGTCGGTGTGGTTTTTGTGATCGGAATTGTGGCCGGTTTTTAGCTGCTAGTGTGATCGCCTGAGCTAGGGGTGAAGTGGTGAGAGAGACGGCCCTATCGAGATTCTAGTTACGGCCCCGGCATGGCCCAGTGTAGCTAGGCATAGCCCTAGTGCCTGGGCCTCTCATGCGCGGCTACTGGAGGGGAGTTAAAAGGCAAGGAGCTGGGAAAGAAAAGGAGGAGAGAGGGGGAGGAGAGAGGGAGGCCAAGAGCGAGTGAGTGTTCTTCGGTAGTGGCCGTGCCTGAGCCTTGGTCGATGACACCCGCCAACCTTTCCCTTTTCCTCTCATCGAGCACATGGCAAGTCCCAGTTTTCTTTTCTTTCAATTTTCCTCGAGCAAGGTCGTTTTCCTGAGGATCCCGGCACGGAGGCATGCAAGGCCACTAGATGTAGTACAATCCATCGAGCTTGCCCTCTATTTGCCGTCGGCGAGCCAAGTAGAGACAACCATTGCCGGTCCCCCTATTTTTTCCCTTTTCGGTTGCCCTATTTTCCCCTGCTTTAGGAAGGCCAGATTGGGATTCATGGCCATCCGGTCAAACTCTGGCCCCATCAGGCAAGGCAGGTGTTTTGTCATTGTCAATTTTGTTTGTCGTTTGTCGAGAATCCCGATTGAGCCGGAAAACCTCACGTTTTGTATTGCACTCCACCCGTTCAATGAAATGCCTTGGTGAGATCCAGTTTCTGTCACGCCCCGTACCCCACGAATGCTGAACATCCGCGCGTAGGTCGACTTGAGGTGCGACGCTCCTAGGATTTTGCGTCACCGACCCGTAAACCCCAAATCAGAGAAAGAACACGCCACATGCGGAAACGACGTACATATATATATATATATATATATATATATATATATATATATATACGTACACCCAGACATAAAACAAAACTGAACCACGAGCAGCAATAGATATCAACAAACCATAGATAATACTAACACATATACACTTCTTTACAAACATACACGCATTATTTACTTGCAGCAAGAAGGAATACATCAAAGGCCACTAAACAAAAAGGATCGGTGGCCTAGAGGTGTCAGTTAACTATCAGGGGGAGAGTTACATTTCAAAAAGAGGGTTAGACTGACTCCTAACACTGGGATCTGCTCTACGGCTTCCCGCCTGGATTGGATGGCGCTACTGACTCCTCAGACGAGTCCTCCTCAGATCTAATCTCCTCGTCCGACCCAACTTCTTCCACTTCACCAGCTGCCTCAGCATTCTCACCTATCACTTCCACATTCAGTTCTTCGTCTTCCTCCTCGATCATATCGTCGGCTATAACTTGCTCATCACCTTGCACCTCGTCCATGGGTATCGGTCCCTCCACGGTATCACCTACACTGCTCACACTAAGGGAGCCTGGAGGATCAGAGACTTCACCACTCACCATATGTGGAATCATAACGCCATTTACATCTATTGGAACATCAAAAGTCCTCATCGGGGGTCCTATTACGCCGTCTGCACCCCTACGGCACCAAGCCACATACTCTTGAGTATGATTGAAATCTTCTCCCATGTCTACTAACACCATTGAATGAAACCTAACATAAGCTGTTCCATCCCCACACGGGTGTACACTGGACGATCTCTGAATGCGGTGCGGGAATCCAAAAAGAGGGCCGTTCCTCGGCATGCTATGGACGGGGGTCTGAAAATCGGTTTTACCACAACCGTGAGATAAACTCAGCAAGTAAACTCTCTAATCCTAAACTAGGCTAACGTGCATCTCCAGAAGTAAATAAAATGCATGAATTGCCGAACCAGTAATTGAATCACATTAAAATCGCTCGGGCCCTCAGCCCCAATTTCTCTATTCCAGCCCTGCAGGTTAGGCTCTCAGTAATAATACAACTCATGAACAGTTTAATCGACCCGAAGGCCCGACCCGAAGGCCCACAGTTGTATAAATCGACCCGAAGGCCATGACCCAATGGTCATCACAATTAAATCGACCCGAAGGCCCGACCCGTCGGTCACAATTATATTCGACCCGTAGGCCTGACCCGTCGGTCACAATTATATTCGACCCGTAGGCCTGACCCGTCGGTCACAATTATACTCGACCCGTAGGCCTGACCCGTCGGTCACAATTATATTCTCAATCATATCAAAACCAACATGGAATTTCACAATCAAAGGCCCATTTAATTCCCAATGGGCTTCAAACAAATTCAAGTCAATCTATATCAAAGGCCCAATTAATTTTCCAATGGGCTTCAAACCATTTCAATTTAATTCCAACGTCAAGGGCCCATTTAGTTTCTAATGGGCTTCAACAATTCTAATTTAATTCCAACAATCAAGGCCCATTTAATTTCCAATTGGGCCATTAGGACAAAATTCGGAGCCCATGAGGCCCACTCCAAATCAGCCATCAATTCCTCTCTAAATTACCATTAAACCATTATAATTAGTCCTAATTAGGTCCCCTAATCATCCAATGCACAAATGCACAACATTAGGCCCTAATTAAGCTTAATCCTCCTAATTAAACCCCTAATTGCACAAAATTAGTCTAATTCAGAGATTAGTGGTTTTACTCGCCTATTAACGACGCGAGACGACGGGAGCGAGCGGCCGATGACCGGCGAGCGGTACAATCGTCGGCGGCGCTCCAAGGCAAGCCGGCGGCTCACGGCGGTCCGGCAAGCTCACGGCCACAATCCGGCCAAAACAGGGGAAGCGCCGGCAAGGCTAGGCTGGGGTCAAGGGAGAGAGAGACGGCGAGGGTGAGGCCGGACGGAGGGGAGGCGCACGGCGGCGCGGCCTGGCAGGACACGCCCGGCGATGGCGACGGCGTCCTGGCTCGCCTCGGCTGGAGCGGCGGCCACGGGTGACGGGAGCGGGAAAAATGTTGCGACTAAGCTGGGGGCGGCGCTAGGAGTCGGTACGTGGTGGTTGGCGGCCAGCAGCTCCGGCGAGGGCTGCTGTTCCGGCGTGAACAGCGGCCGGCGGTGCTGATCGGCAAGAGAAAGGGAGCGGCCGAGAGAGAGATTGGAGGAGAGAGAGTGAGACGCGGGGAGAGAGAGTGAGCTAAGGAGAGAGAGAGAGTCAAAGATGGTCAACATACCCCTTGGTGGAAGCCACATGTCAAGATCTAAGCCAAAATGCCCAAAATACCCTTCATCCAAGGGCTCAAATTAATTCTAATCCAATAATGCAAGGGTAAAATGGTCAATTGCCCCTAACCATGGTTAACCCACCCTAGTTAACCTTAACCAACCTTGGTTAATTTCCAAAATTGCCCCCAAAAATTCGGAATAAATAAAAATGACCTAGGGGCATTTTCGTCCTTTTTCCGTCCCGAACCGAAATTCCGATTTTCGCTCATACCGGTCCTAAATATTCATGTAAGACCTAATCCAGAGTCGGAATCGCGAAATTCGCTTTCTAAGCCCTCGAAAATCTTCTGCGAAGTTTCCGGGAATAAAATAATATTATTTTCCAATTTTTGTCGAAAATCCACTTTTTGTCCAAAACCACTCCAAACGAGTGTGGCTACCCCAAAATGACACTGGTCGCGAAAAATAACCTCAAACGGCCTCCGAATTCGGCCTCGGCGTTCCTAGGGGCAAAATGGTCTTTTTCTCACTTTCTGACAGATTTTCAGTTTTCAACCGTTTTAATCCCAAACATGAATGGCCATTCCAAATTGACGTCCGTCTTGCAAAATAGTCGTATTTACCCTTGAGATTTTGATATCGAAACTCGGGTCCAATATTGTAATCTCAATATGCTCGTTTTGCAGTTTTAGGGTCTCTCACTAACGAGCGGCTGTTTAGGTGTTACGCGTATCGACCTAAGATTGTCCGAATCGTGATGGTCTAAATTTCGAGAGAACGAGAGGAATTATCACTAGCACCAGGGGTCGCGATCGTTTGGATTACAATCAGGTTTCATTCGTCAGGTGTACTTTCGGTCGTGCGAAATCACTCGCGATCCGATCGTACGTTACTGACAATATCAACCAGTCATTTTCCTAAGATCGGCCTATATTGGCTCAAAATATTTCCTCAACGTTCTTCGAAATCAGCGTTCAGTCGCGATCGGGTTCTCGGTCCACGTACCTGTTCCTATTTAGCCTTTCTCATATGGTTAGTGTCCCGAGACTGATCAGGTTCAGGCGAGACTCACTAAAATTACACGAGAATGAATATACACTTTATTGGTCCCGATAACGGGTCAAAATTCAGGATGTTACAACTCTTCCCCCTTACAAAAATTTCGTCCTCGAAATTTGCACTTCAACCCTGCTCTTCGAACAACTGGGGGTGTTGACGTCGCATAACTTCCTCGCTTTCCCAAGTAGCGCCCTCTGTCCCGTGGTGCTCCCAAACTACCTTAACCATCGGGATTGTCTTATTCCGAAGTACTCGATCCTTTCTATCTTCGATTCTGACTGGTCTCTCCACGTACGACACCTGTCGTCCACGTCTATTTCTTCATATCTTAGAACGTGCGTCGGATCTGGTTCATACTTTCTCAACATCGACACGTGGAAGACATTATGTATCTGAGACAAATTTGGTGGCAGGGCTAGTCTGTACGCCATATCACCAATCTTCTCCAGAATCTCAAACGGCCCAACAAACCTCGGACTCAATTTTCCTTTCTTGCCAAATCGGGATAATCCTTTCATAGGCGACACCTTTAAAAATACATGATCCCCAACTTGAAATTCCAGATGTCGTCGTCTCCGATCGGCATAACTTTTCTGTCGACTCTGTGCTGTTTTTAACCTCTCTCGAATGATCTCAACAGCTTTCACTGTTTGCTGTACTAACTCTGGGCCCGTAATGCTCCGTTCTCCCACTTCATCCCAGCACACGGGAGTCCTACACGCTCGGCCATACAAAGCTTCAAATGGGGCCATCTGGATACTCTGCTGATAACTGTTATTGTATGCAAACTCTACCAGATGCAGCTGTTCTTCCCATTTACCCTGAAAATCCACTACACAAGCCCTCAACATATCCTCAAGAGTCTGGATTGTTCTTTCTGATTGCCCATCAGTCTGCGGATGATAAGCTGTACTGAACTGCACCTTTGTCCCCAAGGCCGTCTGCAGACTTTTCCAGAAATTCGCTGTAAACCTCGGATCACGATCTGAAGTAATCGTCACTGGCACTCCATGCAGTCTCACAATCTGTCTTACATACAGTTCTGCATACTTTTCTAACTCCAAATCCTTGCGCACCGCCAGAAAATGCGCTGACTTAGTCAGTCTATCCACTATCACCCCAATTGAATCGTGCCCTCTCTGACTCCTCGGTAATCCCGTTACGAAGTCCATGGTTATGTGTTCCCATTTCCACTCGGGAATTTCCAATGGTCGCAGCAATCCTCCAGGTTTACAGTGTTGTGTCTTTACTTGCTGACACGTCAAACACTTAGCCACATACCTGGCCACATCTGTTTTCAATCCGCTCCACCAATAATGCTGCCGTAGATTCTGATACATTTTCGTACTGTCAGGGTGAATACTGTAATTGCTGCGATGAGCTTCTCTTAATATTTCTTCCTTAAGCTCAATATCATCCGGCACACACCATCGTCCTCTATACTTCAGGACTCCATCTTCTGATACTTGGAAGTCTGGCTTCCTTGCCGAGGCATCCATTCCCACAATTTTCTGAATTTCCTGATCCGTGGGTTGTAGAGCCTTAATCTTAGTTTGAATCTCCGGCTCGATCCTCAAAGTAGCCAGCAGATTCGACACATGGCTTAATTCCAATTTAAATTCCGAGTCTCGGAGCTTTTCCAATAACGTCCATTCCTTAATCATCAAGTGTGCCATGCTAGACTTGCGACTCAGTGCATCTGCCACTCTATTCGCTTTTTCAGGGTGATACAGGATGTCGCAATCATAATCCTTAAGAAGCTCCATCCATCTACGCTGTCTCATATTCAACTCTTTCTGCGAGAACAGGTATTTGAGGCTCTGATGATCTGTATAGATCTGAAACTTTTCCCCACATAAATAATGTCTCCAGATTTTGAGTGCAAACACGATGGCAGCCAACTCTAAATCATGTGTCGGATAATTCACTTCATGAGGTCTCAACTGACGCGACGCATACGCAACTACTTTTCCATGTTGCATTAACACACAACCCAGTCCTTTGAACGAAGCATCGCTATAAACCTCAAATCCACCAGGTCCAGAGGGGATAGTCAAAACTGGAGCTGTCGTCAGTCTATACTTAAGTTCCTGAAAACTTCGTTCGCACTTGTCGTTCCATTCAAACTTAACCTCCTTTTTCAATAATCGCTTCAAGGGCGTGGCTATCGACGAGAATCCTTCCACAAAACGTCGATAATAGCCAGCCAATCCTAAGAAACTTCTGATCTCTGTCACTGACGTTGGCTTGGGCCACTTAAGCACTGCTTCAATCTTAGTCGGATCCACTGATATTCCTTCTCCCGACACGATATGTCCAAGAAAGGCTACCTTGCTAAGCCAGAATTCACATTTGCTGAACTTCGCATAAAGCGCATGTTCCCTCAACGTCCGTAGAACTTTCGTCAAATGCACTTCATGTTCTTCTAAACTCTTCGAATACACCAGAATATCGTCAATGAACACTATGACGAACTGATCCAGAAATTCCTTAAAAACTCTGTTCATCAGATCCATGAAAGCTGCAGGGGCATTCGTTAAACCAAAGGGCATGACTGTAAACTCATAATGCCCGTACCTCGTCCTAAATGCAGTCTTGGGTATATCCTCCTTCCGAATTCTTAACTGATGATACTCTGTCCGAAGATCAATCTTGGAAAATACTGACGCCCCTTGCAACTGATCGAACAAGTCGTCGATCCTTGGCAGTGGATACTTATTCTTTATAGTCACCTGATTCAACTGCCGGTAGTCTATACATAGCCTCAACGTCCCGTCCTTTTTCCTTACAAATAGGACTGGCGCTCCCCATGGAGACGCACTAGGACGAATAAATCCCTTGTCTAGTAACTCCTGCATCTGTACTTTCAGCTCCTTCAGTTCCGACAAGGATATCCGATACGGGGCCTTAGAAATTGGCTCAGTTCCTGGGGCCAACTCTATTACAAATTCCACTTCTCGTTCGGGTGGCAAACCCGGCAACTTTTGAGGAAAAACCTCGGGGAAATTACATACTACAGAGATTTCTTCCAATTTAGGCTCCACCAATGTCGGATCCTTAGCGTTAACCAAATACCCCTCACAACCTTCCTCAAGCATCTCTGTTGCCTCCACTGAGGAAATCCAAGGGATCGAGGTTCCTCCTCGGTTTCCCTGAAATTCAAACTTAGGACGACCAATCGGATTAAATTGGATCGTCCTGCTGCCGCAATCCATAACGGCTTTCTATTTAGTCAGCCAATCCATACCAATGATCACATCAAAGTCATACATGGCTAACACAGCTAAATCAATCCTTTCCTCAACATTTCCAATCACAATTTTACAGTCCAAACATCCCAATGATACTAACACCCTATCATGCAGTGGGGTCGTCACACATAACATAATCTCAAGTAAAACAGGCTCCAAACCAACCAATCTAACAAACTGCTCAGAAATAAATGAATGGGTTGCCCCGGGATCAAATAACGCATAGGCCGCATGATTGCAAAGAGAAACGGTACCTGTGACCACACCCGGCGCGTCCTCAGCATCCTTTCGCGCCATAGCATAAACTCGTCCTTGTGCAGGTGGTCTATCCTGAGTAGCCTGTGGGGGATTCCCGACCTGATTCCCCACTCGGGGTTGCTGCTGTTGTCCTGGGGGTCCCAAAACTCGTTGCTGGGGGCAATTCTTTATCTGGTGTCCCAAACTCCCGCAACGAAAGCAAGCTCCAATTCTATTTGGCGCTTGACTGGGTTTCCCGATAATCCTTCTCGGGGGCGGAACAAACCGTCTATTACTGGCCATTGATCTCCTTACAAAGCGACGATTGTCCCGATTAGGAATAAACCTCGAACCCGATGCTGATGCCCTTTCAATCTGATCCCGCTCCATAGTCTGGGCTCGCTCATATAACTCTCGATAATCTCTGATATTCAATAAAAGCATCTGAGTGCGAAGCTCCGGTTTCAGTCCATCCCGAAACCTTCGAGCCTTGTCCAGAGGATTCTCAACCATTCTCGAGGCAAATCTGGACAGTCTGGTAAACTCTGCCTCGTACTGTACCACTGTCATCGATCCCTGACGATGCCTCATGAACTCTGCCATTTTCTTCTCCTGGGCACTCTCAGAGAAAAACTGCCCATAGAAATGCTCAACAAATATCGCCCAGGTCGGTTCCATAAATTCTGGAAACACTCTATCCTTAACCGCCTTCCACCAATCGTGGGTATTATCCTGCAGTTGATACGATGCCAATAAGATCTTCTCCTTCTCAGTACACTCTAACAGATCAAACGCTTTTTCCAACTCCTCCACCCAACGCGGGGCGGCTTCGGGGTCACCTCTGCCCGTGAACTTGGGCGGTTTCAGCTTAAGGAAATGCTCCACCAACTGGTGCATTGATCTCGGTGCCACTATTGGTTGAGCTTGCACTGGCTGAGCTTGGGCTTGATTCTCATGGACGGCAGTAACTGCTGCGGCCTCAGCAGCCTGAGCGGTCGCATTCTCTCTTTCCTGCGCCTGCCTATCCATCACATTACCAATTCGGTCTAGCGCCCTAAGAACTCCTTCCATGCGCGGATCTTCCGCCTGCCTAACATCAGCTCTGGGGTCTGCCGCAGCCCCAACACCCACTCTAGGGTTCTCTCCCTCTCTAGCACCAGCAACTATATTCTCTATCGCTCTTGCTCTAGCACGACCTCCACCGCGAGCTCCTCTTCCTGCACCCCTCCTTGGGGCTCTTCCTACTCTTCCTCTTTCACTGCTCATCTATACACTCTGAGTGCTCAACTACCTGACATAATTCCATCTAGGAATTAGAGACCTAAACCAACTAACCGGTCTAAGTCCTAGGCAGGTATAAACACAGAAACAATTAAGCACTCAGCATGCGGCTAACACAACAGCACATGATTTTCACCCAAGGATTTGCAAACTTACCTTGGGTCCTGCCGCACCTGCACAATACTGGTTCAATCAATCACTACAACATTCGAGCACATACACTCTGGAGACACACTTAGCACGTTAAGTCACCCTATGGCTACCCATGGTGTCACTTCTCCTTATCACTCCAGGCTCAATTAGGTTAAACAGAGCTGTCCTTGCTCTGATACCAATTCGAACGGGGATGTCACGCCCCGTACCCCACGAAGGCTGAACATCCGCGCGTAGGTCGACTTGAGGTGCGACGCTCCCAGGATTTTGCGTCACCGACCCGTAAACCCCAAATCAGAGAAAGAACACGCCACATGCGGAAACGACGTACATATATATATATATATATATATATATATATATATATATATATATACGTACACCCAGACATAAAACAAAACTGAACCACGAGCAGCAATAGATATCAACAAACCATAGATAATACTAACACATATACACTTCTTTACAAACATACACGCATTATTTACTTGCAGCAAGAAGGAATACATCAAAGGCCACTAAACAAAAAGGATCGGTGGCCTAGAGGTGTCAGTTAACTATCAGGGGGAGAGTTACATTTCAAAAAGAGGGTTAGACTGACTCCTAACACTGGGATCTGCTCTACGGCTTCCCGCCTGGATTGGATGGCGCTACTGACTCCTCAGACGAGTCCTCCTCAGATCTAATCTCCTCGTCCGACCCAACTTCTTCCACTTCACCAGCTGCCTCAGCATTCTCACCTATCACTTCCACATTCAGTTCTTCGTCTTCCTCCTCGATCATATCGTCGGCTATAACTTGCTCATCACCTTGCACCTCGTCCATGGGTATCGGTCCCTCCACGGTATCACCTACACTGCTCACACTAAGGGAGCCTGGAGGATCAGAGACTTCACCACTCACCATATGTGGAATCATAACGCCATTTACATCTATTGGAACATCAAAAGTCCTCATCGGGGGTCCTATTACGCCGTCTGCACCCCTACGGCACCAAGCCACATACTCTTGAGTATGATTGAAATCTTCTCCCACGTCTACTAACACCACTGAATGAAACCTAACATAAGCTGTTCCATCCCCACACGGGTGTACACTGGACGATCTCTGAATGCGGTGCGGGAATCCAAAAAGAGGGCCGTTCCTCGGCATGCTATGGACGGGGGTCTGAAAATCGGTTTTACCACAACCGTGAGATAAACTCAGCAAGTAAACTCTCTAATCCTAAACTAGGCTAACGTGCATCTCCAGAAGTAAATAAAATGCATGAATTGCCGAACCAGTAATTGAATCACATTAAAATCGCTCGGGCCCTCAGCCCCAATTTCTCTATTCCAGCCCTGCAGGTTAGGCTCTCAGTAATAATACAACTCATGAACAGTTTAATCGACCCGAAGGCCCGACCCGAAGGCCCACAGTTGTATAAATCGACCCGAAGGCCATGACCCAATGGTCATCACAATTAAATCGACCCGAAGGCCCGACCCGTCGGTCACAATTATATTCGACCCGTAGGCCTGACCCGTCGGTCACAATTATACTCGACCCGTAGGCCTGACCCGTCGGTCACAATTATATTCTCAATCATATCAAAACCAACATGGAATTTCACAATCAAAGGCCCATTTAATTCCCAATGGGCTTCAAACAAATTCAAGTCAATCTACATCAAAGGCCCAATTAATTTTCCAATGGGCTTCAAACCATTTCAATTTAATTCCAACGTCAAGGGCCCATTTAGTTTCTAATGGGCTTCAACAATTCTAATTTAATTCCAACAATCAAGGCCCATTTAATTTCCAATTGGGCCATTAGGACAAAATTCGGAGCCCATGAGGCCCACTCCAAATCAGCCATCAATTCCTCTCTAAATTACCATTAAATCATTATAATTAGTCCTAATTAGGTCCCCTAATCATCCAATGCACAAAATGCACAACATTAGGCCCTAATTAAGCTTAATCCTCCTAATTAAACCCCTAATTGCACAAAATTAGTCTAATTCAGGGATTAGTGGTTTTACTCGCCTATTAACGACGCGAGACGACGGGAGCGAGCGGCCGATGACCGGCGAGCGGTACAATCGACGGCGGCGCTCCAAGGCAAGCCGGCGGCTCACGGCGGTCCGGCAAGCTCACGGCCACAATCCGGCCAAAACAGGGGAAGCGCCGGCAAGGCTAGGCTGGGGTCAAGGGAGAGAGAGACGGCGAGGGTGAGGCCGGACGGAGGGGAGGCGCACGGCGGCGCGGCCTGGCAGGACACGCCCGGCGACGGCGACGGCGTCCTGGCTCGCCTCGGCTGGAGCGGCGGCCACGGGTGACGGGAGCGGGGAAAAATGTTGCGACTAGGCTGGGGGCGGCGCTAGGAGTCGGTACGTGGTGGTTGGCGGCCAGCAGCTCCGGCGAGGGCTGCTGTTCCGGCGTGAACAGCGGCCGGCGGTGCTGATCGGCGAGAGAAAGGGAGCGGCCGAGAGAGAGATTAGAGGAGAGAGAGTGAGACGCGGGGAGAGAGAGTGAGCTAAGGAGAGAGAGAGAGTCAAAGATGGTCAACATACCCCTTGGTGGAAGCCACATGTCAAGATCTAAGCCAAAATGCCCAAAATACCCTTCATCCAAGGGCTCAAATTAATTCTAATCCAATAATGCAAGGGTAAAATGGTCAATTGCCCCTAACCATGGTTAACCCACCCTAGTTAACCTTAACCAACCTTGGTTAATTTCCAAAATTGCCCCCAAAAATTCGGAATAAATAAAAATGACCTAGGGGCATTTTCGTCCTTTTTCCGTCCCGAACCGAAATTCCGATTTTCGCTCATACCGGTCCTAAATATTCATGTAAAACCTAATCCAGAGTCGGAATCGCGAAATTCGCTTTCTAAGCCCTCGAAAATCTTCTGCGAAGTTTCCGGGAATAAAATAATATTATTTTCCAATTTTTGTCGAAAATCCACTTTTTGTCCAAAACCACTCCAAACGAGTGTGGCTACCCCAAAATGACACTGGTCGCGAAAAATAACCTCAAACGGCCTCCGAATTCGGCCTCGGCGTTCCTAGGGGCAAAATGGTCTTTTTCTCACTTTCTGACAGATTTTCAGTTTTCAACCGTTTTAATCCCAAACATGAATGGCCATTCCAAATTGACGTCCGTCTTGCAAAATAGTCGTAATTACCCTTGAGATTTTGATATCGAAACTCGAGTCCAATATTGTAATCTCAATATGCTCGTTTTGCAGTTTTAGGGTCTCTCACTAACGAGCGGCTGTTTAGGTGTTACGCGTATCGACCTAAGATTGTCCGAATCGTGATGGTCTAAATTTCGAGAGAACGAGAGGAATTATCACTAGCACCAGGGTCGCGATCGTTTGGATTACAATCAGGTTTCATTCGTCAGGTGTACTTTCGGTCGTGCGAAATCACTCGCGATCCGATCGTACGTTACTGACAATATCAACCAGTCATTTTCCTAAGATCGGCCTATATTGGCTCAAAATATTTCCTCAACGTTCTTCGAAATCAGCGTTCAGTCGCGATCGGGTTCTCGGTCCACGTACCTGTTCCTATTTAGCCTTTCTCATATGGTTAGTGTCCCGAGACTGATCAGGTTCAGGCGAGACTCACTAAAATTACACGAGAATGAATATACACTTTATTGGTCCCGATAACGGGTCAAAATTCAGGATGTTACAGTTTCGCATCTTCGCTTTTGGCCAAAACCGAGTGTCTATTAGGGGTGATCGGTTCCAGGGTGGGTTGGGTCCGGACCTAGAACCTGAAACCAATCCTGTTATAATCGGTTCCTAATTTTTGGAACCTAAAACCAACCCTGTTTTGGAACCAACCCTGTTTTTTCTATCCGGTTTCAGGGTCTACCAGAGAACCTATTTTTTTTTGTTCCTTTTTTCGGTTTCATTTTTTTCTAGCAAAATAATATAGGTAACAATAAAAAAATTTAAAATAAAAGATGAATAACAAAAACCACTATCCGCCAAAAGTAACAATCCCTAAAATGAGCAATTGAAATTAAAATTCATCAAAATCAACAATCCAAAAGCACTATGTGGCAGGACATAGTCCAATCGCGTAAATCTTTAAGAGTCACATTTCCATGGAATTTATTAAACATGTTTAGCTCTTTATTTTGCGTTATGATGAGATAACTCCTCATTTCTGTTTCTGAATGAAATATCTTGAAAGAAAAATCAAGAGACTTAGCGGTAAGGCATATGCTCTCACTAGAAAAATGTCTATATATCTCATATGAATCACACAATATTTAGATGACTTTAAAGACCGTACTGTTTCACTCATAGTTGTGAAACATATTCCAATATTAAACCGGAAATCGGTTCTAAAATTGGTGAAGTAGGATAACATGATATAGGTTTTTTACTTTTTTTTACATTATCTCAAAACCGGTTCTAAAACCGGTTCTAAAACAAGTTTGGGTTGATTTTTCCTTGGAACCGGAAACCAGACCGGTTCTAACCGGTTACCAAAAAGTGGAACCGGTACTCGGACCTGTTCTTGTTAGAACCGGTTTCCGAAACTGTTTTTCGGGTGGGTTGGTCCGATTTCCGGATAAACCCGGTCCGGTTGCACACCCCTAGTGTCTATGCATGATTCGGGTTGGTTGGGCCAGGATTGCGTCGGGCTTGGTTCACGGGTGTAGCCGACTTAGGCCGATCCTATCTGGGCTTGAATAAACTATGGGCCAACTTAGTTGAACTATATAGGTTAGGGTTTATTTCGTTTTTGGGATGGGCTAAGTTCATTTAGGTTTATGTTTGGGTGATTTGCTTCTAGGTCGGACTGGGCCTGTGCATTAAGCCTAGTTCACACCGAGATCCTAGGGCCCTGTGACCAGGTCAGTGGACCCGAGTCCCTATTTTTGGATAAAAGAATCAATTAAAAAATTTAAAAATTTTAGATATTTTTTTAAAAAATTAGGAAAAAGTTTGGAAATTAAATTTTGATTAGTTTTGCTATATTTTTAGTGTTACTTCCAGTTTAGAATTAGTTTATATATTCCGAGATTAGAATTCACACAGTTTAGGGATTTTAATAAACATTTTTAGGATTAGCATAGTCGATTTTTTTTTGAAAAAAAAGTGAAAATCTTTGGACAAAAACTGGACTCAAAATTGAAGAAGCTCATGGGGCTTTACAATAGAGTGTTGTTTGTTCATAGAGACAAATGTTAGGTTTCTTTTTGTGCATTTCTATTCCAATTTTACCTGAACGTGCACTTTCAATACAATGATTGTCATTTTCATTTTTAGCATGGTTAGGCTAAATCATAGGACCATAATAAACAGACATTGCATTGACACTTAGCAGATGGGAACCTTATGATTCATAGTTGGTAAAAAGACTGCCTGAACACTTTAGTCGACAAATAATCAAGTATAAGTACCGAAGGGCACTAGTTAGGTAACTAGGGTAATCAAGTCCTTGACCCTAAATCTCTAGTTACGTAGGAAATGAGGTGTGCTCTCATACCTCACTTGGTTTCTAGCCAGCCCCAATAGGCTAGTGGCGACTCCCTCACATAGAATTCTGATAGGGTTACTCGAAACTAAAATTAAAAATCTCAAAGTAATGCGAAATAAGGTTTTGGTAGAATCCACGTCGATTGAGAATTGTTGGTACACTTTTGGCATTAGCCCTCCGGACGGAAAAGGGAGGTTGCGACGATTGTACATAACATGATAGAAAAGATAACAGAAAAAGTGATGAGTATGGAATGAATGAGGTATTACTTTCTTTATAACTCATGGAATTTGAAACTGAAACCAAATTGATTTTGTATCGTCTAGGAAAATAAGTCAACTGAAATGTTTTCATATGAGACAAATTCATGCATTTAAATACTTTTGTTATGATTTAAACATTTTTTGTCGGCTCATTTTCTAAAGCAATGCAAACAAAGAAAAATGATAAAAGTATTTTTCAATTGCTGATTTACCTAGAAACAAGTGTAATGTAAGAAGAACAATATAATCTAAGCATTTAATATAACGTCAAAATAGATAACTCTGTAAGTCAACAATGTTAACTAGAAAGGAATTTAAGAACTATGAAATAAAGGGAAACGCTATGTTAACAGAAGTTCAATTCTGTTTAGATCTTCAAGGGAAACACTGAAAATGCCCGAAGAGTTGGAGAAGCTTTTTTTTCTAATATGTGGTAAAGATAAAGAAGTTTATCTAACTTTCCCGATTAATTCTTTTTTAATAAAATTAAAACAGATTGATGTTTTTTCTGTTAGAACATCACTAGAATATGCCCTAGTTTCTAAAGATCATACTTTGAAATATGGATTGGACCCATGGGTTTGAAATGGTGGTTGATCAAACAATTGACGTTAAATGATATTCTCTAGTCAGGTAGGTGGATCTAATTTCATCCATTCCATCAAGAAAACCTACTTCGGATCAACATCCGATGATGATGCTAATACTTTATTTCCACCAGCTGGAGTGATATATTAGAATAATTGGTTGGGTCGGACTTTTTTATTGATATATTAGAATAGTTGGTTGGTTCGGACTTGAAATGGCTAAGGATGGTCGATCTACCCGATTCAACAGAAAATTTAAAAGTATTGAAAGGAAACTAGGATGGACTCCTTAGTGATAGAGGTCTCTCTGTGAACTTGCCCACATGGTAATATGCCTGTCAGAGTCCCCATTTTCCACGACGGGGAGATCGATAATATTAAGCTCTTCTAGAAAATAGGTTGGAATCGTCACAAGGAGAGCAAAGTGGATAGGAGTTTAGAACTAGATGAAATAATTCCGATTACATGTCCACCATTTAATTAAACACAGTTATTCTATTTGTTACTAAGGTGATAGAGTGAGCAAGTTTCCATGGGACTTTTAAATCAAAGTTCGAGATTGAAAGTTGTCTCCGAGTCCTCTGTATCTTAGAGAGGAACGATTCTAGCATTCCGCAGCCAAAAAAAAAAGTTTTGGCACGGTAAAAAATTAACGAATGTCGAATTCAATAGAAAAAATGTCGATTAATTTCCAATTCACCACTTCATTATAACGATGAAGAAATAGGAGAACGTCTTTTCAGTACATATAGTAGAGATAAGGAAGTTATACAATATTGCAAACTAAATTGCATTTCGTTGTAATATCACTAAAAATGCTTGGAATAATGTGCCATGGACTCTCGAGATTTAGCTTAATTGTTACCTTATATGCTCATTTCAGAATTCAAATTTTGTATTGATAGAAATGTCGTTTCAGATCGATCCATGCATTTCTAACGTTGGTCCATCAATGAAGTAGCATAATGACAGATAAATGTAAAGCGGAAAATGTAATTGTGGAATTTTCTGTGTATTTCATTGAACTATACATGAGCCTATTTATAGACTTTACAGAATGACTAACTATAGTAACATAATATTACAATAGGAAGTACAATCAATCAGAATAATGGGATTATGATTCTAAGAGATACTCAGAATCAGAACAATGAGATTATGATCCAAGAGATACTTAGAATTAGAATAACGATATTATGATTCAAGAGATACTCAGAATCAGAGAGACACTCAGAATTAGATAATATAATTCTAACATCCCCCTCAAACTCAAGGTGACATGGAAGAGGTCAACTGGAGTTTGGAGAAAAGATCTTGACAATGTCCTAGTGGATATGCTTTAGTGAATACATCAGCAAGTTGATCAACTGATGCGGTGGAACAAGATGAACAGTGCCTTGAAGCAAGTGAGAGCGAATAAAATGGCATTCTATCTCAATATGCTTGGTGCGCTCATGAAAAACATCGTTATGTACTATTTGGATAGCACTCTGATTGTCGCAATATAGTACTGTTCCACTGTTTTGATGAACGTCCATGTCCCCTAATAGCCATCGCAACCATAATAATTTTGCTGTCGTATAAGCAAGAGCACGATATTCAGCTTTCATACTAGATTGAGAGACGACAGTCTGTTTCTTGCTACGCCATGAAATAAGTGAGTTACCTAGAAAGAAATAATAACCATTGGTAGAGTGACGATCAAGAGGGTCTCCAGCCTAGTCAGCATCAGAGTAAGCCATCAACTCCAAAGTAGATTGAGTAGAAAAGTGAAGACCGTGAAATAAAGTGCCCTTGACATAGCGAAGAATGCGAAGAACAGTAGCAAAATGAGTGGTTCGAGGTGTATTCATGAACTGACTAACTAACTAACAATATGGACTACGTAGGCTATGTCGGAACGAGTCACGATGAGACATACAAGATTGCCAACTAGCTGTCGATAGAGAGTAGGATTCGGAAGAAGAGTCCCATCTTTATCATTAAATTTAGCATTAGTCTCGATGGGAGTTGAAGCAGTCTTGTTATCAGTAAGTCCTGCTCAAGAAAGAAGATCAGTGGTATACTTAGCTTGGGAAAGATAATAGCCAGAGAATCTGAAGTAACCTCCAAGCCTAAAAAATAATTGAGTTTGCTAAGATCTTTCATTTCAAACTGTTGACAGAGATATTGCTGGAGTTTTGTAATGCCTGTATAATCATCGTCGGTGATAATTATATCATCCACATATAAAAGTAGTAGAATATACCCACGAGATGTCTAGTGGATAAATAGAGCATGATCATAGGGACTGGATTTAAATCCAAGGCATTCCATGGTAGAGCTGAATTTTGAGTTACCATGCACGAGGAACCTGCTTCAGTCCATATAATGCTCGATGTAATCGAACCACTTTATCAGAAGTAGTGTATCTAGGAAGAGGTTCCATATATACTTCCTCAGTAAGATCGCCATTGAGAAAGGCATTTTTAATATCCATCTGGAACATAGGCCATCGCTTGACAGAGGCGATAGCAAGAAGGCTTCGAAGAGATGTAAGACGTGCAATTGGAGTAAACGTCTCATCATAATCAATTCCATACTCTTGAGTAAATCCTTTTGCTACTAGTCGAGTTTTGTAGCGTTCCACCGTACCATCAGCCTTTATTTTTATCTTATACACCCATTTACATCCTATAGCAGACTTTCCAGGAGGCAAATCAACCAAATCCCAAGTATGAGATTTATCTAATGCTTGCAATTCATCCACCATTGCTTGCTGCCAAAGAGGATTAGTATGAGCTTCTCTATATGTACGAGGCTCGTGGAAAGAAGCAATAGTAGAGTAACAATGAAAATTACGAAGTCGAACAGAAGGTTGACTTACACGAGTGAAACAACGAACAAGAGAAGGAGGTATCACTTAGGGTGATGGATCCTCGGATGGCACAGACACGTTGGGAGTTGCCGAAATGGGGGCGCCAGATGTACTTGCATCAAGATTGGGGGAGGACAACTCCGACGAGGAAGATGCAAGTGTGTCATCTTCAAAAAACAGTTCTACTGAAGGATTGGTAAAGAAACGAACGGTTGGAGATGTCTCAAAAGGATGGAGAGATGAGAACATCTTGTGTTCCCAAAAAGTAACATGACGAGACACACGTAGACATTTAGATATTGGATCCTAACATCTATATCCTTTGTGCTCAATGCCATATCCAAGAAAGCAACATAAGCGAGCACGAGATTGTAACTTCGTGCATTCATTAGGGAGTAGACGAACAAAACAGGCATTGCCGAAAACTCAAAGAAGATTGTAATTTGGAACACTGCTATACAGACACTCGTAAGGAGATATGTTACCTATAGTAGGTGACGGAATATGATTGATGGTATATACGGCAGTATGACAGGCTTCTCCCCAAAAATGTTCTAGACAAGAGACTAAAATGAGAAGAGTGCGTACAACATCTAAGATATGTGAATGTTTCCGTTCTGCTCGACAATTTTGTTGTGAAGTTCCTGGACAAGATCGATGAATGAGAGTACCATTTTGACAATTAATTTTAAGAAACTCTATATCTCTATATTCCATGGCAATATTAGTACGAAAAACCTTGATATTTTGACAAAATTGTGTTTGGATCATGGCAACAAAGTCACGATAGATATGAGTAAGTTCAGAGTGATTTTTCATAAAGTAAGGCCATGTATAACGAGAATGATCATCAACAAAAATCACAAAATAACGAGATCCTCCCATAGTTGGAGTAGGAGATGGCCCCTAAATATCAGAGTGAATAAGATCAAAAGGTGCATGAGAGACAGTCACTAAGATCAAATGGTAAAGCATGATGTTTTTCCAACTTGCAAGATAAACAATCAAAATGTTTATTTTTAACAAAACCTAAATGACCACTAGAAATCAAAGAACCTAATCTAGAGAAAGAAGCATGACCCAAGCGAGAATGCCAAGTTTCAGATGAAGCTGTGGCAACGCAATCAATGAAAGAATTCAAAAGTTGCAAGGACACAAGTTCAAATAGACGCCCCACTTTATGGCCTGTCCCAATTGTCTGTCCTGTCCGTAGATCCTCTACACGACAACCATTTGAAGAGAAATGAATGTCAAAACCAAGTTCACATATTTGTCCCACAGATATCAAGTTTAAAGAAAGTTTAGGAATTAAGAAGGTGTCAGGCAAGGACAATTTTGATGTCGAAATTTTCCCTGTATGACTATCATTTGCGAGTTATCAGTTGTATGCATAGTAGGTACTTGTGAAGCGAGTGATTTTGACCTGAATAAAGTGGAAATGGAAGTCATATGATTGCAACAGGCAGAATCAAAGAACCATGAATCGGGAGTACCAGGAGTGACTGACAGAGCAAAAGTGGTGGGGATAGAAGAGTGAGAATTACTAGATTCTCGGAGAATAGAACGAAGATCCTCTAATGATAAAGTGATGGATGAGTCTTTGGTGGAACCCTCAATGATAACAACAGTGGATTGACGTGCAGGTTGAGGTGGCACTCTGTACCGAGATCGATTGTTTGTCCCTGTAGGTTGCTTGGGTTGTCTTCTATAACAATTGGATGCAAGATGATCAGATCAATGACAATTAGTACAATAGTGTATGCGTGAGAAGGAAGAACCAGTGGTTGCAAGCATTGTGTCTGTAGGCAAAGATATAAAGCGTTGCGCCTTTAAGGTAGCAAGTCTAGTCTCTTCAGTCAATAGCTCTAAGACAGCTACCTTAAGGCTAGGTAGTGGATCTCGATTTAGAAGTGAGGCTCGCACATATTCAAATTGATTATTGAGTGCCATAAAAAATTGCATAATTCTCATACGATCACGATATTCAATGAACTTGTGAGCATCAGAATCTGCGTCCCATTGTGGTTCAGATAATGCTAGTTGATCCCAAATAGCATGCATCGAGGATAAAAAATCATTAATAGATTGACGTGCCTCCTGATGCATACGATGCAGATTCCACAATAGTTGATATTGATGGGTAATACCCAAAGTGGAATACCAGCTGGCAAGTAGATCCTATGCTTCCTTGGCCGTATTAAGACAACCAAATTGAAGTCTAATAGAAGGAATCGAAGTGTTGTGGAACCAAGTAAGGATTTGATGGTTCTTGCTTTCCCAATCCTCCAATCGTTCACTAAATTTGTCGTCGGTTTCACCAGTAATTTGAGTAGGTTTATTAATAGTACCGGTAACATAATGCCAGAGTCGGCGTCCTTTTAAAAAATTGGATATTTCTTGAGCCATTGGAACCATTGAAAATGGTTTGAATGGGTATTGAAACTTCCGATTTCTCCATAATATGCAAAGTATTAGTCGAAACTAAGCAGATTTGTGGATGGTTGAAAGAAAATCGACACTTCCAAAGCTGATATGCAAAAAATAAGATCACAAATGGATTCAGAATGTCAAAATACCTCAGGAACCTTTCGAAAAACACAAAGAACCGATCAGAAAGGGGTCAAACCGGTCTGGAAGATAGGCGAGCCGGTCTGGTCAATGCCGGTCAACGACAGGTCGATGTCTATCAACGAAAGTCAACGCTCACGTCAGTCAAGGTCAGATGCTAACGTGGCGAACACATGGCAACAATGTGGCTGACATGTGTCAATGACATGGTGGACACGTGTGATGACGCGGCAACACATGGCTAATGACGCAATGGACACGTGTCTGATGATGCGGAGGATACATGTTTGATGACGTCACCTCCTTGGCGATGTGGTAATGATCACACACGCAGCACGCTGGTGCGTGGATCTCACGCGCAAACACTTAAGGTGGCGCATGAGAAACTTCTGTCGACGCAGTTTGCTGGGTTGGACTCGCCGGAGGCTAGGGAATCTGTATGTGGTGGCAATTGTCGAAAATATCCAACTAATGACTTTGAATAAGGCACTTACAGACAACAGCGTCGGTGGGTCCGTGGCGAGGCGGCACGTGGTGGCGCGTGCGGCGACTACCGGAGTCTATTGGTGATGAATTTTTAGGGTTCGACTCGTCTGAGCGCAGTGAGTCTAATGGTGGTGTTTGTTTTTCCAAACTAAGCAATGAAATTAGTTGAACAGCAATCAAGGGCGGCGGCTCAATGATGAATGGATACCGGTGCGGCTGTGGCAATGTTGCTATAACACCGTAGAACTCAATCACCGCTTCCTCAAATAGCAGCGGCTCTGATACCAAGATAAATGTAAAGTGGAAAATGTAGTTGTAGAATTTTCTATGTATTTCATTGATCTATACATGATCCTATTTATAGGCTTTACAGAATGATTAAGTATAGTAATATAATATTACAATAGGAATTACAATCAATCAGAATAATGGGATTATGTTTCTGAAAGATACTCATAATCAAAATAACGAGATTATGATCCAAGAGATACTCAGAATTAGACAATATATTTCTAACAATGACAATCGATTCAAATTTGGCACTTGGATCCGGTTTCACCCATTCCATCAAGAATGGTTGCTTCACATTGGTTCATGAATGTTTGGAGCACGATCAACGAAAGTCAACGCCGATAGGTCAATGCCAGTCAATGAAAGTCAAAGCTCACGTCAATCAAGGTCAGATGCTAATGTGGCGACAATGTGGCTGACACGTGTTGATGACGTGGTGGACACGTGTGATGACGTGGCAACACGTGGCTGATGATGCAGCGGACACATGTCTGATGATGTGGAGGACACATGTCTAATGACATCACCTCCTCGGCGACGTGGCGATGATCACATGGGCGGCACACTGGCACGTGGATCTCACGCGCAGACACTTAGGGTGGCGCATGAGGGCGCGTGAGAAACTTTCCAGCGACGCGATTTGTTGGGTTGGACTTGCCGGAGGCTAGGGAATCTATATGTGGTGGCAATTGTCGAAAATATCCAACTAATGACTTCGAATAAGGCACTTACAGACGACAGCGTCGGTGGGTTCGTGGCGCGTGCGGCAACTACCGGAGTTTATTAGTGATGAGTTTTCAGGGTCTGAGCGCAATGAGTCTGATGGTGGTGTTTGTTTTTCCAAACTAAGCAATGAAATTAGTTGAACAACAATCAAGGGCGGCGGTTCGATGATGAATGGATACCGGCGCGGCTGTGGCAATGTTGCTATAACACCGTAGAACTCGATCACCGCTTCCTCAGATAGCAGCGGCTCTAATACCAAGATAAATGTAAAGTGGAAAATCCAGTTGTAGAATTTTCTGCGTATTTTATTGAACTATACATGAGCCTATTTATAGGCTTTACAGAATGACTAACTATAGTAATATAATACTACAATAGGAATTACAATCAATCAGAATAATGAGATTATGATTCTGAAAGATACTCATGATCAGAATAACATATTATAATTTGAGAGATATTCAGAATCAGAATAATGATATCATGATCCAAGAGATACTCAGAATTAGACAATATATTTATAACAATGACAATCGATTCAAATTTGGCACTTGGATCCGGTTTCACCCATTCCATCAAGAATAGTTGCTTCACATTGGTTCATGAATGTTTGGAGCATCGTAAAACTTTTCGAATTCAGCAATTTCCAACAAAATTTGGTGTAGCTGTCGACAAATTAAGTTGTCATTGGGATATCCTTTTATAGCGTTTTGCCAATAATCTTTTTAAGTTTTACCAATTGAGTTCATCTTGCCAATTTTACCCAGAAATCACTGACATAAACGCAGGCCGTCCTACATGGCACGACCGACGCTGACGTGAATAATTTTTATAATTTTTTATAAACATTTTTGATAATTTTTTTATATTTTTTTCTTCTTTTTTTCTTTTTTCTTTTTCTTTCTTTATTTTTCTTTTTTTCTTTCGAGGCTGGTGAGGGCTGGCCAGTGACCATTGCCGGATCTGGTAGAAAAAAACAAAAGAAAAGGAAAAAATTATTATAAAAAAATGCCCACATTAATAGTGGGCATCCTACGTGACACTACCGGCATCATATATTCTGACACTGAATTTGGAAAAGTTTTTTAGGTGGGTGCGAAGAAAAAGAAGGTGATGAAAACATATTCTTTGTGTTGGTTTGAATCACTCTAATGGACTATGATTCTAGTGCTTGGTACATTGTTTGATAGATTTAGAATGAAATTCGATTAACTTGTTCATGTGTAAGATCTAGAAATTCATTGACCTTCCACTCTGTTGTTACTGAAGCCTTTGTTCGGTTCACTATCAAAGAAGAAAGATATGCATTTCTATTGATCCACGTAATACAATTCTGTAGAACAGCATTTATTTTCTAATTTTGGAGGGTCTAAAAATTTCATTTTGAAATGAAAATGGACTTTGATTCTAATGAAATGATAAATACATTTTAAAAAGGAACTTTCATATGCTCCAAAAGGAAAGATCAGACATTAGCTTAAATTTTCTATTCATCCTTCATGTCCCTATTAGCTGAGTGAAATCCTCTAATCGCATTTAATATTTTAAATCAAAAAATGTCACACATTGTGATCAAGTCAATTTTAACCAATCAGCTAGCTTAGCTCAAATAAATAAGTTCCTTCCTAGATAGAATCAACTCTTGTGGAATTCTCTGTTTATTACGAGGAAAATGAATGATTTGAAAAATATTTTTCAAAAAATAATCGTTTCTATCCCCTACAAAAAATGAATGAACGAAAAATATATTAATATTTCATGAAAGATGTTTAGACATAAATTATTCTTGTTAATAAAAATATTTTTTGCAAAACAAACATAACGTAAGAGAATTCTCCTTTTCCCAGAGCAAAAATCTTTGAAGAGGTCTCAGGCGTATCTGTGCGTTCAGAGAGGTAGGAGAGCACCGGAGACGAGAGAGAGGAATTCCACACAACTTTGGGCTTCACTTATTAGTTCTGTGGGCCTCATGAGTGAAGTCTAATGGGGCCTATATTGCTGGGCTCAATTGAATTAATCCGGATTGCAAAGGCCACAAGACTTAGGTGATGGGCCGAACTAGTCCAAATCAGGACACTCTCTCTTTTTTTATTTTTTATTTTATGTACTTGTCTATTTCTTTATTTATTGTATGATGTGTGTTTTTTGGTCTTCTTATTATTATTTTATTTTTATTTTTTCTTACTATTTTACAAAAATGGACATTCCATTTGCTGGAAAATATTCAATTGCCAACACTTGAGATTTGAGTGGCTCAAGTCTAGGCCGCTTAGGTATGAAATGGACTAAGCTCGAACTTGGTAATACTTGATTTGAGAGGCTTCTCTAAACTTTATCAAACTTTTTTATGTCGCAGTTGTTAGGACATCACATGTTGCACTTGATGATGCAAGAAATGTAACCTGACCAATGCATTTAATCCCCTCACACATCTATCAGTGTCAGAGACTTGAAACAGAATTGTTTTTTTTTCTTCTCTAAATATTGTGTTAATAGCTCGATTACATCACCAATCGCTCGATCACATGCACGGCGATTTATTAGGGCCTGCTTCGCTCTAGAAGAATTCTCAATTAGACTTGAAAGTGGTTTATTTGCTTTCCTGGAAAAATAAAACTCATTTCCAATTAAAAAAAAGAGAAAAATAAAACATGGGTCGAACTGAATTGGCAGATCCCAACTATGGTTAAATGAGGAAAAGAAGAGGAACTTGCTTTGTGAGTTCGACCTTGATTCGGTAAGGTTACATGCACTCACTTCACCAACAAAGGACCGTGAAAAGCCAAGTCAAGTCAACTTTTGATTAAGATAAGCCTAGGAAGGAAATTCGTGTGTTCATATGGGTTGTCGATGAACATTGGCTTTTGGTTTGATCTCTCGGACAAGCCAATGACATACTAACAACAACTTGGTGAGATCCAATCACCGATGAAACTACAAAAAAATTAGGTTTTAGCCACAAATTTTACCACGAAAATTTTGGCAAAATTCGTCGCTAAATGAATTTGCAACAAAATTAGCAACGAAAAAAAAATTATCGCTAATTCGGCGTCGCAAAATTTAGCGACAAAAAATTTCAATTTTCGTCACTAAATTGTGACGGAAAAAAATTCGTAGCAAAATTCGTCACTAATTATTCGTGACAAAATTCGTCGCTAAATTATTCGTGGTAAAATTAGTCATTAAATTATTCATGACAAAATTCGTTGCTAATTTACCACGAATTGTATTCATGACAAAATTCGTCGCTAATTTGCCAAGAAAGTTTTTTTTTTCACTAAATTGCGACGAAATCTATTCGTGGCAAAATTCGTCCCCAATTTCCCAGAATTTTTTTTCGTCAGTAATTTGCAGTGAACTTATTTGTGGCAAATTTGTCGCTAAGTTTGCGACGAATATTGTTTAGGGACAATTTCGATTTTAATTTCTAGAATGTATATTTAACATTGATTAAGGCCTATGCTTGAATCTATTGCTGCGTGATGATGGAGGTACTGCAGCTCCAAAGAGAATCCACAATAATGGAGTTTCAACATAAACAATCCCTCCCAATCAGCACATTTTCCGAATTTATGCCCCACAATGATGTTCATACATGTTTCAAGCATAGAACACCATTTGGGCAATCAAATCTTCTATGACCATAGAGGTAGGTACGCATTAATGAACATCATGTAATACATTCAAAACAATCAAATGACACGAGACAACCATAGAGGTAGATGGTAGTCTGCAAAAGATAACGATATAAGTCTCACATGATGCTATTCGATATTCAATCTTGTAATACATAGAGGTAGCTAAGCATTAATGAACATCATGTAATACATTCAAAACATTCAAAGGACGCGGGATAATCATAAAATGTGGGCAGCTTTGGTACTCGGCAGGACACCAGGAACAGTCACTTTTGTCAACATCTGATCAAATGTGGATACATAAATAAAGATATTCAATCAGTCCATAATATAAAAGAAGCATTTATGCATGGACGTGAAACTAGCTATAAAAAAATAAGTAAAAAAATCGTTCCAGGACCAATGTTCTTAAGTTTGAATATGAGTCAACTTTCACATCCACTTTAGTTTTTTCACCCTTGTAAACCGTATTTATGTCGCCTACGAAAATTTAATCCTTTTTTCAAACCACCAATAGCTGTAAGTTCCTACAATGCAAAATTAAAATCCATAACAGCATTCAATAGTTTAATGACTTAGAGAGGTCAATTTACAACACCAATTCCCAGGAACAAAGGACTCAAAGTCATTTCTATGCAAATATGATCAGAATTTGAAATCAAATAAGGCATGTATTTCTACAATGTTCAAATATCATGCATTTAGGGAAGAAGACAGCATCTAAGTACACATCAACCAAATTATAGAAATCCTGTTACAATCACAACAGTCAAGCATCGGAATCAGCACTAGGTTCATTTGAACAGATCTCAAGTATCAACAACCTAATCTTCACCATCGCATTAGTGGAAGCAACAGGGTAGCAGGTCCTATCAGGATATGTAAATGCATTCAGGAAAGTATGTAAGCTGCCTTTCAGCAGCTCAACAAATGGCTCTTTCAACGGATACTTCCAGGACCCACACAGGACACGGTGTTCAAGAATATGTGGAATACCAGCAGAATTGTTTCTGCATGAAGAATTCAGTATACAAAAGGTTGTAAGATATTGAGTACTGTTAGGAGATAAAGGAAAAGACAATGCACATATGACAATCATCCAGAACCTTGAACTTAAAGAACAATTTAAATTTCAACTGACAGGATTCAAAAACAGAAAAAGAACTTATTTCTCTTCTTTGCTAGTGTATTTCAATAAAATGAAGAAAAATAGTACCTTGGTTAAGCCTCAATCAAAAGATATGGCACATTAAAACCGTTTTCTACATTATCCACCACATCTTTCCACCTATGGCTTATGGCCCAGGAAATATCTAGTTCTATAAACTAATTTCCAGATTTTCTTATGCCATACCATGACGTGTAACCCAATGTCATCACAAGTTCTCACCAAATTGACAATCAAGAATGCAGCAGCAAAGTGTTAAACTAGAGTTGCTATTTCTGTGTCTCAAGCATTTGGTACCATTGCCAATGCATGGGTTCCACTATAACCAAAAGATGAGAGTAAGAGAGGCTATACAATAAGAAAAAAACAAGGCAACTAACCCCAACGCGTATAGTTATCACATCAAAGTGGATAGAAGAAGAAGCAATTTCAAAGTATATTGTATAGAATCCTACATTTTCAGATCAAAGGTGCATAACTGATTATGTAATTCCAACCCTAAGTATGTATCACTTCATAGCAAGTACAAATGGAGATAAAAACCATCGCACCCAACTAGTGTTAGTCACGTAGCCAATCAAGTGAAACTAAAGGCACATGTAACAGAGATGTGTTTTATCCCCAATGTTTTTCTAGAAAAGATATCAAGCCGACAAACAAACTTGTATATCAGAAGGATGTACTTAGGAGGAAGATAATCATGCAGCGATCCCCAGTATTACTTTTTGGAGGTTTTCATTGTCAAAGTTCCTGCTAGGACACAATTTTATTGTAATTGCAAGGATGATATAGAGAAAGCATGATCCAAAGTACCTTGCAAACATGTTAAACAAACAAAACCAAGCTCGGCCTAAGTCACGAAAGGAGAATTAGCTAAACCAGGCAGCTGAAATGTTTCATCAAATTCAAGTCTCATCAAACCACAAGAAGACTTTGTTCAAAAGAAGACGATGTATCTCGATGTCATCCCAGATTACGGAGAAAGACTTCTCAAGCATTTTCAGCCACAGAAAGAGACTAAGAGCCAATCAAAAAACATGCTAGCAGGAACTATCGCAGCATGGCCATATGCCCATTCTACCTCAAACCTCACCAGATAATCTGGGCGACAAATGCTAAAAGCAACTGAGGGTAGGAACACACAGTCAAAATTCAAAATTGCTTCAAAAGAGTACTTGAAATTGCCTAAAATCGCCATGTACAATCAATATTAACACGTCAGTGTCATTTGGCTTCAACGGATAGCGGATAGAAGTTAGCCCAAATCGCGCGAGCGCCAATTCAGACACGAAAATTAAAAATCTGGGCCCAACCAAAAATCACCAAAAGACCCAAGCATGCTCCACAAGCTCAAAGTCTTTCACGGTAAGAAAGTTCAAAGGTTCGAACATGACGACCTAAAAACCGAATCCCCCAAACACAATAGCCCCAAAATTAAGCTCCGAAAGGCCAAGAATCTTCGACATCGAACCCACAAACCCACTAATCTACACCTTCCTAGCGCTGTCACGGCAGCAAACAGTCGCCGCAGCCGCGCCGCGGCCAAGCCCCAAATAATCCCCCACCCTCGTCGCGCTACCCTGAACACTACAGAGTTCGCGAAACCTATGCTACGGAACTTGAGATCGAAAATCAAGCAAGCGGAGTACGTACGAGCCCTCGATCCTGCATCCCCTACGAGGTCGCCAAACCCTAGAGAGAGAGAGAGAGACAGAGAGAGAGAGAGAGAGTTACTGCTTGCGAAGCTCGACGGCGGCGGCGGCGGCGGCGGCTGCGGCGACGACTCCGGCTGGTTGCCTGAGATCACGACAAGACTTGCAGCGGAAACAGAGCTTCGGCGAGCAACAAAATGGTAAGTGAAGGTGAAGGAGTGGAAAAGGATGGGGGGGTGAGATTATAATTTCGTTTCCTTCGGAGGGTGGATTATTGGCAAAGAAACGCGGGTTTGAAAAATAGTGGGGAAAGGGCCTCCGGTGCGAAAATTATCGTGACTAAATCTATAGATTTAGCTACGAAAATAAAAAAATAGTCGGGAAAGAAGCGAAAGTCTATTTTCGTGATTAAATTTATGGCTAATTCATCATGGATTTAGCCACGGATTTTATTCCGTGGCTGATTTAGCGACGAAAATAAAAATAGTAGGGAAAGTATTTTCGTGGCTAAATCCGTGGCTAATTAGCCATTGATTTAGCCACGGAAATAAAAAAAAATAGGGAAAGTTAAGCTAGAGTTTATTTTCGTAGCAAAATCCGTGGCTAATTAGCCACGGAATTAGCTACGAAAATAAAAAAGTCGGGAAAGTAAAAGGAGAGTTTATTTTCGTGGCTAAATCCATGGCTAATTAGCCACAAAAATAAACTCAGTGACCAAATTGAATATGTATTAAATGACATTCGTCGCAAATTAGCCACAGAAAATTTTTCGTCGCAAATTAGTGACAAATTTTTTTTTCGTCGCAAACTCCGTCACAAATTAGCTACGGGAAATTTTTCATCGTAAATTAGTAACGAATTTTTTTTTCGTTACTAATTTTCCATGGCTAAATCTTTGTTTTCTTGTAGTGAAATTTTTTGCTAATAAAAACTCAATAAATCAAGACGAGCACACTGTAATTGTAGACAATTCAGCACAAAAACCAAGCGGGAGAAGCGTCACGCGTTGCACTCGCCAAACTCAACAACCAATAATGTACATGCAGAATTCGTTCCATTTCCTGTTCTCCAACGGGCACTCAAATCATATCTGCTAGTCATTTTAGTAATAAGGAAAAGTTGGGATCGTCTTTGCTCCTACTTTAGTTCTTGTTTGGATGGGGATTCCCAATTTGTCAACAAACAAAAAAAAAAATTTGCACGCCATAGGATGACAATCATGAACAACATCACAGAGCATGCATTATTCTCAATAGACATCACACTCATTGCTTAGATGGATCGCACAGATCCATAAAAGATGTCCGTGCACGCACGGCATATATCTAGTTTATGGGCAATTCTTAAAATCATACAAAAAGACAACATATATTTTTAAAGCGTCTTAAATTTCTTCAAATTAAGCGATGTTGGACAGAATTTTGGTATAGATATAGGCCAATTAGTGTTGACACCCGAATTTTTGTCAATAAGCTGAGTACACGTTTTTCATAAGAAAGGGGCTATAAATAAAATCCAGACCCATTAGGCTCATCTCGCATAATCCAAGACCATTAGGTTCAGCCCTCCTATTAAGCATAATTCGTCCATCAAGTAGTGCAGCCCAATTCACGCAGCCTGAACTTCAATCTCTAAGCCCAATTCATCCAGCTAATGTCTGCGCATCAACTTTAAAAAACTTCTGCTCGGTCGCTGGCTTCATCTCCGAAAGAGTACGGGAAGTGCTCTGAATTGCTCTGTTTTTTGGCCGAGGAAGCTTGAAGTTCCGCATCCTCTTTTGAAGTTCCTCGTCAGACTCGATACTCACTGGAGGCAATTCCGGAATCTCTTGCTGCTAGTTTCATAGCGGTTCGTGGCTAGTAATCTTGCTTTCAAGCTTGGCTGTAGTTGATATCACACTTGCCGATCGTTCGTAAAATGTTCATCTCCACATGGTGGTGGGCTTACTTCATATCCTCAGTTTCCGTCCGCTTCGCCAAGTCATAGTAAAGGGTTAATGTCCAGCGAACGGCGATGGTTAAAGGTAATAGCCGATGGCATGGGTCTTGTGATGAATATGGGAGAGCAATTGTGAAGTATTCACGTTCAATATATTGGTGTTCTGGTCCGATTGTTGATGTGCTGGTATGGTGAGCTTTGATTTTGGTTTCGTGTTATTCTCTGGTTGGTACTGAGGAAGGCGACCGGACTTGCGAATTTCCACGTCGGCATGCACTGGGCCACTGGTCTTGCCACGTCAGAGGTATGGACAATCCCTTTTCCTTTTAGGGACATGCGGCTCGTGTACCCCGGCTGCTAAAGATGCACGCGTTTGTGGATGACTTAGCGCGCGCTGTGTAGGATCTCGATTTGCATAGGATTCGCGTGGCGTCTACATGTTCGGTTATACAATGCAACTTCACGGCAGATTTACTTGCTTCATATATTGATCCATATACAGCAGAGGAAAGAACAGAGTGCACCAGAGTCGAAGACAACGTGTGGATGAAATGAGACTAAAACCAAGCAAGCTTGATCTATGGAAGTCTTATGGTGGAATAAGAAATAATCCATACTAAAATAAAGCAGCGTTACCAAGAGGATTATGAATACATATCAATCATTAACAGCAACCAAGCACACATGTCATGAATAAACAATCAATAGCCAAGCGTGTTGCTGACTAAGGAATTTATCCAAGAGACTTAATCGAACAAAAATCACGAATCTCATGATCAATGCAAGCGATTATGAAATATCGATAGTTCGATTTCAATTTGTTCTTAGTAACAGTAACAGGTTGATTGCAAGTTTTTTTTTTCTTTTCATATCAACAAATCGTAACAATTCATGTTTGAACAATCTTATGCGTTTGGCTAGAATTACGAACATGCACATCATTAACAAATGGAAGTGAAACAACGTGAAGCGTGCTCATGGAGTCAGACCAAATACAAACTCAGACTCAACGTCAATATACATATGAATATCTGAAAACCATATTTGTATAACACGAAATGTCATATCCGATCTATTGAATTGTAGATTGAAGTTGTGAGAGAGCAACGCAAACTTCGATCCTTCAATTTTTTCTATTATGACCAAATTTGGAATCCTTAGCTTGTAATGAAAAACAAAACAGAGATTCTCACCTTATCTGAGCAACATAAAGCACTACCACAAACAAAAGCCAATGAGCGTCAATGAGCCAAGATCCGATAAACCGAGAGGACGAACTAGGCTACAATGAAAATGAATTAGGAGAGCACCTGTGCCTTTCATCCATACTCTCTTCTATGGGCCGCATGAAAGAGTGAAGTGTGATGGGCCTCAGCTACTGGTCTCAATTGAATTAAAACCGGATTGCAAGGGCTAGGACTTAGGTGATGGGCCTGAGTTGCTGGGCTAAGAAAATATACATGTTAAAAATCCATTTGCACATAAAACAAAATTGAGGGATTTGATTGAACATTTTGCAATAATTTAGGGACTCGATTCCTTTATTCCAAGGAGACAAAGAAAACTTTCGATTAGCCATTATGGTCATCCAAGGAGTCTTTAAAAATTTCCAAAACTTGTTAAGAAGTCTTGGCAAGGTATCCACTTGCTAATGTAGAACATTAGGTGGGAAATAGAAAATTATATTTGATTTTAATGTGAACCGGCCAACTTTGTTTCTTCCGCGAAAACCACGCCCGAAAAAATCTCTTATTCTTTTTGTGAAAGATTCTGACTTGACCATAGCTATTGTCCCTTAGTATCAAGGGGATTTTCGTGCCATCTTAAAAAATAAATTTACCAAAAAAAGGGTTAAGTTTATGTGATTTTATGTGCTCTAGTCTAAGAAGGTGGGACCTCGGTTCATTTCCAGGAAATGTAACCCCCAACCTGTGGGGTTGCACATATAGTATCAAGCCAAAAGAAAAAAAATGAATGTGTAAAAAATTGCATGTTCAGATATGGCGGTGCATGTGCTAAGATTCGTAGCCACCATCGCTCATGAGGAAGAAGCAGACGAATTGGGAATAAAATATGTGAGAGCCAGTTCATGTGGTTATTACAGATCGAGCCCACCATGTGTTTGAGTTTTGCAATGCTCAGTTCCTTTCTAGTTTAATTTATGAGGGGTCTTTTAATAATGTCGAAGGGACAGAATCAGGACGAGAATCTGGCAAGTGAAGATTGTCCTGGCCAAGAAAGAAGGGCAAAGAAAAAGAGGGTGAGAACATTCTTGGTGTGTTGAAGATTGAATTGAAGCTAAATTGATGCGGTAACGGACTGGCTTTCCTTAGAAAATCAGATTCTGAACGTGGCCCAGAAAGAGAAAAGGAAGGCAGAGAGGGACCAGCTGCCTTATTTTTTGTATGAAGGGCCTCCGTATGCTCCTTTGCCTTATATATATATGTAAAACTGAAGAAAAAAAAAGACTTTTATTTCATAGGGTGCAGCGCAAGTTGCGAAAGACAGCCCAACGAATATAATCATCATAGAGATTGGTTGAACTTGTATTTTGTTTGGGTTACTTCTCTGTTGTAATCAAGATGTATATCATAAAAATGATTAAAGTTTCTATCCATAATCATTAATTTGCTCAGTTTGAGTTTGATTGTTTTGAATTGACTCATTTTTTTGGACTGAACAAAGTTCATAAATCCCTTTTTTTACTCAATTAGAATCAAGATCGATTGATATTCTGATTCATCTTCATTTGCGTGAAAAAATTAATCCGATCCCCTGTCATCGTGCTTCTTTCTATTAAACACAAGACCCTTGATATTATATAACTTTATACGACAATCCATTTTGGATTTCATCGTTGATTTCAGCATTACATAAAAGAAAGTATTCCTTCCTAAGTAATTTAATGTGTGAATCTTATTCCATCCATTCCATCAAGAATATCTCCTTACATCAGTTAATCTTTAAAAGTATGATGTCGTATCCAAAGAGAGAAACCTTGAACGTCCTCCACGGTTCGCATGTCCATTTGTAAGCTTAAAGTATCTTTTCACTTAAACTTTTTAAATTATCCCTTAAAAAATTCACTTATAATCAAATTCAAGTTAAATGAAATTCTTTATACCTTTCTCATACCTCAGACAAAAAATGTTACTACTCGATGTTATTATTTAGGAAAAATATCACCAAAAATCTTAAATATATGCCACTTGTGATAGATTTACCCTGAACTTTTTTTATGACACGAAAAATTTTAAACTATGCCACTTGTGATAAATTTACTCCGAACTTTTTTTTTATGATACTAAAATTCCCAAACTATACCCATTGTAACATATTTACCCCACAATACTTTGACCTAAGAGCATTTTCGTCTTTTTCTTTTTTCTATTTTTTTTCTTCTCTCTTCCCTCGGCCGGCCATGGTGGAGGGAAGCTGGCGAGGGAAGCCCTCGCCGGATCTGGCGGGGGCAGCCCTCACTTGAGTTGGGCAGCCCTCGCAAGCGTCAGGCGAGGGTCACCCTCGCCTGGGCAAGCGAGGGGAGCCCTGGCTAGTGTCGGGCGAGGGCTTCCCTCGCTCACCCAGGGGAGGGCGACCCTCACCCGATGCCGGCGAGGATCGTTCTCACTTAAGTTGAGCAAGAGCTTCCGTCGCTCGACGCCGGCGAGGGTTGCTCTCTCCAGATCCGGCGAGGTTAGTCCTCTCCGGCTTCCCTCCGCCATGGCCGGCAAAGGAAAGAGAGAAGAAAGAAAAAAAAATAGAAATAGGAAAAAGAAAAAAATACCCTTAGGTCAAAGTGTTGTGGGGTAAATGTGTCACAATGGGTATAATTTGAGGTTTTAATGTCACAAAAAAAATGGTTAAGTTTATGTGATTTTATGTGCTCTAGTCTAAGAAGGTGGGACCTCGGTTCATTTCCAGGAAATGCAACCCCCAACCTGTGGGGTTGCACATATAGTATCAAGCCAAAAGAAAAAAAAATGAATGTGTAAAAAATTGCATGTTCAGATATGGCGGTGCATGTGCTAAGATTCGTAGCCACCATCGCTCATGAGGAAGAAGTAGACGAATTGGGAATAAAATATGTGAGAGCCAGTTCATGTGGTTATTACAGATCGAGCCCACCATGTGTTTGAGTTTTGCAATGCTCAGTTCCTTTCTAGTTTAATTTATGAGGGGTCTTTTAATAATGTCGAAGGGACAGAATTAGGACAAGAATTTGGCAAGTGAAGATTGTCCTGGCCAAGAAAGAAGGGCAAAGAAAAAGAGGGTGAGAACATTCTTGGTGTGTTGAAGATTAAATTGAAGCTAAAATTGATGCCGTAATGGACTGGCTTTCCTTAGAAAATCAGATTTTGAACGTGGCCCAGAAAGAGAAAAGGAAGGCAGAGAGGGACCAGCTGCCTTATTTTTTGTATGGAGGGCCTCCGTATGCTCCTTTGCCTTATATATATGTAAAACTGAAGAAAGAAAAAAAGACTTTTATGTCATAGGGTGCAGCGCAAGTTGCGAAAGACAGCCCAACGAATATAATCATCATAGAGATTGGTTGAACTTGTATTTTGTTTGGGTTACTTCTCTGTTGTAATCAAGATGTATACCATAAAAATGATTAAAGTTTCTATCCATAATCATTAATTTGCTCAGCTTGAGTTTGATTGTTTTGAATTGACTCAGTTTTTTGGAATGAACAGAGTTCATAAATCCCTTTTTGTACTCAATTAGAATCAAGATCGATTGATATTCTGATTCATGTTCATTTTCATGAAAAAATTAATCCGATCCCCTGTCATCGTGCTTCTTTCTATTAAACACAAGACCCTTGATATTGTATAACTTTATACGACAATCCATTTTGGATTTCATCGTTGATTTCAGCATTACATAAAAGAAAGTATTCCTTCCTAAGTAATTTAATATGTGAATCTTATTCCATCCATTCCATCAAGAATATCTCCTTACATCAGTTAATCTTTAAAAGTATGATGTCGTATCCAAAGAGAGAAACCTTGAACGTCCTCCACATGTCGCATGTCCATTTGTAAGCTTAAAGTATCTTTTCACTTAAACTTTTTAAATTATCCCTTAAAAAATTTACTTATAATCAAATTCAAGTTAAATGAAATTCTTTATACCTTTCTCATACCTCAGACAAAAAATGTTACTACTCGATGTTATTATTTAGGAAAAATATCACCAAAAATCTTAAATATATGCCACTTGTGATAGATTTACCCTGAATTTTTTTTATGACATGAAAAATTTTAAACTATGCCACTTGTGATAAATTTACTCCGAACTTTTTTTTTGTCATACTAAAATTTCCAAACTATACCCATTGTGACATATTTACCCCACAATACTTTGACCTAAGAGCATTTTCGTCATTTTCTTTTTTCTATTTTTTTTCTTTCTTTTCTCTTCCCTCGGCCGGCCATGGTGGAGGGAAGCTGGTGAGGGAAGCCCTCGCCAGATCTGGCGGGGGCAGCCCTCACTTGAGTCGGGCAGCCCTCGCAAGCATCAGGCGAGGGTCACCCTCGCCTGGGCAAGCGAGGGGAGCCCTGGCTAGTGTCGGGCGAGGGCTTCCTTCGCTCACCCAGGGGAGGGCGACCCTCACCCGATGCCGGCGAGGATCGTTCTCACTTAAGTTGAGCAAGAGCTTCCGTCGCTCGATGCCGACGAGGGTTGCTCTCTCCAGATCCGGCGAGGTTAGTCCTCTCCGGCTTCCCTCCGCCATGGCCGGCGAAGGAAAGAGAGAAGAAAGAAAAAAAAAATAGAAATAGGAAAAAGACAAAAATGCCCTTAGGTCAAAGTGTTGTGGGGTAAATGTGTCACAATGGGTATAATTTGAGGTTTTAATGTCACAAAAAAAAATGGTTAAATTTATGTGATTTTATGTGTTCTAGTCTAAGAAGGTGGGACCTCGGTTCATTTCCAGGAAATGTAAATCCCAACCTGTGGGGTTGCACATATAGTATCAAGCCAAAAGAAAAAAAATGAATGTGTAAAAAATTGCATGTTCAGATATGGCGGTGCATGTGCTAAGATTCGTAGCCACCATCGCTCATGAGGAAGAAGTAGACGAATTGGGAATAAAATATGTGAGAGCCAGTTCATGTGGTTCTTACAGATCGAGCCCACCATGTGTTTGAGTTTTGCAATGCTCAGTTCCTTTCTAGTTTAATTTATGAGGGGTCTTTTAATAATGTCGAAGGGACAGAATTAGGACAAGAATTTGGCAAGTGAAGATTGTCCTGGCCAAGAAAGAAGGGCAAAGAAAAAGAGGGTGAGAACATTCTTGGTGTGTTGAAGATTGAATTAAAGCTAAATTGATGCCATAATGGACTGGCTTTCCTTAGAAAATCAGATTCTGAACGTGGCCCAGAAAGAGAAAAGGAAGGCAGAGAGGGACCAGCTGCCTTATTTTTTGTATGAAGGGCCTCCGTATGCTCCTTTGCCTTATATATATATATGTAAAACTGAAGAAAGAAAAAAAGACTTTTATTTCATAGGGTGCAGCGCAAGTTGCGATAAGACAGCCCAACGAATATAATCATCATAGAGATTGGTTGAACTTTTATTTTGTTTGGGTTACTTCTCTGTTGTAATCAAGATGTATATCATAAAAATGATTAAAGTTTCTATCCATAATCATTAATTTGCTCAGCTTGAGTTTGATTGTTTTGAATTGACTCAGTTTTTTGGAATGAACAGAGTTCATAAATCCCTTTTTGTACTCAATTAGAATCAAGATCGATTGATATTCTGATTCATGTTCATTTTCATGAAAAAATTAATCCGATCCCCTGTCATCGTGCTTCTTTCTATTAAACACAAGACCCTTGATATTGTATAACTTTATACGACAATCCATTTTGGATTTCATCGTTGATTTCAGCATTACATAAAAGAAAGTATTCCTTCCTAAGTAATTTAATATGTGAATCTTATTCCATCCATTCCATCAAGAATATCTCCTTACATCAGTTAATCTTTAAAAGTATGATGTCGTATCCAAAGAGAGAAACCTTGAACGTCCTCCACATGTCGCATGTCCATTTGTAAGCTTAAAGTATCTTTTCACTTAAACTTTTTAAATTATCCCTTAAAAAATTTACTTATAATCAAATTCAAGTTAAATGAAATTCTGTATACCTTTCTCATACCTCAGACAAAAAATGTTACTACTCGATGTTATTATTTAGGAAAAATATCACCAAAAATCTTAAATATATGCCGCTTGTGATAGATTTACCTTGAACTTTTTTTATGACACGAAGAATTTTAAACTATGCCACTTGTGATAAATTTACTCCGAACTTTTTTTTTGTGTTACTAAAATTCTCAAACTATACCCATTGTGACATATTTACCCCACAATACTTTGACCTAAGAGCATTTTCGTCTTTTTCTTTTTTCTATTTTTTTTTCTTTCTTCTCTCTTCTCTCGGCCGGCCATGGTGGAGGGAAGCTGGTGAGGGAAGCCCTCGCCGGATTTGGCGAGGGCAGCCCTCGCTTGAGTGGGGCGAGGGTCGCCCTCGCAAGCGTCAGGCGAGGGTCGCCCTTGCTTGGGCAAGTGAGGGGAGCCCTGGCTAGTGTCGAGCGAGGGCTTCCCTCGTTCACCCAGGGGAGGGCGACCCTCACCCGATGCCGGCGAGGATCGTTCTCACTTAAGTTGAGCAAGAGCTTCCCTCGCTCGACGCCGGCGAGGGTTGCTCTCTCCAGATCCGGCGAGGTTAGTCCTCTCCGACTTCCCTCCGCCATGGCCGGCAAAGGAAAGAGAGAAGAAAGAAAAAAAAAATAGAAATAGGAAAAAGACAAAAATACCCTTAGGTAAAAGTGTTGTGGGGTAAATATGTCACAATGGGTATAATTTGAGGTTTTAATGTGACAAAAAAAATTCAGGGTAAATTTGTCACAAGTGTCCTAGGTTAGGATTTTTCATATCACAAAAAAAAAGTTCAAGGTAAATCTATTACAAGTGGCATAGTTTGAGGTTTTTAGTAGTAGTTTCCTTATTATTTGATATTACAAAGCATATGTTTTTGTAATTAATCTTTAATCACGATCTAAAGAGAACTTAAAATGGCACATCTTATGTCATTTTCTTATTTAAAGGTATCAAATTTATCAAGAAAATTGTCCAAAAAGTCCTAAACCCATTGCATTTTTGTCAATTCAGTCCTAAATCTTTTCACTTCTTGCTAATTCAATCCTAAATCTTTTCACTTCTTGTCAATTGAGTCCATTTGGCTGATCGACGCTAACGTGGCCGCTGATCGGCCGGCCAACGCTGACGTGATAATTTTTGAATATTTTTTTCGAAATTTTTAAAATTTCTTTTTTTTTTCTAACTTCTTCTCTCTAGGCGGTCTGGCAATTAACGATCGGGCAAAGGCAAGTGCCGGCGAGGTCGAGGTAAAGCTCGCCCCTGTCGGCCATTGGCGAGGGTGAGCCTCGCCGGCCCCTAACTGGGCAAGGTTGCCTCGCCCAGCAAAGGCGAGGCCGACCTCGCCATCGCAACCCAGTCGAGGGAGATGGGTCACACCGGCGAGGTCAACCTCGCCTCGACCTCTCCCAGCTAAGGCGAGGCCAACCTCGCCATTGCGACCCATCTAGCGATTACGAGGTCGGCCTCGCCAAATCTAGGTAAGGTCGAGCCTTACCCAGCTAAGGCGAGGCTAACCTCGCCGACGAGGTTGACCTCACCAGCGTGACCCATCTCTCTCTATTGGGTTGGGATAGCGAGGTCGGCCTAGCTTTTGCTGGGCGAGGCGACCTCGCCTAGCCAGGGTCCAGCAGGGGTGAGCTTTGCCAGAAGCCAACGAGGTCGACCCTTCCGGCACTCACCTCTGGTCGGTCGCTAGTCGCCGGACCGGCCAGAGGGAAGAAGTCAGAAAAAAAAAAGAAAAGAAAGAAAAAAAGATTAAATTTGAAAAAAAAATTAAAAATTGTCATGTTAGCGTTGGCCGAACGGCCGGCGGCCACGTCAGCACTGGCTGCCCAGATGGACTCAATTTGCAAAAAGTGAAAATGTTTAGGACTGAATTGACAAACTTAAAATGTTTATGATTGAATTGTCAAAAGTGCAATAGGTTTAGGATTTTTTGGAAGATTTTCCCCAAATTCCTCAAATTGAACAATTTTCGTTGCTTATCAACTGATTATACATTTGTACTTACATAGAATGATGCCGAAACGCGATAGAAAATTTGACTGAACAAGAAAGTTCGAAAGAAGAACAATTCGTCCTCCAAATATGATTATCAAATCAAAAATATCAAGTCTGCTCAAAAGAAACCCTAAAACAAGCTTATAAAGACCCAAACCTAACCCTATTAGGAAACGTAATCTTCAAAACGAAAAATTACGAAACTGCCATTATTAAATTAACCCATAAAAAAAATACTAAAAAAATAGGAAAATCCATCTAAACAATCTCGAATCGCGAAAATCCATCGTTAATCACGGCCGAAGGCGGTGAGTATTGATCAGCACGCCGTTTCGCTTCAGCCCACCAAATTTGAGCTTAATCCGACATCGTTGACTTCAAGTCCGCAGGTTCGTCTAGTCGCATAACGGGTCCCTTAGGTGCATCATCCTCCCCTGCTAGAGAAAGATTCGTCCTCGAATCTGCTTCGGCTTCATCGTTGTCATCAATCTCCTCAGGACTTTCTTCCTCTTCAGGGTAGTAAGGTGACAAATCCGCTACATTAAAAGTTCCGGATACATTATACTTACCCGGCAACTCGATCTTGTAAGCATTGTCACTAATTCGCTCCAAAACTCTGAAGGGTCCATCAGCTCTAGGTTGAAGCTTGCCAAACCTCCTCATTGGAAATCGTTCCTTCCTGAGGTGAATCCAAACTAGATGACCTTCCTTGAAGACGACTCTTTTCCTGCGTATATCCACGCGCTGCTTATACTTCATGTTCTGCCTGTTGATCTGATTATGGACCTGAGAATGCAGCTCTTTGATATGCTTTGCATGTTCTTCAGCTTCCGAACTAAATTGCTTGAGAACTGGTATCGGCGTGAGATCTAATGGAGTAATTGGATTACGCCCATAAACCACTTCAAAAGGAGTCTTGCCTGTAGTTCGGTTCTCTGATCTGTTATATGCAAATTCTGCCTGAGGCAACGCCAAGTCCCATTGTCGCGGATTATCTCCAATCAAACTCCGCAGCAAATTCCCTAAGCTTCGATTGACAACTTCGGTTTGACCATCAGTCTGAGGATGATGAGATGAACTAAAATTCAAACTCGTACCCATATACCTCCAAAGAGTGCGCCAGAAGTGACTCACAAATTTCACATCACGATCTGAGGTAATGGACTTAGGAATTCCATGCAGCTTAACAACCTCCTGCAGAAATAATCGAGCAACCTGTGAAGCATCATAGGACTTGCTACACGGGATAAAGTGGGCCATCTTCGAGAATCTATCGACAACCACCATTATTGAATCCTTACTCCGCTGCGTTCTTGGCAAACCCAAGACAAAGTCAAGACTGATATCCTCCCACGGTGCAAGTGGAACAGGTAGAGGCATATACAATCCTGCATTAGTACTCTTGGTCTTTGCCACATGGCATACCCTGCACCTCTCTATAAAACGTGTCACGTCACGCTCCATCCGAGGCCAATAAAAATGTTTATTCAGTAAGGCCTTCGTCTTATCCACGCCAAAGTGCCCAGCTAAACCACCTGCATGTCCCTCAATAATAATAGATTCCCTCAAAGAACATTGAGGAATGCACAATCTGTTTCCTTTAAATAAGTAACCTTTCACAATCTGGAATTGCTGAAAAGGTTCCGTTTTACTCTTCCTCCAGATATCCCCAAAATAAGGATCATCAACATATAATTCTTTAAAAGTATCAAAGCCTAGAACCTTTACCTGCATCGTAGACAGCAAAGAGTGTTTTCTGCTCAATGCATCTGCCACACTATTTAGCACTCCTGCCTTATGCTTGATGGAAAAACTGAAAACTTGAAGGAACTCTACCCACTTTGCATGCCTTGCATTCAATTTGTGCTGTCCATTGATGTATTTCAAGGCTTCATGATCAGAAAATAAAATAAATTCTTTCGAGATAAGATAATGCCTCCAATACTCCAAACTCCTCACGATAGCATAAAATTCTTTATCATAAGTTGAATATTTCCTTTTCGCCTCGTTCAACTTCTCACTAAAGAATGCCACAGGTTTACATCTTTGACTTAGGACACCCCCAATACCAACACCTGAGGCATCACAATGCACCTCAAAAATCTCATTAAAATCAGGAAGCACGAGAACAGGTGCTTCAGTCACCTTCTTCTTTAATAATTGGAAGGCAGCTTCTGCCTCCTTAGTCCACATAAACTTACTTCCTTTCAGACAATCCGTCAGAGGTGCAATAATAGTACTGAAATCCCGAATAAATCTCCGATAAAAAGACGCAAGCCCATGAAAGCTACGTACCTCGTGAATATTTTTCGGAATCTCCCAACTTGTAATAGCCTCAACCTTAGCTGGGTCCATATGAATGCCCTCCTTAGTTACTATATATCCCAAGAAGGTCACACGATCAGTCAAGAAGTGACACTTCTTAGTATTAGCATATAATTTCTGCTCCCTCAATGCCTCGAACACCTTTCTCAAATGCTGCAAGTGTTGATCAGTCGATGCACTATAAACCAATATATCATCGAAATATACGACGACAAACTGGCCAATAAAAGGACGAAACACCTGATTCATCAGTCTCATAAAGGTACTCGGTGCGTTAGATAACCCGAAAGGCATCACCATCCACTCATACAAACCATCTCGAGTTTTAAAAGCGGTCTTCCATTCATCTCCAGGACGCACCCTAATCTGATGATATCCACTCCTCAAGTCTATCTTCGAAAAGATAGTCGCTCCATGCAGTTGATCAATTAAATCATCAAATCTCGGAATAGGAAAGCGATACCTGGTTGTGATCTTGTTGACAGCTCTGCTATCCACGCACATTCTCCACGATCCGTCTTTCTTAGGAACCAATAAAGCTGGCACCGCACAAGGGCTCATGCTCTCTCGAATTGCACCTTTTTCTAATAATTCTTGCACTTGCCTCTGCATCTCCTCATGCTCCTTAGGATTCATTCTGTAAGCTGCCTTATTAGGAATAGCAGCTCCTGAAACGAGATCTATACAATGCTGAATGTCTCTCATGGGTGGCAAGCCAGGTGGTAGTTCCTCTGGCACGACATCAGCAAACTCCTCAAGTATAGGCAGAACTTGAGTTGAAATTTTTGGACTATCAAGATTCTGCTCCACGACGACGACAGCAAAAAGCTCTGGGGCATTCACCGCCTCCTCCTGGAACTCTGATTTGGAAAGCAGATTACTTTTCCCTTCTTTCCTCAAATCTGTAGGACCCAGAGTAATGGTCCGGCCATCCTTCTTGAAGGTATATGTATTTTTGAAGCCGTCATGCTGTGTTTTCCTGTCAAACTGCCAAGGTCTTCCTAACAGGATATGACAAGCATCCATTGGAACTACGTCACCCCATACTTCATCAACATATTTCTTCCCAATCGAGAACTGCACTAAACATCTCTTACTCACTTTTACCTCATTTCCCTTCTTAAGCCATGATAGCTTATATGGTTGAGGATGTTCGACAGTTTTCAACCCCAACTTTTCTACCATAATGGTAGATATTACATTCTCGCAACTCCCCCCGTCAATTATCATACTACACACCTTTCCCCCACTGGTGCACTTCGTGTGAAATATATTATGCCTCAGCCACGATTCATCATCTACCTCAGCAATATTTAAAATCCGACGCACAACTAAAGACTCACCAGAATCGGCATAAATAATGTCCTCCGGATCTGGATCCGCGTCTGCTTGCTCGCCATCAGATTCATCATAAGTTGGTTCTTCATCAAAAGTTGGATTATCTACAAGTGTCACAAATTGTCGGTTCGGACAATCAGCAGCAAAATGTCCGAATCCTTGACACTTAAAACATCGCTTGCCTGCAGCTCCTCCCCTGCTAGATTCTGCACTACCCTGCTCTCCTTTTGTTGCAGATTTTGAACCAGCACCCTTAACTGCTACTGGGGCTGAAGAACTCCCTGCTTTCCCCCGGGACTCTTTATCTGACCACTTGGAACTGTTGCTCGTCCACTTAGAACCGCTGCTAGACCACTTGGACTTACTGCTCTTTCTTTTAAACTGCCCCTCCACCTTTAGGGCTAGTCTGCACACATCCTCATACGTCCAATATTGCTGTAATTGGACAACATCAGAGATCTCATACCGCAGCCCTGCCAGATATCGTGCAATTGTCTGCTCGTCTTCCTCCGCCACATCACAACGCATCCGCAAACGATCAAATTCTTCAGTAAATTCTTCAACTGTTTTATCACCTTGCCTGACGTTATGATACTCAATAAACGCCTCTTGCCTATAATGGGTAGGCAAAAATTTTTTTTGCAATAACTTTTTCATCTTCTCCCAGCGATCTATCTTCGGCTTCCCCTCTCTAGCGCGTTGCCTTTTCACGTGTTCCCACCAAATCGAAGCATGTTTTCGCAGCCTAATGGCCACTAACTTCACTTTTTGCCCCTCAGTTAAATCTTTAAGATCAAAAATCCGTTCTACCGTATGCAACCAATCAATAAACTCATCAGGATGAGCCTTACCATTAAACTCGGGAATCTCGATCTTCATTCCGAAATTTTGAAAAGAACGCTGATTTCCAGGTCGTACTCCTCGATTCCGCCCCTGGTTCAGAACCCCAAAAGGGTTTACGTCTTCTTCTTCATCATCGGATGAATCCTCAGATTCCGCTCCTTCTTCGGATTGAACGTCCAACCTCGCCTCCGCAAGTTGTCGCTCCAAATCCTGGATTCGTCTTCTCTGTTCTTCAATTTCTACGTCTCGCAGATCTCTTAGACGCGGTTGGTCGTCTGCTTCAGGAACGCCTCCACGCCCCCGGCCACCACGAGCCCGCCGTCCACGACCGCGATTCTGTTCAGCCATTGATTCAAGCAACCTGTGCTCTGATACCAATTGATGCCGAAACGCGATAGAAAATTTGACTGAACAAGAAAATTCGAAAGAAGAACAATTCGTCCTCCAAATATGATTATCAAATCAAAAATATCAAGTCTGCTCAAAAGAAACCCTAAAACAAGCTTATAAAGACCCAAACCTAACCCTATTAGGAAACGTAATCTTCAAAACGAAAAATTACGAAACTGCCATTATTAAATTAACCCATAAAAAAAATACTAAAAAAATAGGAAAATCCATCTAAACAATCTCGAATCGCGAAAATCCATCGTTAATCACGGCCGAAGGCGGTGAGTATTGATCAGCACGCCGTTTCGCTTCAGCCCACCAAATTTGAGCTTAATCCGACATCGTTGACTTCAAGCCTGCAGGTTCGTCTAGTCGCATAACGGGTCCCTTAGGTGCATCATAGAATATCAAAATGCCACCGTCTCAGGCTCTTTATTCTTTTGGAATACTAGAGATATTGTTCAAACTGGTCTTTAAAATGAAGAAGCAGATTTTACGTTGGATGCTTGACTAAGACCCCTTATTTAAATTCTAATCATAGTTTATTGCATCGTGCAATAAACAATTAAGGTTCAGCATCCAAATATGACCTTGCCACACCTCCCCCAGGTGGTCACTAGCTTGCAGCTGGAGCTTTGCCTAACCTGCTTTTGTCTCATTCCCATTTGCTTTTGTACTCCTGCATTCATCTAATTCCATTTTCTACGCTGTTTAGGTTCTTTTCTGTGTTTTGTACACACTCCCTCCGTGTGTGCTTTTTTTGCTGTTGACGATGAAAAAAGAAGAATCTTCACAAACACATATGCTAAATCGAAAAATGATAAATGGATGATTATTATTTACACTCCTTCGACATAGACGTGTCTTCGCTATAAAAATCCACCTAACTACTATTCAACCAAGGATATTTCGAAAAAGAAAATTGATAAATCAATATTTCTGATAGTCAAATTGAACAAAACTAATTAGTTGACTAAAAAGCATTTACTATATATATATATGTATCCTAGTGTTGGATCACGCGCATCCCACGTGACTTGGTGATATTGGGCTTTACAAATCTTCCACCAGGAGGACTTTGCCCTTTGCCCTGGTATTGTTGACTCCTCTCAGTCTCTGTGCACCTCCATGTTCTGATTTTTGCCGACTTCCTTCGTTTCGCAGAAACTCGCCTTCAACGTCCCTGCGTTGACTTTGCCCTTCTTCTCTTCACCTTGAGAAGTCATAGTCGATCTTCCTTCACTGAATCGTCCCAATTAGCACTTTTTACAGAAGCGTGGTTCTCTTCTGCGGGTAGATACAGCTGAGAGGATCGGCCCGCAGATGGAATTCAACGGAAGTCAGGCTCTAATGGTCATCCTTGCTTTGACTGTAGGACTGTAAGTGCTCTAACTGGACTTCTGTTCGAGGTATTGTTGACAGATAACGCACGAAAAAGAAAAGAAAAAAAGAAACTTTGCTGCTATACATTTTTGATGCAATTCAGCCTGGTTGTTCGATTAACATTCCTACTTTTAAGTTTGTTAATTTTTGGCAGGGTTTTGAGAGCGTTCACGAAATGGAAGAAAAGGAGGAACTCGAAATCAACCTTAAGAATGGACGTCAGGTCTGGAGAAGAGAACGAGGCGTTAAGGAGGGACTCGGAGTCAACCTCGAGAACCGATGTGTCTCACGAAACGTATGATGTGTTCCTGAGCTTCCGAGGACCAGATACTCGCAATGGATTCACCAATTGCCTCTATCATCGCTTGAGAGATGCTGGAATTTGCGTTTTCTTCGATAACGAAGAACTCCGAGTTGGTAAAGAAATTGGTGGAGAGCTTTTGAAAGCACTTGAGAAGTCTCGAATTTACATACCTATCTTTTCTAAGGGTTACGCCAATAGTTCGTGGTGTCTCCGTGAGGTTGCGCACATGGTAGAATGCACGTCAACATCGGATGGGAAGAAAGAGATACTTCCCATCTTCTATGACGTGGATTCTGATGATGTGAAGCTCAAAACCAAGTCATACAGAAACGCCATGCCCAAGCACAAGAAGAAGTTTGGCTCCGACGAATTGAAGCGGTGGGAAAATGCCCTTGTCGAGGTTGCGCATATAAAGGGTTGGGATCTCAAAGGCAAAGGGTAAATGTCCTTGACTTTTTATGGTTAATACGCACAGTATTTACATTCCATTCAATGAAAGTTTGTCCCTCGAAATTCCCAAACATAAAGCATTTGGACATTTTTATTTAAGATTTGCATTAGAAGTTAATGAAAGCTAGACCATAAAAAACCGAGAACCCACAGTAGAAAATAGAAAATTGCTATTTTTTTTAAAACACAACAAATCGGATCAGTCAAGGCATTTTTCCAATACATGTCGGGTTAAGCCACCATGACACGACAGGCAAGACCAACTTTTTACTTAATCATATTTTTCACTTAATCAACTATTTTACTTAACGGCATTACCACGATAAGTATAGTGGAAATCATGCGATTTTTTGAAATTTTCACCTCCCGTGGTAATCACAAATATTTTACGATAACAAACTCGTGTGAAATTGTTGAATTAATAGGATAATTGCGATTTTAAAATTATACCAAGACATGATTCGAATTTTTCTAAAAAGAGTACATAATGAACATTACCAAAATGCAGGAAAAATTATCAAAAAAAGTCCTAAACCTATTGTATAGCAGCCAATTCAGTTTTAAACCTTTTAAGTTTGTCAATTCAGTCATAAACCTTTTCAATTCTTATCAATTGAGTTCATCCGGCCAATTTTGGCCGATCGACGTTGACGTGGCAATTTTTTAATATTTTTTTCCTTACTTCTTCCCTCTGTCTGGTTCAGTGACCGGCCACTGGTGATCGGCTAGAGGGAAGGGTCGGCGAGGTTGACCTCGCTGGCCCTCCCCTCTAGTCAGTCGTCCGTCGCCGGTTGCCGGATCGGCCAGAGGAACGAAGTAAGGAAAAAACAGAAAAAAAAAAGAAAAAAATATTTAAAAATTCGAAAAAAATATTTAAAAATTTCCACGTTAGTGTTCCTCGGATGGCCAGCACCGGCCGGTGGCCACATCAGCGTCGGCCGGCCAAAAATGACCGGATGGACTCAATTGGCAATAATTGAAAATATTTATAACTGAATTGGCAAACTTAAAAGGTTTAAAACTGAATTGGCCACCGTACAATAGGTTTAGGACTTTTTTGACAATTTTCCCCCAAAGTGCACATACGATGCATCTATGTAAAAAGGGACGTTTAAAAGATCTTACAAAATTTCCCTATTATGAAATATTAGCATAAATAGTTTGATGAAAAGAAATTATTGACATGGTATGAAGGAATTGAACGCAAAAGATAACGAGGTGTGGGAGATAAACTTTTCTCCAATACACCGAAAAACAATGTCAAACCCAACCTGCACCCAAAAATTTTCAGTTCAACTAATTATGATGCTTAATTTCCATTCGTTTGAGTAGTTGAAATAGCTATGTATCTACATGTCCCCTAGAGTCCTGAAATTTATCATGTCTTTGATTGATAAGACATTTTCATGCTTTACTACAGCCAAGGAGAACAAATTGAATTGATTGTTGAAGAGGTTTCCCGTAAGCTTAATACAAGACACATGATTGTGACTGAACATTTGGTTGAAGATACTGCTCAGATGGAAGCCATAATGAAATTGTTGGATGTTGGCTCTGGTGGTGTACGTTTTGTCGGTATCCATGGCATGGGTGGTGTTGGAAAAACAACTCTTGCCAAAGTCATGTTTAACAAATTATCTTCTCACTTTGAACGCTGTAGTTTCCTTGATGACGTTCGAGCATTATCGCAACCTCATGGTGGTCTTTTAGAGTTGCAGAAAAAGCTCTTATCAGATTTGGCCGGTCATGGGATTGCTAACCAAATTAAAGATGTTGATGGTGGGATCAAGATGATAAAAAAAGCATTGAGTAATAAAGAAGTACTCATTGTTCTTGATGATCTAGACAAGAAAGAGCAACTTGAAAAACTAGCCGGAAAATCTGATTGGTTTTGTTCTGGTAGCAAAATCATTATCACAACTAGGGACGAAAGCATCCTGATGACTCAAGTGGGCTCATCCAATAAAGAGGTCCTCAACCAACCGGAAGGAATTTTACGTTATGAAGTTTGTGGAATGAGATTTGATTTAGCACTTCGTCTGTTTTACAAGCATGCATTCAGAAGCGACTCTGCTATAGAAGAATATGATGCTCTTTCAAGGGAAATTGTTGATACAGTGGGCATGCTTCCTTTGGCCGTTGTGGTGATAGGGTCCAATCTTTTTGACTGGGGCAAAGATTTGGGGCATTCGGATAAAAGAGAAGTATGGGATGAGACGCTAAAGAAGTTAAAGGAAGGTCCTTTTGAGGATGTCCGAGATACATTAATGATAAGTTATAAACGATTAGAGAATAAGCACCAAGAAGTATTTCTGGATATAGCCTGCTTTTTCATTAATGCCGACAAAACATATCCGGTTATCATGTGGAAGGATTGTGGATACTTTCCTACCACTGCAATGAGGGTTCTCTCTCAGAGGTCCTTGATCAAAATTAGAGATGATAATAGGCTTTGGATGCATGACCAAGTTCGAGACTTCGGAAGGTACATTGTTCTTCAAGTATATCCTCGCAAGTTTTGTAGGGTCTGGATTCGCGAGGAGGCCCTAAAACTACTGGAGGGAAAAAAGGTAACTGGGAACTGCTAATGATTGAAATTTTTTGGTGCAAGAAATTCTTTGGATTTTCTTTCCCATTTAAAGCAGTATTTTAGTCAAAGTTTGCATCCAAAAGATAGCTTTGTTTAACGCCGTTTTTGTCCCGCGGGGGTTACATCTCTCAGTCAAACCTTCAGTTCAAAGGTCTCAAAGTTTGAAGAGAGAGTTTCCGACCAAAAAAAAAAGTTTGAAGAGAGAGTCAAAAGAGATTGCCTGACCGCTGGCTTTATTTTCCTGATTCTAGTCTATAGAAAGTAGCTTTTTTGAAAATTTGAAAAAATAAAGAACCGTTAGCGTGTGATCCAGGAAAAATGAAAAGAAAACTTGCTTTATCAAGAATTTTAAGATTATTTTCAACCCTGATATTTAGAATAAACTAAGAAGAAATTTGAATTAATATGCAAATTATATTTCCCGAAAAGTAGAATAAAAAACTTGATACCTTCAGACTTGAAAATTAGTTTCTTATGTAGAAGAGTAGGAAACAACGACTAGTTAGGAAAAAGAGTGTGCATAGTTCTGGATAGTTTATGTGACGAGCTCATCCACTGGAGAAATTGTTTGACCGTGCTTTTGGGTCGTCTCTGTTGTAGATCTGCATGCCATTTGTTGCTTGCTCAATATTGAGTCTGTGATATGCAGAGAAATGAAGATGTGGTAGCATTAAGCCTGACTTCCGATGGCTGCAACCACAGCATTGCATCTGAAGAATTAGCTGCTCTACCAAATCTAAAATTCCTCCAAGTGAAAGACATTAATTTTTTTGGCAACTTCGAGAATCTTCTTTTGGAGCTAAGATGGTTTTCTTGGGAAATCACGCATAAGGAATTTTATGCGGAGAGTTTTCATTTTGCTAATTTGGTTGTGCTAGACCTTTCAAGGAGCGATATCGAAGATGACTGGGGTGGGTGGAACCAAATCCAGGTACGATATCCCTTACTCTATTCACCTTTATTCCATCTTTACAAATCATTCAACACACGGTACACATCGGTGGTGTGCTCCCCTGATCCAAATATTTTGTGTTAGTCGCACATCTAGATTCGACTACAACCAGCTGAACACATTTCAAAAGAAAGGAGATGAAGCTATAGAATCACTTGGCATTAGCATATCATCCCATAAATTGATATCACGAGCAGAATATCATTATTGTTCTATATTTCATTCAATCAGTGCAAACTGCTTTAGTAATCGAGCGACAGATAAATATGATATGCGTAAAATCCGTACTAGCAAAAATCGTTACCTGTGCTCACCAGCCATAGTACTATCCAAGCATCCATTATTGCCTTGGTCTCAGGAACTCAATTTACTTACTTTGGAGATTGGACTTTGGATGCTTTATGGCTTTGTGTAGTCTAAAGAACTTCTTAGGCTGAAAATTGGATGGCCTTCACCTTCTTTTTCAAAAGGGAAGACAAGATACTGCTGTTCCTTTGGAAAATTATCCAAAAAATCTTAAATTTATTGTACGGTGGCTAATTTAATTCTAAATTGTTTAATTATGTCAATTTAGTCCTAAACCTTTGGATAAATTGCTAATTTAGTCATAAATCTTTTAATTATGCTAATTTGATTTTAAACTTTTTGACAATTTTCAATGTAGTCCTAAATAAATTAATGATTTGCCAATTTAGTCATATCAATCAATTTTGATTAGAAATTCGCTGACGTGGGTGCTAGCTGTCCTACGTGTCATAGCTGTCGCTGACATTGACAATTTTTTGCATTTTTTTTTATATTTCTGAATTTTTCTGCTTTTTTTCTATCATTCTTCTTCTAGCCGGCAAGGTCCTCGATGGATCTCGCCGGCCCTCACCGGCCACTAGCGAGGTCAACCTCACCAGCCTGACAAAGGCGAGCCTTGCTCACCTGTTTCGAGGCTCGACCTCCCTATTGCTGGTTGAGGGTCGACCCTCACCCGAGGCCGACCTTGTCAAATCAGGCAAGGTCGAGCCTTGTAATGGTTGGGTGAGGCTAGCAAGGCTAACCTCATCAGCTCTCGCCTGTGGCTGGTTATCGGCCATCGCCAAAGGTGTGGCGATCAGTAGAGGAAGAATGAAAAAATCAAAAGAATTAAAAAAATTTTAAAAATGCAAAAAAATTGTCCATGTCAACAACTGTCGTGCCACGTGAGACAACAGACGTTGACTAGACCGCCATGTTGACGGTTTCTATACGAAAGAATTTGGCAAATCGTCAAAAGGTTTATGGCTAAATTGACAAATCGTCAAAATGCTTAAAACTAAATTGTGATAATTAAAAGGTTTAGGACTTAATTAACACAATTGAAAGGTTTTATAACTAAATTGATTACTATACAATAAGTTTATGATTTTTTGGATAATTTTCCATGCTCTTTTGATACAATCGTATGTTGAAGATCTCTTTTTCTATGACACTTTTAAGACTTGATCATGACGAAATATTTTAACATCATAAATTTCTCTTATGACGCTTTACAAAATGTTTTTAACTCAATTACGACCCTATGTGGAGAAGATGCACGAGTGAGGGATATATAGAAGTGCCCCATTGACTTGAAATATAGTTCCATGCGCAACGTTTTCAAAATCATGGGAAGATTTAAACTTTAAGGGCCATTTGCAATCAGATTTAATCTTACTTGTGCATTGTAAACTTGAATGATAGATGGCCAATTTGAAATATCATTGACAAGTAAGAACTGATTAGCAACTTTTGAGTTCGATAAATTATTAGCAAAATAACAACTTTACCGTCATCAAACCTAATAGTAGATTACCAATTGTTTTTGAATATTACAAGCAATCCCCTTCATTAACTAGTAGATTACGATTTGCGGAGATACTTTACTAATGGTGTCGTTTAATTGTTCTAACTTACAAACAAAATATTATTTACAATGGTAAATGGTTAGTAGATTATGACCATTTCTTTGATTTTACTGAGTATAGAGTTTGATTTTTCAGTAACATACAACTAAATAAATTGATTCATCGAGTTGAAATAGCTTTGTAGACTAGGAAGTGTCGCTCGCTTTGACCAGGGAGCGCCTTTTTTAGCTGGTGAACTATGAATTGCTTACATATTTTACTAGGAGTATTGGTTGACGATCGTAACTTAGGAACAAAACAACTATTTTTTTACTATAAAATTGTAGTACAATATTAGATTTATTTTGAATTTACAAGTACTAATGCTTGTGGTCAGTAACATTTCGGTGTTCTTTACAAATTAGCAGGTTTTTTCATTTGTGGAGTTTGAATTAATTGCTTATGTACTTTACTAATAGTATTGGTTGCCAGTGATTTTTTACAGACAAACTAACTGTTTTATCACAATAAAGCTCTAGTAGCTTATGAATTTCACTACGAACTTACTATTTCACCACTAAGATTTAGTTCTGAGCAATAAATTTATAAAAAAAAGGACTTAATAATTTTCAATTACATTGACGGTACAAGTTTGCCATGAATGGAAGATTATTCCATTTACCCCGAAGGAAGTGTTTGAAGCGGCCTAGTTGTGCCATTTGCAAGTAAACGAGGGAGTATATTGAATTATAAAAATGGGATTAATTACTTACATAAAATCTAGGATGATTGATGTGTTACATTCTTTTTAGTTCCACATTTTCTTTTTCTGCAGATGACAACAAAATTAAAAATTTTGGATTTAACGGATTGCACGAAGTTGAGGAAGACACCCGACTTCTCAAATTTCACCTCCTTGGAGACGTTAGTACTTGCTCGGTGTTCCAACTTAATCACAATTCACCCCTCCATTTCTAAGCTTCAACTCCTAGAGACTTTGAACATTAAAGGGTGTAGTTCTCTTGGGGAGTTGCCTGAAGAAATCTGTTCTCTACAATCTTTGCAGCAGATCGTGATGCCCAAAAATTTTCAACCCCTAAAGCTTCCGGAGAGATTTGGCAATTTGAAGTCTTTGTCGAGTTTTCTATTAAATGAAAACCCTAAAATCTGCCAACTTCCAGACTCAATTGTAGAGGCGGCGAATCTTACACGCATAACTTTATGGGGGTGCGTGGGGATAAAGGAACTTCCAAGCTCAATTGGGGAGTTACAAATGTTGGTAGAGTTGAATGTATCAGCGTCAGGCATAATTGAACTACCCGATTCTATCGGAAACTTAAAGAAATTAAGGGTGTTGAGTTTATGTAAAACAAAGATAAAGGAGCTTCCTCGTACTATTGGAGGACTGGAGATGCTTGAAGGTTTATATGCCCACAAATCCTTCGATCTAACGGATAAGAACTTGGAGGAAATTGGGAAGCTATTCCATTTGAAGACGTTGAACTTAGGATTAACTAGTGTTTCTAGATTGCCTCCAGAGATAAGTCATCTCCATCTCGAAAATCTTAAAGTGGGTTCAATTGAGCTTCAACAAGTGCCGGCTCTTCCATCAAGTTTGAAATCCCTTTCGGTTCAAGCTATGGACTTCTCTCTTGTCCCTCACCCCTCAAGCATCACCGATTTAGAGCATCTGGAATTATTTAGATTTAACAATTTGAGAATTGGACGTCACTCAACTAGGCGGGACTATGACTCAAAACTTCAAGCAGCTTTGATGAGGGTGCAGCCATCCTATCAGCTTCCATCTCATTTGTTGTCCTTGAAACTCAGAAATATTAGTCCACTGCCACATTATTCCGACTTATTAAATTTGACAGTTTTGTATGTATTTGACTGTCCAATATCACACCTACCTATCACTCCAGGTCTAACACATTTGAGGGAACTGCACATAACAAGATGTGAATCCCTTGAGGAAATACCTGGTCTGTCACTCTTGAGGAGTCTGGAGCGCTTAAAATTGAAGGGCTTGAATAGGCTAGCTGAGATTCAAGGTTTGTCGGAACTGGAATCTTTGCAGTACCTCCTTCTTTCCAATTGTGATTTAATAGGACAATTACCCAACTTGGTTAAGTTGGGTAAGCTACAACATCTTGAGATAGAAGCGTGTCCAAATTTAAGAGCCATTGAGGGAATTGAGGGCTTAGAAAGCTGGGTATTGGATAGTTGTAGCCGCAATATCCTGGAAAGATTATTGGATGTCTCGAGATTGACTTGGCTTTCCCACAGATTACCTACGTACGATGTGTTCCTAAGTTTTAAGGGTCCAGACACTCGTTTCAGCATTGTCAATTCCCTTTACTATGGTATGTCGACACAAGGTCGAATTTCTGTTTATAGTGATGACGATGATAGGAGGTCTAGTGAAGGGATTGGGGAAGAGATTCTACAAGCACTAGCCGACTCCTATATCTACATACCAGTCTTCTCTAGAAACTACACTTCCAGTCAGTGGTGTCTTCGCGAACTTGTCCACATGGTAAAAAGCACGTCAGAATCAAAGGGGAAAAGAATAATCATCCCCATGTTCTATGACGTGGAGATTGATGATGTTAAGCTCGAAACTGATTTATATAAAAGCGACTTGGACAAGCACTGGATGAACTTCGACCACAACGAAGTGAAGGCATGGAAAGAGGCTCTAATTGAGGTCGCAGCAATGAGTGGGTTCGTGTTGAAAAATGTCAGGTAATTATTCTAGTTTGCCACTAAATTATGAGGTAAGTAAGTCATTCAATTGAACTTTCCAAACATAGAGAGTTTCAAAGTTACTGCAATGCAACCCTTTTGCATACATACAGTTGTCCACTCAAGCAAATTCATTCCTATAAAATTAGAAGTAGGTCCTTCTAGTTTGTAATATCCAGAGCAACTCTGTGGTCGAACAACATAGTAGTACGGCCGCACATTTTCACCGTCTACTCTTTCATTTTTCTTTTGTTTTGTATACTGAGTTAAGGATCTTCACGTTATAGTGGTTTGAGAAATCAAATCAACGATTAGATCATGATTTTGATATTCTTTAAGTTTCTGTCTTTCCAACTAAAATGAACTATCGTTCAATTCTGTATTGTTGCAGCCATGATGAAGTAGTTCAATTGGTCATCGCAGAGGTTTTTAAAGCAAGGAAATGGCATAAGGATACTGGAAGTGTCAAAAGTTTCGTACGACGCTCACTTGGGTGCAAACAGTATTTTTCGGATCACTTAAGTTCCACTTTTTAAAAGGAATGATCACTTAAGTGCCAATTCCTAGTTGGATATTTGGAAATTCGACGTTGCCATATTTTATTAAATTCTTCAATCGACGTGGCTTCTTGACGTGCCCAGTTAGCATATATATGTCGCAACCTTCCTGGAGGTGAACCACCAAGGGAAGGCTACTGGATTACTAAGCATAGTGCTTAGCACAGACTCTCCAAGCCTTAGCAATCACAACAATGTACTAAATCCAATATGTAATTAATCTTACTTTTTTGAGCCACCACTAATCGGTAATGGGTCGTTTAGACACTCGAGTAAAATGTGAGAGTACATATTTTTTTGTGAACCAAAATTCAAAGGATTTGAGGACTTGGTTACGCCAGAATAATCTAACGCCCTTTCTATTCCCTTTTTCTATAATTCGAAAATGTTTTACATGCAATCTTTGTCGGGTTTTATCCTATGCCACTATGATATGATAGATGATCATGCGAGCGCTTAATTAAGAAAGTAACGGCCAATAATCAAAGGAATAAATAAATTTGTAGAAAATATAAAGAACCTAGACGCGCTAGGCAAAGCAAACATATCACTATCCAATGTCATGAAATTTTTCTAACTATTAGTCAGGAAAATATTTAGACAAAATACACGGATGTTGTCCATGAGTTAATTGACTAACTAACATGCAATCCATACTAATGTTTTTGTATTTTTCTCATTTAATTAAACTGCAGGATTTGAGAAAACGGACAATTGAATCCTAAAATTCTATGGGACGGGAATTGACTCATACGCACTAATTAAATAACTAAATGACATGCAAGAATAACGCAACTATATGATATGCATGATGGATTCTAAATTAAATGTTATAGAATTAATTCTAAATACTATCCATGTGAGACACTAGTTAAAATTAATCCTAAATGACCAAATAAATGCCATGCGATGTGAATTTAATGTAATCCTTATGAGACTGTCTAATTCAATTTTTTTTGTTCCTTTTCTATATTAATTAAAAAAGACAAATGACCCTAAAAATCTACAAATTAAGTGATTATGCATTATTTCCTAATCTACAAATTATAGCCTAGGTTACTATATGATTAATGAAAGTGCAATCTAAGTCCTAGGTGCAAGATGACATAGTTCTATTTTCTAAGGTAATGTATGCATATAACTCTAAGGTAATTTAACGCATATGAAGGACCTAAGAAAAACCACGAATTTATTTTATAATGCCAACTATATGAATTGTTATTTTTATATTTTATTTTTTGAAAACATCAAATTTAAACCTAGGACTCTACACATGACCTAACGAACTACTATTAAATTATTTTGTGACTAAATGATGCAATGCTAACTAATTTTCACATTTCCTTAATACTGTGCGAATTATATGCAATGCGGGTGATGAATGTGAAGCAATTAATAGCTAAAACTATCTAAATGATATGACTACTAAAAATCAACCCTATTAATTTATGATTTACTACATGATGTGCATTATATAATATGCATGCTATGAGATTAATTAACCTTAAATCTATATGCAAGCCAAATGGAACTTTAATGACATTCTTTGTTTGGCATTTATTTAATGAAAACTATGGATTATCCTAAGTCTATATGCATTCTAAAACTAATATGCATTGCCCTAAAAAACAAATTATGAGTGTGACCAAAAATCTAAATATGCATGAGACAGTGATGTGCGATGACAATTATGATGCATTGAAATACACGTTATGTCATTTCAACCAATCACAGCAAGCCACGCAAGACAATATTAAGGTATAACCGTAGTGCTTAAAAGTCCAAAAGCTTAATGCGCCTTCGTTAATGCAGGGAAATAATGGCAATCAAAGTTGATGAACAAGGGAGAATTTTTATTGGTCCTCCCTCCCTTTCTTCACACGTGTGGCTGTGTTTTTATCTCTTTATTCTGTTGGGATTTTGTGCGGAAAAAGAAAAAACATGTGTGGTGACTAGTAAGGATCACCTAGAAGGGATGAATAGGTGATTATGACCGATCTTACAAAACGACGGCGGAATTGAAACAATCAAAATATGTACTTGTTGACACCTAATTTTGCTTCCTCGTTAAATCGATGCTTAAATGGTAAATTGGCCGAATTAGGAGAGATAAAGTTATTAGGAGTAAATATATTTAAAATTTTTTAGAGAAAGGCTAGCCTACCTCGGCCCGGTAACCCCGATCCCCATTCTATCTCCCTTTTATTTTTATGTCAACCTAAACCCTCCTTTTTCTTAATTTTTCTTTATTTTTTTACTTGGGCCCAGTTTTGGCCCGCGTGTGCTCAGTCATGGCCCGAGTGTGCCCAGTTTGCGGCTCGCGTGTGCCTTGGATTTCGGCCCAACGCTTGGGCTCCCGACCACCTGGCCTGGCCTATCCGAGCTCTAGGCCCAGCGCCCAGTCCTTGGCCGGGCCCTCCCTTTGCCCTGCGCTCGGCCATTCGGCCCCGAGCCAACCCTATGCCGGGCACGCGCCGCTCCCTCCATGAAAATGACCTGGACAGAAAAGACACTCAAGCAGAAGCGACAATGGCAGAACAGACAAAGGGGAGAAGGGACAAAAATGGGTAATAATAATTGGCAAATGACGCCAGCTGGAAGGGAGGCGTCACTACAAAAGGACGTAGAAGGACGTTCCCCCAAGGGGAGGAGGTCCCGGGGTTTTTCGGGAAACGAAGAGGGCTAGCCGAGGGAGTAAGTTGGAGGAAAACAGAGGGAGGGGAAACCACGAGAGAAAAAGAGGGATTTTTGCTCATCCGCCGGTGTCCTTTGGACCAGCCATTGCTCCCATCGAGAACTCCGTCGGTCAGTTGCCGTTCGCCGTTGAGGAAGTCCCTCGAACCAGGTACGACCTTTTATATGCCCTGTTTTTCCCTACCTCTCGCGTGCCGAACACATCGAGTCCATTCAGAGGTCGCCCGGTCTCGTTAATGGTTGCTCATACTTGTTTGACACTCAAATAAGCTATTTTAAATGTTTCACTCCGAGAATAGGCCATGAACTCTGTGAAAATGAAGCCTGTTTCTTCGTTTCTTTACCACACCTTACATGTTTGATAAAACGGTTGATACCACCAAAAACTGCAAACTGGTACGTCTGTAATAATTTTACTTCGAACTTTTTTTTTACCATATAAAATCCCAAACTGGTATACCTGTGGCAATTTTACCATAAACTTTTTTTTACCATAAAAAATCCTAAACCGGTACACTTGTAACAATTTTACCCCAAATTTACGACAAACCTCAAACTGGTAAACATGTGACAAATTTACCCCAAATTAATTTTTTAACCACAAAAAACCCCAAACTGATACACCTGTAACAATTTTACCTAGAACTAATAAATTTTTAATATTATTTTTATTTTTTCAAATTTTTTTATTATTTTATTATTTTTTCTTAATATTCAACCTTTGGCCGATCGCCGGTCCGGTGACCGGCTAGAGACGGAAGCTGATGAGATCGTCTTCGCTGGCCGTTGGAGAGGCTCGACCTCGTTGGTGCGGGTGACCCTTGCTTGAGTCGGGTGAGGGCTGTCCTTGCCCGACTCAGGCAAGAGCTGCCCTCGCCCGCCCAGGCAAGGGTTGGCTCGCCTGACACAAGCGAGGGTTGCTCTCGCTAAATCTGGCAATGGCAGCCCTCGCTTGAGTCGGGCAAGGGCTACCCTCGCTAGCGTCGGGCGAGGTAGCCCTCATCGGATTTGGCCAGGGCGAACCTCGCCGGCATTGGGTAAGGGCAACCCTCGCCCGTGCTGGCGAGGTCGAGCCTTGCCAACGGCCAGAGGGGCCGACCTCGCCCGCGTCGGCGAGGTCGAGCCTCGCCAGCAGCCGAAGGGGCTGACCTCGCCGGCTTCTACCTCTGGCCGGTCATCGGTCTGGTGATCGGCTAAAGGTTGAAGATAAAGAAAAGAAAAAATAAATAAATAATTCAAAAAGTAAAAAATAATATTAAAAATTTAGTTTGGGGTAAAATTGTCACATATGTATCAGTTTAGGATTTTTGGTGGTCAAAAAAATAATGAGGGGTAAATTTGTCACAAGTATATCGATTTGGGGGTTTTTTGTGGTAAGTTCGGAGTAAAATTGTTACAAGTGTGCCAGTTTAGGGTTTTCTATGGTAAAAAAAAGTTCGAGGTAAAATTGTCACACGTGTACCAGTTTGGGATTTTTTGTGCTATTAACTCTTGATAAAATGCTCCAATGGAACAGTACAAACTTCGAGCCCCGAGTTTGGCCGTGTCGATTCATGACATTTTTTGGCAAATTGAAACATATTGGTAGCGAGGAATGTCGGGAGAAGGATACTAGAAGTGCCAAAAGTTATATACAATGCTCACTTTAGTGCCAAAAGTTTTTACTAGCTCACTTAAGTGCCAAATCGGAGGAACAACGATCGTTTAAGTGTCAAAAGTTTTTTTGGATCATTTTTTTTTATAACCCAGGGAATCCCCGCACGGCCGATAGCCGGGGAGTAAATCCTGGGGGCGACACGTGCTAGCCACCACACACGTTTTTTTGGATCATTTCAGTGCTAAACGATCACTTAAGTACTAAAATTTTTGAAAAAAAATGATTACTTAAGTTCCAACTCCGGCGAGCCACGTCAGCTTCAGAAATTAATAAAAAAAATGACACGTCGGATTTCCGGTTGTGTACGACGCCGGAGTTGACACTTAAATAATCATTTTTCAAAAATTTTAACACTTAAGTGATCGTTTTTCAAAAATTTTAGCACTTAAGTGATAAAAAAAAATTTTTAGCATCAAAGTGAGCGCCATACATAATTTTTGGCACTTGTAGTGTTCATCTCCCAAGGAATGTCTGTTAAACCTTAAAATCACTCATAAGCCGAAAATCACCTTGAAATTTCAGCCTAAGACCTGCATCTAGACTGGCACACCACTTGTTTAATAAGATGCCCGAATGATTGCCGTGACCATTACCACCAAAATCTGTTCTTGTTAGCTTAGATTTATACTACATTTGTGTTTGATTCAACATTCTGCGATTGACCCGGTGTTTTTCTTTTGTTTTGATGCCATGGTTCGCACATTGTCCTGGTCGGTCTCGTGTGTATATTCCCTCGCAGGAGATCCATTCACTTTACCGAAGGCGTACTCACGGCTTAGGGCCGCAACAGTTAGCTCTCTATCTCCAATTGATTTGTATTTATGCTTGTATGTTTAGTGTTAATCTCTCTCATTGGGTGGCTGAGAACTTGGTGGCTAGAGAGTGAAGTTTGAGTCATCGGTGTGGTTTTTGTGATCGGAATTGTGGCCGGTTTTTAGTTGCCAGTGTGATCGCCTGAGCTGGGGGTGAAGTGGTGAGAGAGACGGCCCTATCGAGATTCTAGTTACGGCCCTGGCATGGCCCAGTGTAGCCAGGCATTGCCCTGGTGCCCGGGCCTCTCATGCGCAGCTGCTGGAGGGGAGTCAAAAGGCGAGGAGCTGGGAAAGAAAAGGAGGAGAGAGGGAGAGTAGAGAGGGAGGCCAAGAGCGAGTGAGTGTTCTTCGGTAGTGGCCGTGCCTGAGCCTTGGTCGATGACACCCGCCAACCTTTCCCTTTTCCTCTCATCGAGCACATGGCAAGTCCCGGTTTTCTTTTCTTTCAATTTTCCTCGAGCAAGGTCGTTTTCCTGAGCATCCCGGCACGGAGGCATGCGAGGCCACTGGATGTAGTACAATCCATTGAGCTTGCCCTCTATTTGCCGTCGCCGAGCCAAGTAGGGACAACCATTGCTGGTCCCCCTATTTTTTCCCTTTTCAGTTGCCCTATTTTCCCCTGCTTTAGGCACGCCAGATTGGGATTCATGGCCATCCGGTCAAACTCTGGCCCCATCAGGTAGGTGTTTTGTCATTGTCAATTTTGTTTGTTGTTTGTCGAGAATCCCCATTGAGCCGGAAAACCTCACGTTTTGTATTGCACTCCACCCTTTCAATGAAATGCTTTGGTGAGATCCAGTTTCGCATCTCCGCTTTTGGCCAAAACCGAGTGTCAATGCATGATTCGGGTTGGCTGGGCCAGGGTTGCGTCGGGCTTGGTTCACGGGTCTAGCCAACTTAGGCCGGTCCTATCTGGGCTTGAATAAAACTATGGGCCAACTTAGTTGAACTATATAGGTTAGGGTTTATTTCGTTTTTAGGCTGGGCTAAGTTCATTTAGGTTTATGTTTGGGTGATTTGCTTCTAGGCCGGACTGGGCCTGTGCATTAAGCCTAGTTCACACCGAGATCCTAGGGCCATGTGACCAGGGTCAGTGGACCCGAGTCCCTATTTTTGGATAAAAGAATCAATTAAAAAATTTAAAAAATTGAGAAATTTTTTTAAAAAATTAGTAAAAAGTTTGGAAATTAAATTTTGATTAGTTTTACTAGATTTTTAGGGTTAATTCCAGTTTAGAATTAGTTTATATATTCCGAGATTAGAATTCACATAGTTTAGGGATTTCAATAAACATTTTTAGGATTAGCATAGTCGCTTTTTTTTTTAAAAAAAAGTGAAAATCTTTGGACAAAAAATGGACTCAAAATTGAAGAAGCTCATGGGGCTTTACAATAGAGTGTTGTTTGTTCGTAGAGACAAATGTTAGGTTTCTGTTTGTGCATTTCTATTCCAATTTTACTTGAACGTGCACTTTCAATACAATGATTGTCATTCTCATTTTTAGCATGGTTAGGTTAAATCATAGGACCATAATAAACAGACATTGCATTGACACTTAGCAGATGGGAACCTTATGATTCATAGTTGGTAAAAAGACTGCCTGAACACTTTAGTCGACAAATAATCAAGTATAAGTATCGAAGGGCACTAGTTAGGTAACTAGGGTAATCAAGTCCTTGACCCTAAATCTCTAGTTACGTAGGAAATGAGGTGTATTCTCATACCTCGCTTGGTTTCTAGCCAGCCCCAATAGGCTAGTGGCGACTCTCTCATATAGAATTATGATAGGGTTACTCGAAACTAAAATTAAAAATCTCAACGTCACGCGAAGTAAGGTTTTGGTTGAATCCACATCGATTGAGAATTATTGGTACACTTTTGGCATTAGCCCTTCGGACGGAAAAGGGAGGTCGCGGCGATTGTACATAACATGATAGAAAAGATAACAGAAAAAGTGATGAGTATGGAATGAATGAGGTATTACTTTCTTTATAACTCATGGAATTTGAAACTGAAACCAAATTGATTTTCTGCGTTTTGCATCGACTAGGAAAATAAGTCAACTGAAATGTTTTCATATGAGACAAATTCATGCATTTAAATACTTTTGTTATGATTTAAACATTTTTTGTCGGCTCATTTTCTAAAGCAATGCAAACAAAGAAAAATGATAAAAAGTATTTTTCAATTGCTGATTTACCTACAAACAAGTGTAATGTAAGAAGAACAATATAATCTAAGCATTTAATATAACGTCAAAATAGATAACTCTGTAAGTCAACAATGTTAACTAGAAAGGAATTTAAGAACTATGAAATAAAGGGAAACACTATGTTAACAGAAGTTCAATTCTGTTTAGATCTTCAAGGGAAACACTGAAAATGCCCGAAGAGTTGGAGAAGCTTTTTTTTCTAATATGTGGTAAAGATAAAGAAGTTTATCTAACTTTCCCGATTAATTCTTTTTTAATAAAATTAAAACAGATTAATGTTTTTTCTGTTAGAACATCACTAGAATATGCCCTAGTTTCTCAAGATCATACTTTGAAATATGGATTGGACCTATGGGTTTGAAATGGTGGTTGATCAAACAATTGACGTTAAATGATATTCTCTAGTCAGGTAGGTGGATCTAATTTCATCCATTCCATCAAGAACACCTACTTCGGATCAACATCCGATGATGATGCTAATACTTTATTTCCACTAGCTGGAGTGATATATTAGAATAATTGGTTGGGTCGGACTTTTTTATTGATATATTAGAATAGTTGGTTGGGTCGGACTTGAAATGGTTAAGGATGGTCGATCTACCCGATTCAACAAAAAATTTAAAAGTATTGAAAGGAAACTAGGATGGACTCCTTAGTGATAGAGGTCTCTCTGTGAACTTGCCCACATGGTAATATGCCGGTCAGAGTCCCCATTTTCCACGACGGGAAGATCGATAATATTAAGCTCTTCTAGAAAATAGGTTGGAATCGTCACAAGGAGAGCAAAGTGGATAGGAGTTTAGAACTGGATGAAATAATTCCGATTACATGTCCACCATTTAATTAAACACAGTTATTCTATTTGTTATTAAGGTGATAGAGTGAGCAAGTTTCCATGGGACTTTTAAATCAAAGTTTGAGATTGAAAGTTGTCTCCGAGTCCTTAGAGAGGAACGATTCTAGCATTCCGCAGCCAAAAAAAAAAAGTTTTGGCACGGTAAAAAATTAAGGAATGTCGAATTCAACAGTAAAAATGTCTATTAATTTCCAATTCACCACTTCATTATAACGATGAAGAAATAGGAGAACGTCTTTTCAGTACATACAGTGGAGATAAGGAAGTTATACAATATTGCAAACTAAATTGCATTTCGTTGTAATATCACTAAAAATGCTTGGAAAATGTGCCATGGACTCTCGAGATAATTGTTACCTTATATGCTCATTTCAGAATTCAAATTTTGTATTGAGCGAAATGTTGTTTCAGATCGATCCATGCATTTCTAACGTTGGTCCATCAATGAAGTAGCATAATGACAGATAAATGTAAAGCGGAAAATGTAATTGTGGAATTTTCTATGTACTTCATTGAACTATACATGAGTCTATTTATAGACTTTACATAATGACTAACTATAGTAACATAATATTACAATAGGAAGTAAAATCAATCAGAATAATGGGATTATGATTATGAGAGATACTCAGAATCAGAATAACGAGATAATGATCCGAGAGATACTTAGAATCAGAATAACGATATTATGATTCAAGAGATACTCAGAATCAGAGAGACACTCAGAATCAAATAATATAATTCTAACATCCCCCTCAAACTCAAGGTGACATGGAAGAGGTCAACTGGAGTTTGGAGAAAAGATCTTGAAAATGTCCCGGTGGATATGCTTTAGTGAATACGTCAGCAAGTTGATCAACTGATGCGGTGGAACAAGATGAACAGTGCCTTGAAGCAAGTGAGAGCAAATAAAATGGCAGTCTATCTCAATATGTTTGGTGCGCTCATGAAAAACATCGTTATGTGCTATTTGGATAGCACTCTGATTGTCGCAATATAGTACCGTTCCACTATTTTGATGAACGCCCATGTCCCCTAATAGCCATCGCAACCATGATAATTCTGTTGTCGTATAAGCAAGAGCACGATATTTAGCTTTCGTACTAGATTGAGAGACGACAGTCTGTTTCTTGCTACGCCATGAAATAAGTGAGTTACCTAGAAAGAAACAATAACCAGTGGTAGAGTGACGATCAAGAGGGTCTCCAGCCCAGTCAGCATCAGAGTAAGCCATCAACTCCAAAGTAGACTGAGTAGAAAAGTGAAGACTGTGAAATAAAGTGCCCTTGACGTAACGAAGAATGCAAAGAACAGTAGCAAAATGAGTTGTCGGTGTATTCATGAACTGACTAACTAACTAACAATATGGACTATGTAGGCTATGTCAGAACGAGTCACGGTGAGACATACAAGACTGCCAACTAGCTGTCGATAGAGAGTAGGATTCGGAAGAAGAGTCCATCTTTATCATTAAATTTAGCATTAGTCTCAATGGGAGTTGAAGCGGTCTTGTTATCAGTAAGTCCTGCTCGAGAAAGAAGATCAGTGGTATACTTAGCTTGGGAAAGATAATAGCCAAATAATCTGAAGTAACCTCCAAGCCTAAAAAATAACTGAGTTTGCTAAGATCTTTCATTTCAAACTGTTGACTGAGATATTGCTGGAGTTTTGTAATGCCTGTATAATCATCGACAGTGATAATTATATCATCCACATATAAAAGTAGTAGAATATACCCACGAGATGTCTGGTGGATAAATAGAGCATGGTCATAGGGACTGGATTTAAATCCAAGGCATTCCATGGTAGAGCTGAATTTTGAGTACCATGCACGAGGAGCCTGCTTCAGTCCATATAATGCTTGATGTAATTGACCCACTTTATCAGAAGTAGTATATCTAGGAGGAGGTTCCATATATACTTCCTCGGTAAGATCGCTATTGAGAAAGGTATTTTTAACATCCATTTGGAACATAGGCCATCGCTTGACAAAGGCGATAGCAAGAAGGCTTCGAACATATGAAAGACATGCAACTAGAGTAAACGTCTCATCATAATCAATTCCATACTCCTGAGTAAATCCTTTTGCTACTAGTCGAGCTTTGTAGCGTACCACCGTACCATCAGCCTTTATTTTTATCTTATACACCCATTTACATCCTATAGCAGACTTTCCAGGAGGCAAATCAACCAAATCCTAAGTATGAGATTTATCTAATGCTTGCAATTCATCCACCATTACTTGCTGCCAAAGAGGATTAGTACGAGCTTCTCTATATGTACGAGGCTCATGGAAAGAAGCAATAGTAGAGTAACAATGAAAATTACGAAGTCAAACAGAAGGTTGACTTACACGAGTGGAACGACGAACAGGAGAAAGAGGTATCACTACGGGTGATGGATCCTCGGATGGCGCAGACACGTCGGGAGCTACTGAAATGGGGTCGCCAGATGTACCTGAATCAAGGTTGGGGGAGGACAACTCTGACAAAGAAGATGCAAGTGTGTCATCTTCAAAAAATAGTTCTACCGAAGGATTGGTAAAGAAACGAACGGTTGGAGATGTCTCAAAAGGATGGACAGATGGGAACATCTTGTGTTCCCAAAAAGTAACATGACGAGACACACATAGATGTTTAGATATTGGATCCCAACATCTATATCCTTTGTGCTCAATGCCATATCCAAGAAAGCAACATAAGCGAGCACGAGGTTCTAACTTCATGCGTTCATTAGGGAGTAGATAAACAAAATAGGCACCGTCGAAAACTTGAAGAAGATTGTAATTTGGAACACTGCTATACAGACGCTCATAAGGAGATATGTTACCTATAGTAGGTGATGGAATATGATTGATGGTATATATGGCAGTATGACAGGCTTCTCCCCAAAAATGTTCTAGACAAGAGGCTGAAATAAGAAGAGTGCGTACAACATCTAAGATATGTGTATGTTTCCGTTCTGCTTGACAATTTTGTTGTGAAGTTCCTAGACAAGATCGATGAATGACAGTACCATTTTTAGAATTAATTTCAAGAAACTCTATATCTCTATATTCCATGGCAATATTAGTACAAAAAACCTTGATATTTTCACAAAATTGTGTTTTGTTCATGGCAACAAAATTGTGTTTTGTTCATGGCAACAAAATCACGATAGATATGAGTAAGTTCAGAGCGATTTTTCATAAGGTAAGGCCATGTATAACGAGAATGATCATTAACAAAAATCACAAGATAACGAGATCCTCCCATAGTTGGAGTAGGAGATGGCCCCCAAATATTAGAGACTTTTCATAAGGTAAGGCCATGTATAACGAGAATGATCATCAACAAAAATCACAAAATAACGAGATCCTCCCATAGTTGGAGTAGGAGATGGCCCCCAAATATCAGAGTGAATAAGATCAAAAGGTGCATGAGAGATGGTCACTAAGATCAAATGGTAAAGCATGATGTTTTCCCAACTTGCAAGATAAACAATCAAAATGTTTATTGTGACATTCCGAATTTCGACCTATTTTGGGATTTATAAAACGTGTAATTCATCAGTGCGTTTATAATAGAATTTCGCCTGGAAACTGATCATTCTCGAATTCTTGTTTTTTTTAAAATAGAGATTTTGCTAGAATCGCACTCGATCGAATTTGGCCGTTATTTAGACCCCGAACTTGACAGTCGATTTTCGGGAGTTTCGGGACGAAATAAATTGGACGGTGTCAATATTATTGTGGCCAACGTCGGTACTGCCAAGAATATGTGAAAAGTGAATTTTTGACCGGGTGCGAATTTGGACTAGTAGATCTTCCTCATAGTGTGTTTTGAATTATTTTATTTTGGCCCTTTATCCTATATTATTATTTAGGACTTTTGTGGACCGTTAGACCATTTTTCGAATTTAATTCGTGACCGTTAGATCTATTTTTAGTTTGAACCGTGTCCGTTGAATCACACTCAAGTACGTTGACTTTTTTCTTTCTCTCTCTCTCTCTCTCTCCCCTCTCTCCTCTGTGCTGCGCCACCCACTCCCGTGCGACGTCCCTTCGCGCACGTCTGCCCCGTCGGCCCCTCTCTCTCTTTCTCTCTCTCCCTCTCTCTTTCTTTCCCTCTCTCTTCCCCTCCGACCGCGCACATCTCCCCCATGCAGACGTTCCCTCCACGCCCATGTAGACCCCCTGTCACTCTCTCTCCTCTTTCCTTCTTCCCCATTTTCTCTCTTCTTCTTCTTTTCTTCTTCTTCATCCTCTCTCTCCTTCCTCGCCGCGTCTGGTTCTGCTTCGTCTCCGCTTCTGCTCGCCCAGCCGACGCCGCCCGAGCCCACCTAACCGCTGAGCGCCACCGCCGTTGCCAGCCAGCTTGATCGCCGCCGCACCGTCCGTCAGCCGCCACCCCCGACCGGCTGTCCTCTTCCCTCCCCCTGTTCGCACGAGCCGTGAGCTTGCCCCCGTGACTGCCGGGCGCCCAAGCTAGTCCCGGGCCATGGCCGAGTAGCCCAGGCCAGCCCAGGTCGTGGCCAAGCTCGCCCGGCGTCTTGCCCGTTCAACCCAGCGCGTCGCCCATCCGGTCGCCCGTGCGCCCTTGGGCACGCCACGTGGCCACCACACCTGCACGCCAGGCATGCCGATCGGCCATTGTGCCCACATTGGCCGGCCACCGCGCTCGTGTGGCCAGCGCCCGCGCCTAGTCTGACACTGTTCACCCGGGCCATTTTAGGCCCGAGCCAACTTTTCTCAGGCCAAAATCTAGTAAATGACTTCCTAAACCCTACCTAGTACATTGGGTATTATTAGACTTGTCTAGAGATTAATTAGTACCGGTTTAGGGGCTAAACGTGGAGTATGGTCAATATTTGCATGTGCGTAATTGTTATATTAAATTGTGATATTTGTGGGGCTTACTTAGTGGCTATTTATGGTGGGCTAAATGACTGTATTGTGGTGGCGTGTGTGGGGGAAATTGACGTTTGATTGTGGCTGATTAAATGTCGAGTTTGTGGGTTGGTGTGGCTTGTCGTGAATTGAATTGAATTGTGATTATGGATCGCTTGGTGTAATTGACGTGAAATTGATTGAATTGAATGGTGTGTGTATGCCTGTCGATTGCAAGCCCAGATTGATCGAAGGGCTACGGACTTTGGACGTGTTGACGGCGGTCCATGTGAAGGCTTGATTGGCCGGGTACCAAATGGATGCGGGCTTGAGACGTGTTGACGGTGGCCCGTTAAAGGTGTGTTAGATCGGAACGTGTTTATATCGGTCATTGGAAATTGAGCCCGGATTGATCGGAGGGCTACGGACTTGGGACGTGTTAACGGCGGTCTGTGTAAAAGTATGAATGGCTGGTGTGCCAGATGGGCCTGAGGCGTAATGGCGCGGGCTGTGAGAATGGACCTGAGGCGCAGTGGCGCGGGTCGTGAGAAAAATGTTCGGCCACCTATGCGATTTGAGCGTGATTGAAATGGCTGGTTGAGTGTGACTGAATTGGCTGGTTGAGCATTTGATTGAATTGGCTAGTTGAATGTGCGGTTGAATTAGTAAGATGAATTGCGTGCAAGTGCGGTTGGCGTTTGAGCAATTGCGATGTGTTATTTAATTACCATTATTGCATTGTCACATGGCGACTAACGTGCAAAGTTTACATGGGCTTGATGGCAAGGTGAGTACAATGATGCGAATTCTATATGTTGTGGGGTAGATTGCATGTATAACTTGTCTGGGTACGCATTGGCCTACGTTGGGTATAGGGGATTACTTATTGAGACTCGTTCTCATGGTTATTATATAACCGTTGCAGATCCGCGACCATGAGTGATTGGAGACGCTGCAAGCGTATCTCGGAGATCGAGGACAGGTCCAGTACCCGGCATTTTGAGTTCTCCTTTTTTTAGAGGAGTTAAGTTTGCGAACCATTGTCCCTTTTGAGGAATGTGGTTCTGTTGTTGTGGCCTAGCTTGGGGATTGTCTTTTTGTGGACGTCGTATGTATCTACCAAGTGTAGGAATTACAATTATTATTTTGTGCTATTGTTACCCCGTATCATTATTAATTGTCCGGGTTGTTTCTATTTGTTTCCGCGCGTGCCTAATCTCTGATATTTGGGTTGGGTCGGCAACGTGTCTAAGACGTTGCATTCAATGATCGACCATCGAGGGATGATCGCGCGCTCATAGGGTGCGGGGCGTGACATCCCATTGTTTTGATATCAGAGTAAGGTCAGCTCGAACCAAGATGGTCGAAGCTTGGAGTGATAAAGAGCGATGACTTTGGGGTAGCCAGCTAGGGAGACTTGTGTGCCATGCGTACCCCAGACTGTATGATTGTGATTTACTAAGTGATTTTATGCAATAATATATAAGGTGCAGGTGCGTCAGGACTTGAGGTAAGTGTACAAAACCTGTTAGTCGTGATCGAGTGATGTTGGTGACTTACTGCCTGCTTTGTGAATTGTGGTCATGATTTGGTGTCATGGATGATTGGCTATCTGCTAAGTGAATTGTGGTGATTCACTACCTAGGGCTTTAGATTGGTATGGTTGGCCTAGGTCTTTAATTTCTAAAGGGAATCATAGCAGGTAAGTGAGTGATGTAACCATGTGTGTTTGAGCAGTCGAGGTCAAGGTCGAGGTCGAGGTCGAGGTCAAGGTCATGTAGGTCCGCAAGTTAGAGTTGTGGGAGATCCCGGATGGAATAAGATTTTAAGGGCACTCGAGGGAGTTGGAATTTTAATGAGAAGACAGACTGATGAGCGAAATGCTACTGTCGATGTTAATGCTGAGGCCGCTGTTGTCGCCGCCAATGGAAATAACGGGAATCATGGGCATAATGGAAATGTTGGAAATCAAGGTTAAAGGCAAGTTAATGCAATCAGATAGATGTATCAGCCGGTTGGAAAATATTTGAAATTGAAACCTCTGAAGTTCGATGGTAAATGTGACCCTGAGGTATTCGGATAGAGGACTTAAAAAAAAGGGGGGGCTTTTGAGGTATTCGAGTGCATTGATAAGGAGAAAGTGACCCTGGCTATATATCAACTCTAAGGAAATGCAAAGGATTAGTAAGAGGGCCCCCGAAGTAGGATATTTCAGAGGGTATATTTCCAAGCTGAGGTGTCGTTATCGAGGCTTTCAATGGGAGGTATTTTCAGAGAGTGCGTGAGAACAGAAAATGACAGAGTTTCTTCGGCTTCGCTAAAATTGAATGTCAGTTGATTAGTACGAGGTCGAGTTTGTAAGGTTGTCTAAGTACGCACCAAGGATAGTCAATGATCGTGTGGATAGGACAAAGAGGTTCCAGAATGGACTGAAATCGAATCTCCACAGTCAGTTGATGCTAATGAACTTAAGGGATTGTAATGAGCTGTATGACGAGGCTTAAACGGTTGAAAGGGATATGAATGAGAGGGTTACCGTACATGGATTGCGGTACACGCCGGCTAGGGACAATAGGAACTTTGGAAAGAAGCCTATGACAGAGAAACGAAAATTTGTCCCTCTAGTAAGAAAGAAATTGGGAAAGCCGAACTACTACTCCAACGCCGCATGTCAGTCTTACGGAAAGAGGCATAGGAATGGCCATTGCCAAGGTAGAAGTGGAGCATATTGTGGATGTGGACGATAAGGTCACTAAGTGAGAAATTGTTGAACCGACAGGTTATGTCACTAATGCAATCGTAGCGATCGCAAGTAGGATATTAAGCGGGAGCTGCCTTGCAAAATAATCAGAATTGACTACTGACGTAAGGAAAGATGTACGCTGTGGTGGGGAAGGAATCAAAGGATGTGTCGCGAAGGTCTAGAGACGTTACGTGTTGATATTGGGTGTAATAGGCGATGATTTTGAAGTTATAACTCTAATGGTCATGTACGACGTATAATTGCTTATAGTAGGTAGGCGCAATTGGCTTAAGGATTTCTAAATTACTGACGATATTCTTGGGTGAGTTGGGAAGGATGAGTGTTGCTTAGGGATTACGGATTTTGTAAAGAACCGATGTGAGTTATTTTTGAAAGACTGTTGGATGGAAATTGGATGGATTAAGCTTTACCTTTGAGGTGTAAAAAGATAATTAATTTGTGGCTGATTAGTTGGTTGAGGAATCAAGGCTAAAGGACATAGCCGAGGTGTGTAATCTTCCCAATGTCTTTCCTCAGGAATTGCCGAGATTGCTACCTGATAGGGGAGTCGAGGTTGTGATTGAGTTGGCCCCAGGGACAAAACCGACCTTGGGAGAGCTCTATAAGATGTCACTGTCGGAATTGAAGGAATCGAAAGTCCAAATGCAGGAGTTATTGGATGAAGGTTTTATTTGTCTTAGTGGGTCTCCATGGGGAGCGTCAGTTTTATTCGTGAGGAAGAAGGACGGATCGTCAAGGTTATGTATTGACTACAGACAGTTAAATTAGGTGACTATTAAGGGTAAACGCCTGTTGCCAAGGGTAAATGACCTGTTCGACCAGTTGCAAGGGTCATTAATATTTTGTAAGATCGACTTGAGGACTGGCTATCACCAATTGAGGATCAAAGAGGACGATGTGCCGAAGACGGCATTTAGGACGAGGTATGGACACTCTGAGTTTACGGTGATGCCATTTGGATTGACTAACACCCCCGCTGCGTTTATGGATTTAATGAATCGGGTATTTAAGGAATTTCTAGATCAGTTTGTAATCGTACTCATAGAAGATATCTTGGTATACTCAAAGAGTTCCGCCGAGTATGAGTTACTTTTGGAAAAAGGTTCTACGGACTTTAAAAGGAACATGCACTTTACGCTAAGTTTAATAAGTGCGAATTCTGACTTCATCGAGTAGTGTTCTTAGGACATGTGATAACCGGGGAAGGAATTGCAGTGGATCCGGTAAAGATTGAAGACGTCATGAATTGGCCGAGACCGACAATAATAACTGAGGTTCAGAGCTTCTTGGATCTAGCAGGTTATTACAGGCGCTTCGTGGAGAAGTTTTCGGCATTAGCGACGCCGTTGATGCTGTTATTGAAAAAGGAGATGAGGTTTGAATGGACGAATAAGTGCGAAAGGAGTTTCTAAGAATTAAAACAGAGGTTGACGACCGCGCCAGTGTTAACAATCTCGTCAGGTCTGGGAGGTTATGAGATTTACAGTGACGCATTATTAAGAGGATTGGGATGTGTGCTAATACAACACGGGAAAGTAGTGGCATACGCATCGCGTCAATTAAGGCCGCATGAGCAGAACTATCTGACGCATGACTTAGAATTGGTCGCGATTATTTTTGCTCTTAAGATTTGGAGACACTACCTGTATGGAGAGAAATTTCAGATTTATACGGACCATCAAAGTTTAAGGTACTTGTCCTCCCAGAAAGAACTGAACATGAGACAGCGTCATTAGATGGAACCCTTAAGGACTATGACTGCGAGATTATGTATCATCCCATAAAAGCTAACAAAGTAACGGATACACTGAGCTGGAAATCGAGCATCACGCATATGATAGTCAAGGAATGGACTCTGTTGGAGGGAGTTCGAGATTCGGAATTGGAGTTTGAATTGAGTCATGTCTCGAGTCTACTTGCAGTATTGAGAATTGAACCGGAAATACAAACTAAGATTAAGGCTTTACAATCGACAGATCCGGAGATTCAGAAGATTTTGAGTATGGATGCCACAAAAAGGAAATCAGATTTTCAAGTATCCGAGGATGGGATTCTGAAGTTCCGAGGATGGTTATGTGTACCCAGTGATGCATAATTAAAAGAAGAGATTTTGTCGGAAGTACATCGTAATAATTGCAGTATTCACCTGGGTAGTACGAAGATGTATCAAAACTTACGACAGCATTATTGGTTGAACGGCATGAAAATGGACGTGGCCAAACATGTGGCTAAGTGTTTCACATGTCAACAAGTGAAGGCGCAACATTGTAAGCCGGGTGGAATGTGGCAGCCATTGGAAATCCCCGAGCGAAAATGGGAACACATCACGGGTCCCGAGTTGGTTCAGCAGTCAATCGAAACAATTAAGGTGATTTGGGACAGGCTTAAAACCGTTTAGAGCCGCCAAAAGAATTATACAGATCAGAGACGTAGGCCTTTGGAATTTCAAGTGGGGGACCACTTTTTCCTCAAAGTATCACCGATGAGAGGATTGTCACGGTTTGGCAAGAAAGGAAAGTTGAGCTCGAGGTACGTGGGTCCATTTGAGGTCTTAAAGAGAATTAGCACCTTGGCTTATCGTCTCGCGCTACCGCCGATCTTATCCCAAGTGCACAATGTGTTCCACGTGTCTATGCTAAAGAAATATAAACCGGACCCGATCTACGTGCTAAATTACGAGGAAATAGACGTGGACGATAGGGTGTCGTACGTGGAAAAGCCAGTAAAAGTTGAGGACAAAAATAGAGAGAGTGTTGCAGAACAAGAAAATTCCGATGGTCAAGATGATTTGAGAACACCATGGAATCAAAGGTGCGACATGAGAAAGCGAAGAGCTGATGCGACACCAATACCCCCATCTATTTGAATAATTGGGTTGGATTATTTCGAGGACGAAATTTTGGTAAGGGGGAAGAGTTGTGACATTCCGAATTTAGACCCATTTTGGGATTTATAAAATGTGTAATTTATCAATACGCTTATAATAGAATCTCGCCGAGAAACTGATCACTCTCGGGTTCTTGTTTTTTTAAAATAGAGATTTTGCTAAAATTGCACTCGATCGAATTTGGTCGTTATTTAGACCCCAAACTTGGTAGTCGATTTTTGGGAGTTTCGGGACGAAATAAATTGGACGGTGTCGATATTATTGTGGCTAGCATCGGTACTGTCAGGAATATGTGAAAAATGGATTTTTGATTGGGTGCGAATTTGGATTAGTAGACCTCTCTCGTAGTGTATTTTGAGTTATTTTATTTTGGCCATTTGTCCTATATTATTATTTGGGGTTTTTCGTGGACCGTTAGACCGTTTTCCGAATTTGATTCGTGATCGTTAGATCAATTTTTAGTTCGAACCGTGTCTGTCGAATCGCACTTGAGTACGTTGACTTTTTTCTTTTTCTCTCTCTCTCTCTCTCTCTCTCCTCTGTGTCGTGCCACCCACTCCCGTGCGACGTCCCTTCACGCGCGTCTGCCCCGTCTGCCCCTCTCTCTCTCTCTCTCTCTCTCTCTCTCTCTTTCCCCCTCTGGCCACGCACGTCTCCCCCATGCAGACGTCCCCTCAGCCACGCCCATGCAGACCCCTTGACACTCTGTCTCCTCTTTCCTTCTTCCCCATTTTCTCTCTTCTTCTTCTTTTCTTCTTCTTCATCCTCTCTCTCCTTCCTCGCCGCGTCTGGTTCTACTTCGTCTCCACTTCTGCTCGCCCAGCCGACACCGCCCGAGCCCGCCTGACCGCTGAGCGCCGTTGCCGTTGCCAACCAGCTCGACCGCTGTCGCGCCATCCGTCAACCGCCCCCCCCCCCCCCGACCGGCTATCCTCTTCCCTCCCCCTGTTTACATGAACCGTGAGCTCGCCCCCATGATCGCCGCACGCCCAGGCTAGCCCCGGGCCGTGGCCAAGCAGCCCACGACAACCCCAGGCCATGGCCGAGTAGCCCAGGCCAGCCCAAGCCGTGGCCAAGCTCGCCCGGCGTCTTGCCCGTCTAACTCGGCGCGTCGCCCGTCCAACCAGGCGCGTCGCCCATCTGGTTGCCCGTGCACCCCCGGGCACGCCGCGCGGCCACCGCGCCCGCGCACCAGGCACGCCGATCGGCCATTGTACCCGCATTGGTCGGCCACCGCGTCCGTGTGGCCCGCGCCCACGCCTAGCCCGACACTGTTTACCCGGGCCATTTTAGGCCCGAGCCGACTTTTCCCGGGCCAAAATCTAGTAAGTGACTTCCTAAACCCTACCTAGTACATTAGGTATTATTAGACTTGTCTAGGGATTAATTAGTACCAGTTTAGGGGCTAAACGTGTAGTATGGTCAATATTTGCATGTGCGTAATTGTTATATTAAATTATAATATTTGTGGGGTTTACTTAGTGGCTATTTATGGTGGGCTAAATGACCGTATTGTCGTGACGTGTGTGGGGGAAATTGACGTTTGATTGTGGCCGATTAAATGTCGAGTTTGTGGGTTAGTGTGGCTTGTCGTGAATTGGATTGAATTGTGATTATGGATCGCTTGGTGTAATTGGCGTGAAATTGATTGAATTGAATGGCGTGTGTATGCCTGTCGGTTGCAAACTCGGATTGATCGGAGGGCTACGGACTTGGGACGTGTTGACGGCAGTCCATGTGAAGGCTTGATTGGCCGGGTGCCAAATGGACGCAGGCTTGAGACGTGTTGACGGTGGCCCATTAAAGGTGTGTTAGACCGGAACGTGTTTACGTCGGCCATTGGAAATCGAGCTCGGATTGATCGGAGGGCTACGGACTTGGGACGTGTTGACGGCGGTCCGTGTAAAAGTATGAATGGCCGGTGTACCAGATGGGCCTGAGGCGCAGTGGCGTGGGCTGTGAGAATGGACCTGAGGCGCAATAGCGCGGGTTGTGAGAAAGTTGTTCGGCCACGCATGCGATTTAAGTGTAATTAAAATGGCTGATTGAGTGTGACTGAATTGGCTGGTTGAGCGTGTGATTGAATTGACTGGTTGAATGTGTGGTCGAATTAGTAAGATGAATTGCGTGCAAGTGCGGTTGGCGTTTAAGCAATTGCAATGTGTTATTTAATTACCATTATTGCATTGTCACATGGCGACTAACATGCAGAGTTTACATGGGCTTGATGGCAATGTGAGTACAATGATGCGAATTCTATATGTTGTGGGGTAGATTGCATGTATAACTTGTCTGGGTACGCATTGACCTACGTGGAGTATAGGGGGTTGCTTATTGAGACTCGTTCTCACGGTTATTATATAACCCTTTCAGATCCGCGATCATGAGTGATTGGAGAAGCTGCAAGGGTACCTCGGAGATCGAGGACAGGTCCAGTACCCGGTATTTTGAGTTCCCCTTTTTTTAGAGGAGTTAAGTTTGCAAATCATTGTCCCTTTTGAGGAATGTGGTTCTATTGTTGTGGCCTAGCTTAGGGATTGTCTTTTTGTGGACATCGTATGTATCTGCCAAGTGTAGGAATTACAATTATTGCTTTGTGCTATTGTTACCCCGTGTCATTATTAATTGTCCGGGTTGTTTCTATTTGTTTCGGCGCGTGCCTAATCTGTAATGTTTGGGTTGGGTCGGCGACGTGTCTGGGACGTCGCATTCAATGATCGACCATTGAGGGATGATCGCGCACTCTTAGGGTGCGGGGCGTGACATTTATTTTCAACAAAACCTAAATGACCACTAGAAATCAAAGAACCTAATCTAGAGAAAGAAGCATGACCCAAGCGAGAATGTCAAGTTTCATGTGGAACTGTGGCAGCACAATCAGTGAAAGAGTTCGAAAGTTGCAAGGACACAAGTTCAATTAGACGCCCCACTTTATGGCCTGTCCCAATTGTCTGTCCTGTTTGTAGATCCTGTACACGACAACCATTTGAAGAGAAATGAATGTTAAAACCAAGTTCACATAATTGTCCCACAGATATCAAGTTTAAAGAAAGTTTAGGAATTAAGAAGGTGTCGGGTAAGGACAATTTTGATGTCGAAATTTTCCCTGTATGACTATCATTTGCGAGTTATCAGCTGTATAAATAGTAGGTACTTGTGAAGCGAGTGATTTTGACCTGAATAAAGTGGAATTGGAAATCATATGATTGCAATAGGCAAAATCAAAGAACCATGAATCGGGAGTACCTGGAGTGACTGACAGAGCAAAAGTGGTGGGGATAGAAGAGTGAGAATTACCAGATTCTCAGAGAATAGAACGAAGATCCTCTAATGATAAAGTGATGGATGAGTCTTTGGTGGAACCCTCAATGATAGCAACGGTAGATTGACATGTAGGTTGAGGTGGTCCTTTGTACCGAGATCGATTGTTTGTCCCTGTAGGTTGCATGGGTTGTCTTCTATAACAATTGGATGCAAGATGATCAAATCAATGACAATTAGTACAATAGTGTATACGTGAGAAGGAAGAACCAGGGGTTGCAAGCATTGTGTCTGTAGGCAAAGATACAGAGCGTTGCGCCTTTAAGGTAGCAAGTCTAGTCTCTTTAGTCAATAGCTTTGAGACAGGTACCTCAAGACTAGGTAGTGGATCTCGATATAGAAGTGAGGCTTGCACACATTCAAATTGATTATTGAGTGCCACAAAAAATTGCATAATTCTCATACGATCACGATATTCAGTGAACTTGTGAGCATCAGAATCCGCGTCCCATTGTGGTTCAGGTAATGCTAGTTGATCCCAAATAGCGTGCATCTAGGATAAAAAAATCATTAATAGATTGACCTGCCTCCTGATGCATGCAATGCAGATTCCCTAATAGTTGATATTGATGGGCAATATCCGAAGTGGAATACCGGCTGGCAAGTAGATCTATGCTTCCTTGGCCGTATTAAGACAACCAAATTGAAGTCTAATAGAAGGAATCGAAGTGTTGCGGAACCAAGTAAGGATTTGATGGTTCTTGCTTTCCCAATCCTCCAATCGTTCACTAAATTTGTCGTCGGTTTCACCAGTAATCTGAGTTGGTTTATTAGTAATACCAGTAACGTAACGCTAGAGTCGGCGTCCTTTTAAAAAACTGGATATTTATTGAGCCCATAAGATGTAATTGGAACCATTGAAAATGGTTTGAATGAGTATTGAAACTTCCGATTTCTCCATAATATGCAAAGTATTAGTTGAAACTAAGCAGATTTGTGGATAGTTGAAAGAAAATCGACACTTCCAAAGCTGATATGCAAAAAATAAGGTCCCAAATGGATTCAGAACGTCAAAATATCTCAGGAACCGGTCGAAAAACACAAAGAACCGATCAGAAAGGGGTCGAACCGGTCTAGAAGATAGGCGAACCGGTCTGGTCAATGCCGATCAATAGAAGTCAACGCCGGTCAACGATAGGTCAATGTCGGTCAACGAAAGTCAACGCTCACATCAGTCAAGGTCAGATGCTAACGTGGCGAACACATGGCAACAATGTGGCCGACACATGTCAATGATGTGGTGGACACGTGTGATGACGCGGCAACACGTGGCTAATGACGCAATGGACATGTATCTGATGATGCGGAGGATACGTGTTTGATGGCGTCACCTCCTTGGCGACGTGGTGATGATCACACACGCAGCACGTTGGTGCGTGGATCTCACGTGCAGACACTTAGGGTGGCGCGTGAGGGCACGTGTGAAACTTTCCGTCGACACAGTTTGCTAGGTTGGACTCGCCGGAGGCTAGGGAATCTATATGTGGTGGCAGTTGTTGAAAATATCCAACTGATGACTTCGAATAAGGCACTTACAGACGACGACGTCGGTGGGTTCATGGCGAGGCGATACGTGGTGGCGCGTGCGGCGACTACTGGAGTCTATTGGTGATGAATTTTCAGGGTTCGACTCGTCTGAGCGTAGTGAGTCTGATGGTGGTGTTTGTTTTTCCAAACTAAGCAATGAAATTAGTTGAATAGCAATCAAGGGCGGCGGTTCAATGATGAATGGATACCGACACGGCTGTGGCAATGTTGCGATAACACCGTAGAACTTGATCACCGCTTCCTCAAACAGCAGCGGCTCTGATACCAAGATAAATGTAAAGTGGAAAATGTAGTTGTAAAATTTTCTATGTATTTCATTTATCTATACATGAGCCTATTTATAGGCTTTACAGAATGATTAAGTATAGTAATATAATATTACAATAGAAATTACAATCAATCAGAATAATGAGATTATGATTCTGAAAGATACTCATAAACAGAATAACGAGATTATAATCCAAGAGATACTCAGAATCAGACAGTATATTTCTAACAAAGACAATCGATTCAAATTTGGCACTTGGATCCGGTTTCACCCATTCCATCATGAACAGTTGCTTCACATTGGTTCATGAATGTTTGGAGCACGGTCAACGGAAGTCAACGCCAGTAGGTTAATGCCAGTCAATGAAAGTCAACGCTCACGTTAGTCAAGGTCAAATGCTAATGTGGCGACAATGTGACTGACACGTGTTGATGACGTGGTGGACATGTGTGATGACGTGGCAACATGTGGCTGATGACGCAGCGGACACGTGTTTGATGATGCGAAGGACACATGTTTGATGATGCGGAGGACACATGTTTGATGACGTCACCTCCTCGGCGACGTGGCGATGATCACATGCACGGCACACTGGCTCGTGGATCTCACATGCAGACACTTAGGGTGGCGCATGAGGGCGCGTGAGAAACTTTCCAGCGACGTGATTTGCTGGGTTGGACTTGCCGGAGGCTAGGGAATTTGTATGTGGTGGCAGTTGTCGAAAATATCCGACTAATGACTTCGAATAAGGCACTTACGGACGACAGCGTCGGTGGGTCCGTGGCGCAGCGGCATGTGGTGGCGCGTGCGGCAACTATCGGAGTTTATTAGTGATGAGTTTTCAGGGTTCGACTCGTCTGAGCGCAATGACTCTGATGGTAGTGTTTGTTTTTCCAAACTAAGCAATGAAATTAGTTGAACAGCAATTAAGGGTGGCGGTTCGATGATGAATGGATACCGGTGCGGCTATGGCAATGTTGCTATAACACCGTAGAACTCGATCACCGCTTCCTCAGATAGCAGCGGCTCTAATACCAAGATAAATGTAAAGTGGAAAATGTAGTTGTAGAATTTTCTACATATTTCATTGAACTATACATGAGCCTATTTATAGGCTTTGCAGAATGACTAGCTATAGTAATATAATACTACAATAGGAATTACAATCAATCAGAATAATGAGATTATGATTTTGAAAGATCCTCATGATCAGAATAACATATTATAATCCGAGAGATACTCAGAATCAGAATAACGATATTATGATCCAAGAGATACTCAGAATCAGACAATATATTTATAACAATGACAATCGATTCAAATTTGGCACTTGGATCCGGTTTCACCCATTCCATCAAGAATAGTTGCTTCACATTGGTTCATGAGTGTTTGGAGCATCGTAAAACTTTTTGAATTCAGCAATTTCCAACCAAATTTTGGTGTAGCTGTCGAAAAATTAAGTTGTCATTGGGATATCCTTTTATAGCGTTTTGCCAATAATCTTTTCAAGTTTTACCAATTGAGTCCATCTTGCCAATTTTACCGAGAAATCACTGACATGAACGCCGGCTGTCCTACGTGGCACGACCAACGCTGACATGAATAATTTTTATAATTTTTAATAAACACTTTTCATAATTTTTTATATTTTTTATATTTTTTCTTCTTTTTTTCTTTTTTCTTTTTCTTTCTTTATTTTTCTTTTTTTTCTTTCAAGGCCGGCGAGGGCTAGCCAGTGACCATTGCCGGATTTGGTAGAAAAAAACAAAAGAAAAAGAAAAAAAATTATTATAAAAAAATGCCCACATTAATATTGGGCGTCCTACGTGACAATACTGGCGTCATATATTCTGACGCTGAGTTTGGAAAATTTTTTTAGGTGGGTGCGAAGAAAAAGAAGGTGATGGAAAGATATTCTTTGTGTTGGTTTGAATCACTCTAATGGACTATGATTCTAGTGCTTGGTACATTGTTTGATAGATTTAGAATGAAATTCGACTAACTTGTTCATGTGTAAGATCTTGAAATTCATTGACCTTCCACTCTATTGTTACTGAAGCCTTTGTTCGGTTCACTGTCAAAGAAAAAAGATACGCATTTCTATTGATCCACGTAATACAATTCTGTAGAACAGCATTTATTTTCTAATTTCGGAGGGTCTAAAAATTTCATTTTGAAATGAAAATGGATTTTGATTCTAATGAAATGATAAATACCTTTTAAAAAGGAACTTTCATATGCTCCAAAACGAAAGATCAGACATTAGCTTAAATTTGCTATTCATCCTTCATGTCCCTATTAGCCGAGTGAAATCCTCTAATCGCATTTAATATTTTAAATAAAAAAATGTCACATATTGTGATCAAGTCAATTTTAACCAATCAGCTAGCTTAGTTCAAATAAATAAGTTCCTTCCTAGATAGAATTAACTCTTGTGGAATTCTCTGTTTGTTACGCGAAAAATGAATGATTTGAAAAATATTTTTCAAAAAATGATCGTTTCTATCTCTACAAAAAATGAATGAACGAAAAATATATTCATATTTCATGAAAGATGTTTAGACATAAATTATTCTTGTTAATAAAAATATTTTTTGCAAAACAAACATAACGTAAGAGAATTCTCCTTTTCCCAGAGCAAAAATCTTTGAAGAGGTCTCAGGCGTATCTGTGCGTTCAGAGAGGTAGGAGAGCACCGGAGTCGAGAGAGAGGAATTCCACACAACTTTGGGCTTCACTTATTAGTTCTGTGGGCCTCATGAGTGAAGTCTAATGGGGCCTATATTGCTGGGCTCAATTGAATTAATCCGGATTGCAAAGGCCACAAGACTTAGGTGATGGGCCGAACTAGTCCAAATCAGGACACTCTCTCTTTTTTTATTTTTTATTTTATGTACTTGTCTATTTCTTTATTTATTGTATGATGTGTGTTTTTTGGTCTTCTTATTATTATTTTATTTTTATTTTTTCTTACTATTTTACAAAAATGGACATTCCATTTGCTGGAAAATATTCAATTGCCAACACTTGAGATTTGAGTGGCTCAAGTCTAGGCCGCTTAGGTATGAAATGGACTAAGCTCGAACTTGGTAATACTTGATTTGAGAGGCTTCTCTAAACTTTATCGAACTTTTTTATGTCGCAGTTGTTAGGACATCACATGTTGCACTTGATGATGCAAGAAATGTAACCTGACCAATGCATTTAATCCCCTCACACATCTATCAGTGTCAGAGACTTGAAACAGAATTGTTTTTTTTTCTTCTCTAAATATTGTGTTAATAGCTTGATTACATCACCAATCGCTCGATCACATGCACGGCGATTTATTAGGGCCTGCTTCGCTCTAGAAGAATTCTCAATTAGACTTGAAAGTGGTTTATTTGCTTTCCTGGAAAAATAAAACTCATTTCCAATTAAAAAAAAGAGAAAAATAAAACATGGGTCGAACTGAATTGGCAGATCCCAACTATGGTTAAATGAGGAAAAGAAGAGGAACTTGCTTTGTGAGTTCGACCTTGATTCGGTAAGGTTACATGCACTCACTTCACCAACAAAGGGCCGTGAAAAGCCAAGTCAAGTCAACTTTTGATTAAGATAAGCCTATGAAGGAAATTCGTGTGTTCATATGGGTTCTCGATGAACATTGGCTTTTGGTTTGATCTCTCGGACAAGCCAATGACATACTAACAACAACTTGGTGAGAATCCAATCACCGATGAAACTACAAAAAAATTAGGTTTTAGCCACAAATTTTACCACGAAAAATTTGGCAAAATTCGTCGCTAAATGAATTTGCAACAAAATTAGCAACGAAAAAAAAATTATCGCTAATTCGGCGTCGCAAAATTTAGCGACAAAAAATTTCAATTTTCGTCGCTAAATTGCGACAGAAAAAAATTCGTAGCAAAATTCGTCACTAATTATTCGTGACAAAATTCGTCGCTAAATTATTCGTGGTAAAATTATTCATTAAATTATTCATGACAAAATTCGTTGCTAATTTACCACGAACTGTATTCATGACAAAATTCGTCGCTAATTTGTCTAGAAAGTTTTTTTTTCACTAAATTGCGACGAAATCTATTCGTGGCAAAATTCGTCCCCAATTTCCCAAAAAAATTTTTTGTCAGTAATTTGCAGTGAACTTATTTGTGGCAAATTTGTCGTTAAGTTTGCGACGAATATTGTTTAGGGACAATTTCGAATTTAATTTCTAGAATGTATATTTAACATTGATTAAGGCCTATGCTTGAATCTATTGCTGCGTGATGATGGAGGTACTGCACCTCCAAAGAGAATCCACAATAATGGAGTTTCAACATAAACAATCCCTCCCAATCAGCACATTTTCCGAATTTATGCCCCACAATGATGTTCATACATGTTTCAAGCATAGAACACCATTTGGGCAATCAAATCTTCTATGACCATAGAGGTAGGTACGCATTAATGAACATCATGTAATACATTCAAAACAATCAAATGACACGAGACAACCATAGAGGTAGATGGTAGTCTGCAAAAGATAACGATATAAGTCTCACATGATGCTATTTGATATTCAATCTTGTAATACATAGAGGTAGCTAAGCATTAATGAACATCATGTAATACATTCAAAACATTCAAAGGACGCGGGATAATCATAAAATGTGGGCAGCTTTGGTACTCGGCAGGACACCAGGAACAGTCACTTTTGTCAACATCTGATCAAATGTGGATACATAAATAAAGATATTCAATCAGTCCATAATATAAAAGAAGCATTTATGCATGGACGTGGAACTAGCTATAAAAAAATAAGTAAAAAAAACGTTCCAGGACCAATGTTCTTAAGTTTGAATATCAGTCAACTTTCACATCCACTTTAGTTTTTTCACCCTTGTAAACCGTATTTATGTCGCCTACGAAAATTTGATCCTTTTTTCAAACCACCAACAGCTGTAAGTTCCTACAATGCAAAAATTAAAATCCATAACAGCATTCAACAGTTTAATGACTTAGAGAGGTCAATTTACAACACCAATTCCCAGGAACAAAGGACTCAAAGTCATTTCTATGCAAATATGATCAGAATTTGAAATCAAATAAGGCATGTATTTCTACAATGTTCAAATATCATGCATTTAGGGAAGAAGACAGCATCTAAGTACACATCAACCAAATTATAGAAATCCTGTTACAATCACAACAGTCAAGCATCGGAATCAGCACTAGGTTCATTTGAACAGATCTCAAGTATCAACAACCTAATCTTCACCATCGCATTAGTGGAAGCAACAGGGTAGCAGGTCCTATCAGGATATGTAAATGCATTCAGGAAAGTATGTAAGCTGCCTTTCAGCAGCTCAACAAATGGCTCTTTCAACGGATACTTCCAGGACCCACACAGGACACGGTGTTCAAGAATATGTGGAATACCAGCAGAATTGTTTCTGCATGAAGAATTCAGTATACAAAAGGTTGTAAGATATTGAGTACTGTTAGGAGATAAAGGAAAAGACAATGCACATATGACAATCATCCAGAACCTTGAACTTAAAGAACAATTTAAATTTCAACTGACATGATTCAAAAACAGAAAAAGAACTTATTTCTCTTCTTTGCTAGTGTATTTCAATAAAATGAAGAAAAATAGTACCTTGGTTAAGCCTCAATCAAAAGATATGGCACATTAAAACCGTTTTCTACATTATCCACCACATCTTTCCACCTATGGCTTATGGCCCAGGAAATATCTAGTTCTATAAAATAATTTCTAGATTTTCTTATGCCATACCATGACGTGTAACCCAATGTCATCACAAGTTCTCACCAAATTGACAATCAAGAATGCAGCAGCAAAGTGTTAAACTAGAGTTGCTATTTCTGTGTCTCAAGCATTTGGTACCATTGCCAATGCATGGGTTCCACTATAACCAAAAGGTGAGAGTAAGAGAGGCTATACAATAAGAAAAAAACAAGGCAACTAACCCCAACGCGTATAGTTATCACATCAAAGTGGATAGAAGAAGAAGCAATTTCAAAGTATATTGTATAGAATCCTACATTTTCAGATCAAAGGTGCATAACTGATTATGTAATTCCAACCCTAAGTATGTATCACTTCATAGCAAGTACAAATGGAGATAAAAACCATCGCACCCAACTAGTGTTAGTCACGTAGCCAATCAAGTGAAACTAAAGGCACATGTAACAGAGATGTGTTTTATCCCCAATGTTTTTCTAGAAAAGATATCAAGCCGACAAACAAACTTGTATATCAGAAGGATGTACTTAGGAGGAAGATAATCATGCAGCGATCCCCAGTATTACTTTTTGGAGGTTTTCATTGTCAAAGTTCCTGCTAGGACACAATTTTATTGTAATTGCAAGGATGATATAGAGAAAGCATGATCCAAAGTACCTTGCAAACATGTTAAACAAACAAAACCAAGCTCGGCCTAAGTCACGAAAGGAGAATTAGCTAAACCAGGCAGCTGAAATGTTTCATCAAATTCAAGTCTCATCAAACCACAAGAAGACTTTGTTCAAAAGAAGACGATGTATCTCGATGTCATCCCAGATTACGGAGAAAGACTTCTCAAGCATTTTCAGCCACAGAAAGAGACTAAGAGCCAATCAAAAAACATGCTAGCAGGAACTATCGCAGCATGGCCATATGCCCATTCTACCTCAAACCTCACCAGATAATCTGGGCGACAAATGCTAAAAGCAACTGAGGGTAGGAACACACAGTCAAAATTCAAAATTGCTTCAAAAGAGTACTTGAAATTGCCTAAAATCGCCATGTACAATCAATATTAACACGTCAGTGTCATTTGGCTTCAACGGATAGCGGATAGAAGTTAGCCCAAATCGCGCGAGCGCCAATTCAGACACGAAAATTAAAAATCTGGGCCCAACCAAAAATCACCAAAAGACCCAAGCATGCTCCACAAGCTCAAAGTCTTTCACGGTAAGAAAGTTCAAAGGTTCGAACATGACGACCTAAAAACCGAATCCCCCAAACACAATAGCCCCAAAATTAAGCTCCGAAAGGCCAAGAATCTTCGACATCGAACCCACAAACCCACTAATCTACACCTTCCTAGCGCTGTCACGGCAGCAAACAGTCGCCGCAGCCGCGCCGCGGCCAAGCCCCAAATAATCCCCCACCCTCGTCGCGCTACCCTGAACACTACAGAGTTCGCGAAACCTATGCTACGGAACTTGAGATCGAAAATCAAGCAAGCGGAGTACGTACGAGCCCTCGATCCTGCATCCCCTACGAGGTCGCCAAACCCTAGAGAGAGAGAGAGAGACAGAGAGAGAGAGAGAGAGTTACTGCTTGCGAAGCTCGACGGCGGCGGCGGCGGCGGCGGCTGCGGCGACGACTCCGGCTGGTTGCCTGAGATCACGACAAGACTTGCAGCGGAAACAGAGCTTCGGCGAGCAACAAAATGGTAAGTGAAGGTGAAGGAGTGGAAAAGGATGGGGGGGTGAGATTATAATTTCGTTTCCTTCGGAGGGTGGATTATTGGCAAAGAAACGCGGGTTTGAAAAATAGTGGGGAAAGGGCCTCCGGTGCGAAAATTATCGTGACTAAATCTATAGATTTAGCTACGAAAATAAAAAAATAGTCGGGAAAGAAGCGAAAGTCTATTTTCGTGATTAAATTTATGGCTAATTCATCATGGATTTAGCCACGGATTTTATTCCGTGGCTGATTTAGCGACGAAAATAAAAATAGTAGGGAAAGTATTTTCGTGGCTAAATCCGTGGCTAATTAGCCATTGATTTAGCCACGGAAATAAAAAAAAATAGGGAAAGTTAAGCTAGAGTTTATTTTCGTAGCAAAATCCGTGGCTAATTAGCCACGGAATTAGCTACGAAAATAAAAAAGTCGGGAAAGTAAAAGGAGAGTTTATTTTCGTGGCTAAATCCATGGCTAATTAGCCACAAAAATAAACTCAGTGACCAAATTGAATATGTATTAAATGACATTCGTCGCAAATTAGCCACAGAAAATTTTTCGTCGCAAATTAGTGACAAATTTTTTTTTCGTCGCAAACTCCGTCACAAATTAGCTACGGGAAATTTTTCATCGTAAATTAGTAACGAATTTTTTTTTCGTTACTAATTTTCCATGGCTAAATCTTTGTTTTCTTGTAGTGAAATTTTTTGCTAATAAAAACTCAATAAATCAAGACGAGCACACTGTAATTGTAGACAATTCAGCACAAAAACCAAACGGGAGAAGCGTCACGCGTTGCACTCGCCAAACTCAACAACCAATAATGTACATGCAGAATTCGTTCCATTTCCTGTTCTCCAACGGGCACTCAAATCATATCTGCTAGTCATTTTAGTAATAAGGAAAAGTTGGGATCGTCTTTGCTCCTACTTTAGTTCTTGTTTGGATGGGGATTCCCAATTTGTCAACAAACAAAAAAAAAAATTTGCACGCCATAGGATGACAATCATGAACAACATCACAGAGCATGCATTATTCTCAATAGACATCACACTCATTGCTTAGATGGATCGCACAGATCCATAAAAGATGTCCGTGCACGCACGGCATATATCTAGTTTATGGGCAATTCTTAAAATCATACAAAAAGACAACATATATTTTTAAAGCGTCTTAAATTTCTTCAAATTAAGCAATGTTGGACAGAATTTTGGTATAGATATAGGCCAATTAGTGTTGACACCCGAATTTTTGTCAATAAGCTGAGTACACGTTTTTCATAAGAAAGGGGCTATAAATAAAATCCAGACCCATTAGGCTCATCTCGCATAATCCAAGACCATTAGGTTCAGCCCTCCTATTAAGCATAATTCGTCCATCAAGTAGTGCAGCCCAATTCACGCAGCCTGAACTTCAATCTCTAAGCCCAATTCATCCAGCTAATGTCTGCGCATCAACTTTAAAAAACTTCTGCTCGGTCGCTGGCTTCATCTCCGAAAGAGTACGGGAAGTGCTCTGAATTGCTCTGTTTTTTGGCCGAGGAAGCTTGAAGTTCCGCATCCTCTTTTGAAGTTCCTCGTCAGACTCGATACTCACTGGAGGCAATTCCGGAATCTCTTGCTGCTAGTTTCATAGCGGTTCGTGGCTAGTAATCTTGCTTTCAAGCTTGGCTGTAGTTGATATCACACTTGCCGATCGTTCGTAAAATGTTCATCTCCACATGGTGGTGGGCTTACTTCATATCCTCAGTTTCCGTCCGCTTCGCCAAGTCATAGTAAAGGGTTAATGTCCAGCGAACGGCGATGGTTAAAGGTAATAGCCGATGGCATGGGTCTTGTGATGAATATGGGAGAGCAATTGTGAAGTATTCACGTTCAATATATTGGTGTTCTGGTCCGATTGTTGATGTGCTGGTATGGTGAGCTTTGATTTTGGTTTCGTGTTATTCTCTGGTTGGTACTGAGGAAGGCGACCGGACTTACGAATTTCCACGTCGGCATGCACTGGGCCACTGGTCTTGCCACGTCAGAGGTATGGACAATCCCTTTTCCTTTTAGGGACATGCGGCTCCTGTACCCCGGTTGCTAAAGATGCACGCGTTTGGGGACGACTTAGCGCGCGCTGTGTAGGATCTCGATTTGGATAGGATTCACGTGGCGTCTACATGTTCAGTTATACAGTGCAACTTCACGGCAGATTTACTTGCTTCATATATTGATCCATATACAGCAGAGGAAAGAACAGAGTGCACCAGAGTCGAAGACACAACGTGTGGATGAAATGAGACTAAAACCAAGCAAGCTTGATCTATGGAAGTCTTATGGTTGAATAAGAAATAATCCAAACTAAAATAAAGCAGCGTTCCCAAGAGGATTATGAATACATATCAATCATTAACAGCAACCAAGCACACATGTCATGAATAAACAATCAATAGCCAAGCGTGTTGCTGACTAAGGAATTTATCCAAGAGACTTAATCGAACAAAAATCACGAATCTCACGACCAATGCAAGCGATTCTGAAATATCGATAGTTCAATTTCAATTTGTTCTCAGTAACAGTAACAGGGTGATTGCATTTTTTTTTTTCATATCAATAAACCGTAACAATTCATGTTTGAACAATCTCATGCATTTGCCTCGAATTTACAAACACGTGCATTATTAGCAAATGGAAGAGAAACACCATGAAGCGTGCTCATGGAGTCACAAGTAGGGAAGTAAGAAACTAAATATGAACTCAGACTCAACGTCATTATACACATGAATCTCTGAAAACCATATCTGTATAACACAAAATGCCATGTCCAATTTGTTGAATCACATATTGAAGTTGTGAGAGAGCAATGCAAACTTCGATCCTCCAATTTTTTCTGCAATGACTAAATTCGGAATCATCGGCTTGTAACGAAAAACAAAACAGAGATTCTCACCCTATAGAGCAACAGAAAGCACTATTGAGAACAAAAGCCAATGAGCGTCGATGAGCCAGAATCCGATCAATCGAGAGGACGAACTAGTCTACAATGAAAATGAACTAGCCTATGGGCCGCATGAAGGAGTGAAGTCCGATGGGCCTGACCTGCTGGTCCCAATTGAATTAAACCGGATTGCAAGGGCCAATACTTAGGTGATGGGCCTGAGTTTCTGGGCTAAGAAAATATGCATGTTAAAATCACAGTTGCACATAAAACAAAATTGAGAGATTTGATTGAACATTCTGTAATAATTTAGCGACTCAATTCCTTTATCCCAAGGAATCCCAAGGCGACGGACAAAATTTTTGATTGGCCATTATGGTCATCCAAGGAGTCTCTAAAAAATTCCAACGCTTGCTAAAAAGTCTTGGCAAGGTGTCCACTTGCTAATGCAGAACATTAGGTGGGAAATAGACAATTATATTGGATTTTAATATGAGCCGGCCAACTTTGTTTCTTCCTCGAAACCACACCACAAAAATTCTGTTATTCTTTTGCGAAAGATTGACTTGACCATAACTATTGTCCCTTATTATCAAGGGGAGTTTCCTGGTATCTTAAAAAATAAATTGACCAAGAAAAAGGATTGAGTCTGTGTGACTTTATGTGCTCTAGTCTAAGAAGGTGGGATCTCGGTTCATTTCCAGGAAATGCAATCCCTGACCTGCGGGGTTGCCCATATCTTATCAAGCCAAAAAGAAAGAAAAATGAGCGTGGAAAAAATTGCATGTTCAAATATGGCGTCAAATGTGGCGGTGCATTTGCTTAAGATTCGCAGCCACCATCGCTCACGAGGAAGAAGAAGACAAATTGGGAATAGAATTTGTGAGATGCACGCATAAGAGCTGGCTAAAAAGTCGTCAATTTGCCCATTTAAGACGAATAATTGTCACGTCCATCGTCAATATAAAAATTTTTCTTTACATTTCCATCTTTGAATGGGTAGTAGATGGATGAGTTCGGTTAGGCAACTATCTCTAGATACATGTATCATACATTCAATGATGAATGTATAAAAAAATCCATTACACGGACATTGAAGATAATAAAAAGGGAGAATTCCACCGAAAATCTTAACTATAACCACCATGACTATGAATTCTAATTTTTTTACGTCACAAAAAATTTGAAACATGTACCGGCGTTGCAAAATGAACCATCTGTCATGGTTTCATCCAAGACAACCGTTAAAAATCGTACATGATGGCTTACGTGGACATCTATAAGCAAATGGAATTGATGTGAATCCAACATGGCTTTAGAGAAGCCAAAACGACAGCTTTTCAATTTTTTTTTTGGTCTTTTTACTATTATATTATTTTTAATTTTCTTACTATTTTACAAAAATGGATGTTCAATTTTCTGGCAAAAATTTAGGTGTCAACATAGGCTCAAGTTTAGGCCGCTTAAGTATGAAATGGACTAAGCTTGAATTTGGTAATACTTGATTTGAGAGGTTTCTTTAAACTTATTAAACTTTTTTTCATCATGGTTATCAGGATTGCATGTTAGACTTGATGATGCAAGAAATATAACCTAACCTGTGTATTTAATCCCCTCACATGTTTGCCAGGGACTCGAAACAAAATTGTATTTTTCTCTCTAAATATTATTTAGTAGCTCGATTACATCACTAATCACTTGCTTACATTCATGACTGGTGATTTATTAAGGCTTGCTTAGCTCTCGGTCTCAATTAAACCTGAAAACGGTTTATTTTAATTGACCTTACCCTCTGCTTTCCTGGAAAATAGAATTCATCTCCAATTATAAAAAGAAAAAGAAAACACGGGTCCAACTCAATTGGCAGACCCCAAGGATGGTTAAATGAGATAAAGAAGAGGAACTTGCTTTGGGAGTTGTTCGAACTTGACTCTGTAAAGTTGCATGCACTCACCATACCAACGAAGGACCGTGAAAAAGCCAAGTCAACTGTTGATTAACATTGGTTTTTGGTCTTGTCTCTCGGACAAGCTTTCGCTTCTAATTAAAATTGATAGGACAATGACATACTAACAACAACTTGGTGATATCCAATCACCGATGAGTTTCATGCACAAGAAATTGCATGGATTGTGAAGTTTTTAATTTGTTTATAAGTAAAGAATTTATATACCAAAAAAAACCCTAGGTAAACCAAGTCATTAAGCTCCATGAGACATTTCATGCCTCAGCCATCCTTCTAATATATAGGTATTTTCAACAGTTCAAGAACTAATTTCTTTGTAATATCTACACATAATAATCTGAATCTAACATCTCTTATGATTAATCACCTAAGAAAGTAAACTATGCTAGCTAATATTTGGACAAAGCCAAATAATCGTGTGTCATGCTAACAAGCTATAAAGCTTCGATATGCAAAGGTGAAAATCGAAGTCAATTGCCTTAATTAGAATTAAACAATAATATATTTTGGAAAACTGCAGTAATTATGATTCGTTTGACCATAACTCGTCAAGATAATCAAGTGTGAAAATCTATTATTGAGATCGAAAGGTGACGAGATCTACGTCATACGATTGATCAAGCAATCATATGCAAAAGAGTATGTCAAAGACAATGTCATCCGTGATGTAAATTTTAAGAGAGATCATCCTGTTCATTGACGAAGTTATTATGAGATTAATATATCGTGACGATGAATGTTGCCCTAAGGAAAATTATTTCCTAACATACATTATAGGTAGGATCATCAGATCATAAAATGTTCTCAACTTAATGCATGGAATATTTCCAAACAAACACACTAGATGATTCATAGTGATTACCAGTCCTTTTTTGTTTTTTTTCCTCTTATTTAACTCGAAGGGCCAATGTTTTTATCTATTTGTATTTGTCCACCTTCTAGATCTGATCTTGGAGAGTCCTGATTCTGTCGTTCTCAGCAAACAAACTTGACTTGAACCCGCAGATGTTCACATTTCACTTCCAAATTAGCACCTTTCTCTACCCCTCCCATACAATGATTTTGCATTCACTACCCCATCATTCCTTCCACTATGATTCTTTCCACTCTTAATGTTGCTTTCCACACAGGGAAACGAATAAGATTTGGATAAAGGGACAAGAAGGTGTGATTAAAATGAGGGAAAATTCTAAATAAGGGCCCGAAGTGCTTTTATTTTCTCAAATAAAGGCCTAAAGTGGACTTTATTTCAAATAAGAGTCTGAAGTGCCCTTATTTTCTAAAATAAGGGCATGAGTAAACATTATTTCAAATAAGAGTCTGAAGTGATCATATTAGTCTCAACAAAAGGCTTGACCTCACCAGGGTCAAAAGGCATTTTCGTCTTTTAATTTTTTTGATTTTTTTTTCAGTTTTTTTCTTTTAAAAAAAAAAACAAACTCAAAAAATAAAAAGTAAAAAAACAAGCGGGAGGGCCTGTGGCCGCCGCCCCATCACCAGTGGTGCGCTAGTGATCCCGCCAGACATCGCGGTTGCCCCACCAGAGCTGAAAGTCTAACTTACCTTTTCCTTTCACAAGTAACAATAGAGAGGTCCTCAACCAAGACTAAGGTATTTTGACTAATGTGGATCCAGCGGTTGAAAACAAACAGTCCTTCGCAGAAAAAGTTTGTAGTGTAATGCGGCAAATTCTTAACATTTAAATACCCAACAATACAGATTAATCTAATCGTTCTTTCAGACCTCATTGCTCTTCGACTTTCGAGGTTTGCATATTTTACTACCAAACCTACTCTTGAGATTCGTTTCTCTGTTTCATCTATTTTAGATAAGGAAAAAATAATTCTAATCAAGTGGGACCTCTTTGATATATATAATAATATAGATGAAGTTGAAATTATTCATTTCATCCTGGCACTTCTAATAATATCACAATGACGAATGTTTTATAAATGATGTTGAGTTGATAAAAAAAGAAAGGGTGCGCCTCCCTTTTCTTTTAGCTATGGTCGGCTGAAAAATAAAAAAACTCACCCAAACGCGTTTATTTTGGCTTAAAAAAACAAAATTCAACTGAAGTATCTTTGTAAATATTAAAAAGTGAAGAAAGATTATATTTAAATGTACATGTCAATGTCTGTATAACATGAAAGTTTCAAGTCCCAAGATTGGAAAAAAAATAAAATCAAAGTGCGCATTGCAAAAAATAAAAGTCAATTTAGAGATGCCATTCATTGTCCAACCGCATTACTTATGCTGATTCTAGCTGTTGTAATTCTTTTTGGCCAAGTCACAATGATAAGCATGAAGGAAAAACTGAACCATTTACTATTTACTTATAGGTAGAAAAAAGACATGTACTTTTAAACTTGGGACAAATCTAGCCAATGTTCCTTTAACCCCCCGTCAAAACATGCAATATTTTGCTAAATATCTGCGAAATTTCAAATTTTCCGTTTCCCGTTTTCTTTTTCTACTGGTTGTGGGAATTTTCCCCTTTCTAGTCTTCATCTATCTGTTGTTTAAGTCTACTAGTGGCAGACAATGACCTGGTGATATTGGGCTATAATTTTTTCCCCCAGGAGGACTTTTCCCCTTGCCCTCTATTGTTGACTCCTCTCTGTTTCTGTCCGCCTCCTTCTCTTCATCTTGAGAAGATACAGTCGATCTTCCTTCACTGAACCCTCCCCATTAGCTCTCTTTACAGAGCGCTTCTCCTCTGTGGGTGAATACAGCTGGGACGATCGGCCCACAGATGGGATCCAATGGAGGTCAGGCTCTAATCACCGTCCTAGCTTTGGCTGTAGCAAGGGTGTAAGTACACTAATTCCACTTCTTTTCGATCTCTTGTTGACAGATAATGCACAATATAATAAAACTTTGCTCCTGTACGTGTTCGATACAATTAAGCCTGCTTGTTCAATTCACATTCCTTATTTTACGTCTTAATCAGGTTACAAGTATGTAATTTTTGTCTCACGAACTCAAGGAGAAGTAAGGACTCGGTGTCAACCTCGAGAATGGATGACGGGTCTGGAGAAGAGGAGGAGGTGTTAAGGTGGGACTTCGAGTCCACCTCGAAAAACGGCAATGTATCTCGCGAAGAGTACGATGTGGTCTTGAGTTTCTGGGGACCGGATACTCGCAATGGATTCACCAATTGCCTCTACCATCGCTTGAGAGATGTTGGAATCCACGTTTCCTTGGACGACGAAGAGCTCCGATTCGGTAAAGAAATTGATGGAGAGCTTTTGAAAGCGCATGACAAGTCTCGAATCTACATACCTATCTTCTCTAAGGGTTACGCTAACAGTTCATGGTGTCTCCGTGAAGTTGCGCACATGATAAAATGCACCTCAACATCAGATGGGAAGAAAGAGATACTTCCCATCTTTTACGACGTGGATCCCGACGATGTTGTTAAGTTCAAAACCAAGTTGTACAGAGAAGCCATTCCGAAGCAGGAGAAGAGGTTTGGCTCCGATGAATTGAAGCCTTGGGAAAATGCCCTTGTTGAGGTTGCATGTACAAAGGGATGGGATCTTAAAGGCAAAGGGTAAATTTCCTCAACTTTTTATGGTTAATACGAACAATATTTACATTTCATTGAATGAAAGTTTGTCCCTCGAAATTCTGAAACATGAAGGCATTTGGACATTTTTATTTAAGATTTGCATTAGAAGTTAATGAAAGCTAGACCAAAACAACCGTAAGCCCCCAAGATAGAAAATAGAAAATGGCTACTTTTTTAAAAGCACAGCAATCGGGTTAAACCCAACCAGATAAGGCATTTTTCCAATTCATGTCGGGTTAAGCCAATATGACCCGACAGTTAAAACCAACTTTTTAATTAATCATATTCTTCACTTAATCAACTATTTTACTAAACCGTATCACCATAATAAGTATAGTGGAAAGCATGCGATTTTCTGTATTTTTCACCTCCCGTCGTAAGCACAAATTTTTTACAATAAAAAACTTGTGTGAAATGGTTGAATTGATAGGAGTATGGCGATTTTAAAATTATACCAAGAAATGATCAAAAATTTTTCTAAATGAGTGCATAATTAACATTAAAAAAATTGCACATGGGTTGCTTCTATGAAAAAAAGGGATGTCTAAAAGATCTTATAGATTCGACCAAAAAAAAAAAATCTTACAAAGTTTTCCAAGATCTTAGAATAAATAATTTAATGAAAAGAAATTATTGATATAGTATGAAGGAATTGAACACAAAACGTAATGAGGTGTGGGTGAAAAACTATGTCAAACCCAACCTGCATCCAAAAATTTTCAGTTCAACTGATTATAATGCTTAACTTCCATTTGTTTGAGTAGTTGAAATAGCTATGTATCTACAAGTTCCCCAGAGTCCTGTAATTTATCATGTTTTGGCTGAAATGAAATTTTTATGCTTTGCTACAGCCAAGGAGAACAAATTGAATCGATTGTTGAAGAGGTTTCCCGTAAGCTTAATACAAGACACATGATTGTGACTGAACATTTGGTTGAAGATACTACTCAGATGGAAGCCATAATGAAATTGTTGGATGTTGGCTCTAGTGGTGTACGTTTTATTGGTATCCATGGCATGGGTGGTGTTGGAAAAACAACTCTTGCCAAAGTCTTGTTCAACAAATTATCTTCTCACTTTGAACGCTATAGTTTCCTTGAAGACGTTCGAGCGTCATCGCAACCTCATGGTGGCCTTGTAGAATTGCAGAAAAAGCTCTTGTTAGATTTGGCTGGTCATGGGATTGCCAACCAAATTAAGGATGTTGATGGTGGGATTACAATGATAAAAAAAGCATTGAGCATTAAAAAAGTACTCATTGTTCTTGATGATCTAGACAAAAAAGAGCAACTCCAAAAACTAGCTGGAAAATGTAATTGGTTTTGTTCTGGTAGCAGAATTATTATCACAACTAGGGACAAAAGCATCCTGATGACTCAAGTGAGCTCATCTAGTAAAAAGGTCCTCAACCAACCCAAAGAAGTTTTGTGTTATGAACTTCAAGAAATGAAATTTGATTTAGCACTTCATCTGTTTTATAAGCATGCATTCAGAAGTGACTTTGTTATAGAAGAATATGATGCTCTTTCAAGAGAAATTGTTTGTACAGTGGGCATGCTTCCTTTGGCCGTTGTGGTGATAGGGTCCAATCTTTTTGATTGGGGCAAAGATTTGGGGCGTTCGGATAAAAGAGAAGTATGGGATGAGACGCTGAAGAAGTTAAAGGAAGGCCCTTTTGAGGATGTTCGAGATACATTAATGATAAGTTACGAACGATTAGAGGATAACCACAAAGAAGTATTTCTCGATATAGCATGCTTTTTCATCAATGCCGACAGAACATATCCAGTTATAATATGGAAGGATTGTGGATATTTTCCTAGCATTGCAATGAGGGTTCTCTCTCAGAGATCCTTGATCAAAATTAGAGATGATAATAGGTTTTGGATGCACGACCAAGTTCGAGATTTTGGGAGGTACATTGTTCTTCGAGTATATCCTCACAAGTTTTCTAGGGTGTGGATTCGTGAGGATGCCCTCAGGCTGTTGGAGGGGAATAAGGTAAACGTCAACTGCATATGTTTGAAAATATTTGGTGTAAGAAATTCTTTGAATTTTTCTTTCCCATTTAAAGTAACAATTTGGTTAAAATCTGCATCCGATAGATAGCTTTGTTTAACGTGGCTTTTGTCTTTCGGGGGTTACATCTCTCTGTCAAACCTTCAAGTTAAAGGTCTCAAATTTGAAGAGAGAGCCAAAAGAGAATGCCTGACAGTTGTCTTTATTTTCTATATAAAGTAGCTCTTTTGAAATTTTGAATAAATAAAGAGGAGTTTACGTGTGATCCAGGTTTAATGAAAAGAAAACTTGCTTTATCAAGAGGTTTAAGATTATTTTCAATCCCGATTTTTAGAATAAACTAAGAAGCTTTTGCATTAATATGCAAATTGTATTTCTCGAACAGTAGAAACCGAAAATATGATACCTCCAGACTTGAAAATTAGTTTACGTAGAAGAGAAAGAAGCAACTACTTGTTGGGAAAAAAAGTGCGCCATAATTCTGGGAAGGGTACGTGGCGAGCTCAACCATTGGAGAAATTGTTTGACAATGCTTTTGTGTCCTCTCTGCTGTAGTTCTGTAAATTGTATGCTGCATGCTCAATTGAGTCTTTAATATGCAGAGAAATGAAGATGTTGAAGCACTAAGCCTGACTTTCAATGGCTGTAGCCGTAGCATTGCATATGAAGAATTAGCCGCTCTGCCAAATCTAAGGTTCCTTCGAGTGAAAGGCATTGATTTTTTCGGCAACTTCAAGAATCTTCTTTCGGAGCTAAGATGGTTTTCTTGGGAAATTACGAATAAGGAATTTTATGCGGAGAGTTTTCATTTTGCTAGTTTGGTCGTGCTAGACCTTTCAAGGAGTGATATCGAAGATGACTGGGGTGGGTGGAGCCAAATCCAGGTACTATATGCCTTGCTCTATTCACCTTCTTTTTATTCTTACAGATCACTCAATGCATAGTACACATAGGTGGCATGCTACCCTGACCTAAAATATTTCGTGCTAGTCTAATATCTATAATGGACTACAACTAGCTAAACACATTTGTAAAGAAAGGAGAGGATGCTATAGAATCACATGGCATCAGCATATCATCCTAGCAAATGATATTACGAGCGGAATATCATTGTTGTTCTATATTTGGTCCATTCACTGCTGACTGCTTTAATAATCAAGCCACAGATAAATATGATATGCTTAAAATCCGTACTAGCAAGAATTATAAACTGTGCTTACCAGTCCATAGTATTATCCATGCATCCATCATTGCCTCGGTTTGAGGAATTCAAAATTTACTTACTTTGGAGTTTGGACTTTGGATGCTTTATGGCTTGTTGTAGTCGCTTTTCTAATAGCTAATTATTGAAATATTGTTTCAAGTTGCTTGACAACGGGTCATATATACTTTTTATATGTATGCGGTCTCTCTCCACCTATCAATTTAAGCTTTTGAATTAAATTTTCTAACATGGTATCAGAACCAATGCTACCCCTTTTGCATATGTGCATGCACCCCCACATGTCATGGTTAAATTCCACAGGTTTCTCCTAGACCTTTTTTAAGAAGAGAAGAGCAGAGTTTGGTGTTCCTATGATACAACCTCGTAATGTACATCTCTTTTGCTACGACACTTTTAAGAATTGATCACAAAAATATCGTAACATCATATATCTCTTTAATGATACTTTACAATTTTCTTTTTGGTAACTTAATTACGACTCTACATCATGAAGATGCACGAGTGAGGGACATATGGAAGTGTCCCGTTAATGTATGGGTTGATAAGACTCGAAATAAAGGTCCATGTGTAACGTTTTTAAACCGCAAAAGGACACTATAAGTGTCATAAGTTATGTACGGAGATCACTTTGGTACTATAACTTTTTTTTTGAATCACTTTGGTGCCAAATCGGAAGAAAAGAGATCACTTTAGTGACTTTGGCCAAAATTCTAGCCAAAAAAAGAGCCACATTAGATTTTCGGCGAGCCACGTCAGATTTCTGATGAGCCATGTCAACATCAGAAATTAATAAACAAAGAGTCACGTCAAATTTCCGACGGCCATGTCAGCATTGACATTAAATTGATCGTTTTTCAAAAAAGTTAGCATCAAAGTGATCCGAAAAAAAGTTATGGCATCAAAATGATCTCTGTACATAACTTATGGCACTTATAGTATCATTTTTCCCAAATTTAAACCTTGGGAAGATTTAAACTTCAACGGCAATTTGCAAGCAGATTTCTATAAATTTATTGCCAAAACAGAAACTTGTTTGTGCATTTTCAATTTGAATGATAGATGGTAAATTTGAAATATCATTGACAAGAAAAAACCGATTGGCAACTTTTTAGTTCGATAAATTTTCCACAAACTAATAATATTACCATCATCAAACCTCATACCAGATTACCAATTGTTTTTCAACATTAGAAGTGATCCCCCTCGTTACTTAGTAGATTATGATTTGCATACATACTTTACTAATAGTGTCGTTTAATTGTTCTAATATATAAACAAAATACTATTTACCATGGTAAATGGTTAGTAGATTATGGCCATCGCTTCAATTTTACCGAGTGCCAAGTTTTATTTTTCAGTAACATACAAATATAATAATTGATTTATCACATTAAAATACCTTTGTAGACTACGATCTGTCATCGTTTTTTAGCTGGTAGACTATGGAATTGCTTACTTACTTTAGTAGTTGTATTGGTTAACAATTTTGACTTGTTAACCAAAAATCATTTATTTACTAGAAAATCGTAGTAGATAATTAGATTTATTTTGATTTTACAAGTACTAACGCTTGTGAGTAAGTAAAAGACTAACAAATTATGGATTTATCAGGCTTGCCCTAGTAGATTATAAACATACTTTCATTTTTTACGAATGAGCAAAATTTTCCATTTGTAGGGTATAAATTAATTGCTTATACTTTACTAGTAGTATCGGTTACCAGTGATATTTTACATGCAAACAAACTGTCTTATCACTATAAATCTCTAGTAGCTAATGAATTTCACTGCTAACTTACTATTTTGCCACTAAGATTTAGTTATCAGCAGTAAATTATTAAAAAAAGGACTTAATAATCTTCAATTACATTGATGGTACATGTTTTCCATGAATGGAAGATTATTCCCTTTTCCCCGAAGGAAGTGTTAGAAGTGACCTAGTTGCACCATTTGCAAGCAAACGAGGGTGTATATTGAATTATAAAAACGAGAATAATTACTTACATAAAAAATTTAGGATGATTGATATGTTTCATTCTTTTTAATTTCACAATTTCTTTTTCTGCAGATGACAAAAAAATTAAAAGTTTTGGATTTAACGGATTGCACAAAGTTGAGGAGGACACCCGACTTCTCTAATTTCACGTCTTTGGAGACATTAGTACTTGCTCGGTGTACCAACTTAATCACTATTGACCCCTCGATTGCTCAGCTTCAACTTCTAGAGACTTTGAATATCAAAGGGTGTAGTTCTCTTGGGGAGTTGCCTGAAGAAGTCGGCTCTCTACGATCTTTGAAGCATATCATCATGCCCCAAAATTTTCAACCCTTGAAGCTTCCAGAGATATTTGGCAATTTGAAATCTCTATTGAGTTTTAGATTAAATGAGCACCCTAAAATCCCCCAACTTCCAGACTCAATTGGAGGGGCAGTGAATCTTACCAGCATAACTTTGCGCGGGTGCGTGGGGATAAAGGAACTTCCAAACTCAATTGGGGAGTTAAAAATGTTGGCAGAGTTGGATGTATCAACGTCCGGCATAATTGAACTACCCGATTCTATCGGAAACTTAAAGAAACTAAGGGTGTTGAGGTTGTGTAGATCGAAGATAAAGGAGTTTCCTCATACTATTGGAGGACTGGAGATGCTTGAAGGCTTATATGCCCATAAATCCTATGATCTAACGGACAAAAACTTGGAGGAAATTGGGAAACTATTCCATTTGAAGACATTGGACTTAGCATTTACTAGTGTTTCCAGATTGCCTCTAGAGATAGGTCATCTCCATCTCCAAAAACTTCAAGTGGGCTCGATTGAACTTCAACAAGTGCCAGCTCTTCCATCAAGTTTGAAATTCCTTGCGGTTCAAGCTATGGACTTCTCTCTTGTCCCTCACCCCTCAAGCATCACCGATTTAGAACATTTGGAATTATATAGATTCAGTAATTTGAGAATTAGAGAACACAATACTAGGCTGGACTATGACTCAAAACTCAAAGCAGCTTTGATGAGGGAGCAACCGTCCTATCAGCTTCCATCTCATTTGTTGACCTTGAAACTCAGGAGTATTAGTCCATTGCCACATTTTTCTAACTTATTAAATTTGAAGGTTTTGCATGTAATTGAATGTCCAATATCACACCTACCTATCACTCCAGGGCTAACACATTTGAGGGAACTGCACATAAGTAGATGTAAATCCCTTGAAGAAATACCCGGTCTATCACTCTTGAGGAGTCTGGAGCGCTTGGAACTGAAAGGCTTGAATGTGCTAGTTGAGATTCAAGGTTTGGCAGAACTGCAATCTTTGCAATACCTCCTCCTTTCCGGTTGTGATTTACTAGGAAAGTTACCCAACTTGGATAAGTTGGGTAAGCTACAACATCTAGAGCTAGAAGCTTGTCCAAATTTAAGAGCCATTGAGGGCATGGAGGGCTTAGAAAGCTGGGTGTTAGATAGTCGCGGCCGCACAATCCTTGAAAGAATGCTGAATATTTCAAGATCGACTTGGCTTTCCCACAGATTACCTATGTATGATGTGTTCCTGAGTTTTAAGGGACCGGACACTCATTTTGGCATTGTCAATTATCTTCACTATTATATGTTACGTGATCGAGTTTCTGTTTATAGTCATGACGATGACTTGAGGTCCGGTGAAGGGATTGGGGAAGAGATTCTACAAGCACTCACTAATTCCAATATCTATATACCCGTCTTCTCTAGAAACTACGCTTCCAGTCATCGGTGTCTCCGCAAACTTGCCTACATGGTAAAATGCACGTCCGAATCAAAGGGGAAAAGAAGAATCCTCCCCATTTTCTACGACGTGGAGATTGATGATGTTAAGCTCGAAACTGATTTATACAAAAGTGACCTAGACAAGCATCGGATGAACTTCGACCACAACGAAGTGAAGTCATGGAAAGAGGCCCTAATTGAGGTCGCAGCAATGAGGGGTTTCATCTGGAAAAATTACAGGTAATTCTGTTATTTGGCCACTAAATCATGAACTGGAAGTTCAATTGAACTTCGACCACAACTAAGTGAAGTTGTTCAATTGAACTTTCCCAACACAGTGAATTTCAAAGTTACTGCAGTGCGACCCTTTTGCATACAAATAGTTGTCCGCTCAAGCAAATTCAATCATGTAGAAAAAGAAGTAGATCCTTCTAGTTCCTAATATCAAGAGGAACTCTGCGGTCGAACATAACATAATTGCATATTGGTACAGGCGCACATATTTTTTTCTTTTGTTTTGATTTCCGACTTCAAGATCTTTAGGTTATAGTGATTTAAGAAATCAAATCAACAATTAGATCGTCATTTTAATATTCTTTAAATTTTTGTCTGTCCAACTCAAATGATACGTCCTTTAATTGTGCATTGCTGCAGCTACGAAGAAGTACTTCAAATAATCATTTCAGAGGTTTTTAGAGCAAGGAAATTGTTAGATGTTGACTCCTGAAGCCTTCTTTTGGTCGGTTATCAAAGATCTTCAGGTTACACTGGTTTGAGAAATCAAATCAACATTTACATCGTCATTTTGATATCCTTTAAATTTTTGTCTGTCCAACTAAAATGAACTGTACTTCAATTGTACATTGCTGCAGCTATGGAGAAGTACTTCAATTAATTATTACAGAGGTTTTTAGAGCAAGTAAATTTTTAGACGTTGACTCCCGAAGCCTTCTTTTGGTTCGTCATCAAAGAAAAGGTGAATGGATTTGCTATCAATGTAACGAAATTTTCCCCAATTGCATTCTATTTCTATTGTTTAGAGGATCTAAATATTACATTAATGAAATTGGTTTACGATGCTAATGCTTAGGTGCATTATTTACATGGTTAGCATAGCTATATGAATGAGTATATCAATGAACTTCCATGCTTTTTTAGAGGGTTAGTTAAGCTCAAACGTCAATGTTTACAAGGGTGCTATGCAATAAAAGAAAAGAAGCTTTCATATATAGTTGGGAAAATTTGAATCGCCGGTGGAATTGGATTGGCAATTGTTAAAGATAGTTGATCTATCTAATTTAGTCGTAAATCTAAAAAGAATTGAAACTAACTAGGATGGACTGTTATCCATAAGAATGTTACCTGATGCTATTGGACTACTAGAAATAATTGAAGGGTCAAGTGCTAGTATATGGGTCTGACAGTTGAAATCTCTGCTGAAATTGGAAGACTATCCTGGCCATTTGAGGATCTTCGGCTTATACTCGTCGAAGTTATGTATGGACTCCCCACAACGATCTCTTCTCTCTATCATGTCCATAAACTTCTTTCTGGATGGTTATTATTGAATTTGATAGTCACTGCAAGCTTCTTTAATTCGTCTTTATTTTGATGCATCTACATTCGATTTGTTCATGGTGTTGACACCTAAATTTTAGTAACCCATTAACATTAGTTCACATTTTCATTATAGGCATTAGTAACACCTTCATAGCACTCAAGTGGGTTCGGTCGTGAATGACATTGGCTCGATCGGGGATTGCATTGTAATCGGCCTAATATTTCCCTTTTGCTTAAATAAGATTGCATGCGGTGATTATGGCTGGCCGTGAATGGTGAATGAGAGAAAAAAGGAAACAATTCTAATCGGGAGCTAAGAAAAGAGAAAGAAAAGCTTGTGCAGATTCAATCAACATGAAGGGATCGAGAAGAAGCTTGACCATTGCAAGATTTTTGCGCGGAACAAAGAGGAAACTATGGGCTGACTAAGTCGAATTTCAATTGGGACACTGTCACGCCCCGAACCCCAACGGGCTCGCGACACCCCTTCGATGGCCGTATTGATCGCGACATCTCAAGACGTATCGCCGACCCAAACGAAACACACGAAAAGTAAATGCAAGCAGAAGCGGAAATTAAACATCCCAGACAATAAACAATGACAACAAGGTAGTACTCGAAGAAAATCAATAAACCCATCACATTAGCTTGAGACCATAAAATTCATGCATTAGGCTTCTAAGGTTAGTATCCACCTTCTTCATTAAAAAGGAATAGGTGGTCAGGTAGACTACAGAATACACAAAAAGGGCCCTACCAAAAAGCTCCTAGGCCCCAGCCCTCAAATCCTCCTATGGTGCCTAATCTGAATCGGACCCTGAAGGCTCCGACTCCGTGTCCGTATTGATCTCGATCGGCTCATCCTCATGCTCGAACACCATAGGCTCCTCCTCAGGCTCGGACTCGGGCTATGGTTCTTCTAATTCTTCCTCAATCTCGGGCTCCATGGGCTCTTTCTCGGGCTTGAGTTTGGACTCCTCAAACTCCTCTTCAAGTTCGAGGTCTGCAGAGGCCACACATTCAAGTTTGGGCTCTGGTTAAGGACTAGGGTTTACCGGAGCGTCTCCGACATCCAAAACCTCACCATCGGGGGCAAGGACAGCTGAGGGGTCCCACTCGCCTCCCCCATTAAATGGGACATCAAAATGCCAAAGCAGTTCATAGACTTCATATAAATCCCGATAACAATATGCCCGGTATGTATTGGGCTGCAACTCCCGCTTACCCACATCTACCTACACCATCGTGGTATGCTTAACATAGGCTTTCCCGTTCCCTACGGGGTACTCTACGGCCGAGTGCTCAGTATGCCTTGGGATTCCAAAACGTTCAGGCGGATCACTCATGGTCGGGGTCGGGGGTCTGAAATGGTTTGCATTAGAGCAATGAGAATAAATCTCAATAAGCAGACAATCTCTACCCAACCTAGGCCAATGTGTGCCCAAACAAGTCTAATATGCGATTTAACAGTCAACACATTCAATTCCATACAAACATACCTACCTTGTCTTAAATCGAGTGCCAACCCTGCATATTAGCTAAATCACCATAATGCGATAATTTACTCAAGAACGTAATATAAACACTCAAGCACCATAATCACGTACGTGCACCCAATTCCATCAAACACAATCCGCATGCGTGGCCAAGCAACTTTCCACGACCCGCGTCAACATGCATTAAGTTAGCCCTCCGATCAATCAGGGCTTCGTCCCTCGCTGGACATTTCACACTTTCTCATGGCCAGCGTAAACACCCCTCAGGTCAGTCCTCCGATCAATCCAGGCTCCGTCCCTCACTGGACATTTCACACTTTCTGACGACCCGTATTAATACGCCTCAAGTCAGCCCTCCGATCAATCTTGGCTCCGTCCCTCGTTGGATATTTCACACTTCCTCACAACCCGCGTAAACACACCTCAAGTCAGCCCTCCGATCATTCTGGGCTCTGTCCCTCACTGGATATTTCACACTTTTTCATGATCCACGTAAACACGCCTCAGGTCAGCCCTCCGATCAATCCGGGCTCTATCCCTGACTGGACATTTTACACTTTCTCACGATCCACGTAAACACGCCTCAGGTTAGCCCTCCAATCAATCTGGGCTTAGTCCCGCGTAACCACGCCTCAGGACATTCTTCATGCACATACACTACATCACAATTCGCCATTCTCACACGTTGTACAAATTTACTTCAAATCACAAACTCATCACACTAGCCCACCAATCCGACAATCAAGTCGGCCCAATCAAACGTCAATTTCATCGATAAATGCCACAATAATCCGGTCATCGCACCCACATAAATCAGCCACTAATTATGCCACATAATCATCACAATTTAATCTACCAATTAACCACATTCACATATTGATCCTAATCCAAGCTTAGCCACTAAACTGGTACTGATCACACCCTAAACAAGTTTAAATAATATCCATTATACTAGATAGGATTTAGGAAATCACTTACCTAAATTTGGCTTGGGAAAAATCGATACTGGCCCAAAATGGCTCGGGTGAACAGTGGCGACTCGACGTGGGCAACGGTGCGACGGGCATGGTGGCCGGCAAGGTGCTTGGCCACGACTGGGGCGCTCGGCACGGCGCTCAACCACGAGTGGGCAACAACCTAGGCGACTCGGTCGCGGGCTGGGCAACGGGCAAGCGGCCGGGATGCGCAAGCAACGACTCGCCCACTGCCAAACGAGCGGCTGGGCCATGAGCAAGTGGCTGGGCAGCTCGACCACGGGCTAGGCAATCCGGCCATGGCTGGGCAAGCGGCTAGGTGGGCTGGCCTGGCGACACGGCGGCCGCGAGCTGTTGGTGGGCAGGCAAGCTAGGCTCGTGGCGCTGACGAGTGACGGCAACTGGCTCAGCCAAGGCAGTGGCGAAGGCGGTTTGAGGGGGAAAGCTGGGGCTGACGGGGCAAGCCGGCGGTGGTCGAGGAGGCACGGCGGCGGGCGAGCTGGCGATGAAAGCGACAACATCAGGTGAGCAGCGAGTTGGGCTTGCGGCAGCGAGCTGCTGGGCGAGACCCGAGGCGGCGAGCTGCTTCTAGGTGGTGACGACGACGACGAGCTGGGTAGCAAGGCTAGCGGCGGCATTGCGGTTGGTCGGGCAGCGCCGGGCAAGCGGCTGGGCGCGACGCGAGCAAGGCGCTACGCACGTGGAGGAGAGGGGGAGGACAGCTGGGTCAAGGGAGTCGGATGGCACGACTGGGGTGGACGACGTGGCAATCGGGCGAGCGGCGGCATGAGGTGGACGGTGAGGGGCGGTCGGCGGAGATTGGTCGGGCGAGCAAAAGTAGACATTGGCGAAGGAAGAAGAAACCAGAGAAGAAGAAGAAAGAAGAAAATGAAGAGAGAGAGAGAGAGAAGGGTTTGCATGGGGAGAAGGGTCTGACATGCAGGGGAGTGGGTGGACGTGCGGGAAGAGAGAGAGGGAGGGAATGCGACCAGAGGGAAACGTGCACAGGCAAGAGAGAGAGAGAGAGAGAGAGAGAGAGAGAGAGAGAGAGAGAGGTCAAATTTTGTCTTCGAGTGCAATCCAACGGCCACAATTCGATTTCATGAGCTTGATCTAACGGTCCCAAAAATCCCAATTCAAAAAAAAGAAAAGGCCAACAAACACCAAATAAAACACACTACAAGGGAGGTCTACTAGTCCAAATCCGCACCCGGTCCAAATTTCACTTTTCACTTATCCCATGCAATATTGACATTGGCCACAATAATATCGACACCGTTCAATTAAATTCGTTATGAAACTCCGAGAAATTTGACACCAAAATTCGAGCTTTAAATAATGGCCAAATTCGATTGAGTGCGATTCTAGCGAAATCTCTAATTTAAAAATAACCAAAGAATGATCAATTCCGGATGAGATTTTATTATAAACACACTAATGAAATATACGTTTTATAAATCCCAAAAACGGGTCGAAATTCGAAATATCACAGACACGGAGACCAATCAATTGAGCAAATTTCGATCAGCTAAATGGAGGAATTGGTGGCATATTTTCCGTGAATTGGACAGCTCAGTCAAAGAATTGGTCATGGAAAGATTGGGAGCTTGAAGTGATAAGAATGAACCAAATCCCCATTCTTTCGTGACCACCTCTAGATTTCATGAAATTCTTTTTGGCAAGACATATTATGAAGAATTGAAATCGTGATAGGAATAATGGGATTTGTCCAGCAATATGGAAAGAATTAACACTCAAGAAAAGCCGAATGGAAAGATTGAGCGGAGAGGAAATTAAGGAGAAAATGCTGATCATGAAATCATAAATAATGGCAAGTGAATGTGGACACATTCAAGGTAATATGAGTGGGAGTGGAAAAGGCAACCATAAAATTTCGAGGAGAGGCGAGATTTGAAGCACTAATTCACAGTGACAAATCAAGTCTAAAATTCGGCAATCCCCATGATCATAGGCGCATAGGTTTAGACTTTCCAATGATAAATGGAAGTCTTTTTCCATAAAAAGGGGGGCTGATTGAGCCATTGCAGAGAATGGATCAGAGCTCGAAATAGAGAAAGTTCATAGTTCTTTTCTATGGCTATGGTTCCACCACATCTTTCTTCTTGTTAATTCGCAGCAAATTCCTTTGTTCTAGTGAGCCCAGTTGCGTCGCTCTTGCTATTCTCGATCCTATGTCGTTGCTGTTTGCTGTTGCATCACTGTTGTTCACTGCTGTTTACTATTGCATCGCTGCTGTTCACTGCTGTTTGCTACTACATTGCTATTGCTCGTCGTTGCTGCTCGCTTTTGTCTACCGTTCTTCATTGTTGTTCGTTAATGTGTTGCCGCTGTTCGTTGTTGTTTGCTACTGCATTGTTGCTGCATAGCAGCAATTCGTCACTGCCGTTTACTACTGCTATTTCCCTGCTACCGCTGCTCATTGCCTTTCGTTGCTCAATGTTGCTCGCTGCTGCTGCTGTTCATCGTCGCTGCTTTCTACCTTTTGCTGCATTGCTGCTGTTTGTCGCTGTTGCTGCATCTTTGCTGCCGCCGCTCATTGATATCGCTGCTTGCCACCGTTCATTGCTGTCGCTGATCATTGTCGCTGCTCTTTGACGTTTGCTGCATTGTTGCTGTTCATCGTTGTTTGTGGTTGTTTGCTGCTGCTACGTCCTTGCTGTTGCTGTTCGTTGTCGGTTGCTGCTGCCACTGCTCGCTGCCATTCAATTGTAGCTGTTGTGCTGTTCTTCATGAGTGACACTCGCTATTCGCTGCTCGCTGTTACATCACTGTTATTGTTGTTGCGATCCCCGTCACTTTAGATTGACTTCTCTTGGATAACTATAATTAAGGTGAGGATAATGTTAGTTTAAATTTGTGGATACTTGATACATGAATTTATCTAGTTATATATTTTCTTTGCATTAACCAAGATATATTAGAGCGTTTGGAACTTTAGACACTAAGGTCAAATCCTTAATATTATCTTGACGTGATTCATTGATCCGCAAAAACATTTTTGAAATAAAAAGAAAAGGTACCGAAAGGTTGTTATATTAATTTAGCGTAAGCAAGTCCTCGAATTTTTTGAACCTCTGGTTTGCAGAAATAAAATGTACTCTCACATTTTACTTGGATGTCTAATCGACCCACAACCGATTAGTGGCGGCTCCAAAAGGTAAGATAAATGTAATGATTAAATCGAGTACCAAGTTGTGATTGGATGGTCTTGAGAGAGTACGCACTAAACACGAGTAATTGTCTCATGAGAGGAACCTTTGTTCCCGTTTAGTAAATCCGTTAGATATCCCCCGGTAGTTCACCTCCAGGAAGGTCACGACACATGGCCTCATCAATCTGGTTAATTTAGATTTTTTGGACACATCTGACATTTTCCTCGACCATTATCCACCAGCTTCCATGTACTTCATCATTTTTGTACTTTGGCTTAAGAAATATTGCTAGTTTTCAATCTTGAAAAACTTTTTGGTTCTCGAAGTTCATGAAACTCAAAGGCATTAGTCCACTGCCATACTTTTCAAACTTAAAAGAATTTGGCAAATCTATGTCATTGGATGTCCAATGTCATGTTTACCCATCTCTCAAGGACTAATACATTGAGGGAACTGAAAAAAGAGTCTATTCGAACTCCTTGAGAAAATACTTGATTGTCATTTTTGAAGAGTACCACGCTTGACTTTGTATTTCTTAAATAGGCTAGTTGGGATATGACGTTTGTCTAAAGTGGAATTTTGTTTTTATTTTGTTGGCTTTTTTTAATTTTTCTTTTTCTTTTTAATATTTTTCCAACACGGCGCTATTGTGACACCACATCATTGCCACTTGTCTTGGTACATTGATAATGCAATGCTAGCCACCATATAGGACAGCTGTCCTTGACAGAAAGGATATATGTGTCACACTAATATGAGATATGGGTTTTTGGTGACAAAAAAAAAAGTTATATTGGTTTCATAGTGGTATACTTTGGGATTTTTGGTGCCATTTTCCCTATAATCTATAAGAAAATTAAGGAATAAAGTGTTAGCTTTGTCTTACTAAAAAAAAGTGTCAGCTTTGTTGACCATTGTAAAAATTCCAATTTCTCCATTGTCGAAGATACACAGTTGTTAGTTGTATAGAGCGTGTAACCTTTGGCAAAATTTTTGAATGAAAGTTTGGTAAAATGTCTGAGTCCACTCTATTATAGAGATACAATAACATTAAAGGAGCTGTTCTTGTGCTTAAGCTTTTCGATATTTCTAGATCAGGTAGTAATTATCCACCGCGGTGACTTGGTGAAGACTGGCGTTTTTTTGAGTGAGTTTGGTCCCTGACTGCTCAACCAACTGCACGATCTCAGGCTGTGCACCAATGTAATCCTTGTACGCCAATCCCGATCAACTAAGCGCCAGCGGATGGCCCCGATCATCTAGTTCTGATTTGTTGGAATGATCAGAAGATCATCCGATGCATGTGCATGGATATAGCTTTTATGTTGTTGGATCGGCTTGGGTAACTTCAACAATGAAACCGATCCTCAAGGGTTAAGCTGGCAATGAGATTCACGGCAAATGATCGAGGTGTATGTCATTGTCTTTTCTCTCTTTCAATGTGAATTATCGTCTCTAACAGCTGATTTAATTTAAGCAGATATCAATATTTGAACAAGTTAACCCAGAGGCCAGAGCATTGTTATTTTATGAAAGCTCGGATGGCGAAATTTATACGTGAAATAGAACTATGAGTTCAAAAACAAAATGATTTAAGTGTGTGTGGAGTCATCGATGCATTTGTAGACTAGTTTTCGTTCCGTGAATGAATTAGGGAATAGAACAAGATGTCTTCCTTTTCGCAATTACATCATTTAGCAGTGAGATAAAATTTCCTACTCAATTTATGATGACACGAATTCGGGGTTGGGCACAAATATTTTCTATTGATAGGAATCGGTAATGATTAAATCAGCCATTGATAATTCAGGGCGTACTTGCTAATGTCTCTAGCGCAAAATTGCAGAAGACTACCGGTAGACAAAATAAACGAATGACCGCATTTTCGATTCTAGATCAAATTGCGCAATTTTCAGCAGATCCATTCCCCAATCGTTGTGGAATGTATGAACGACCTATGTAAACTGAAACATGGTCATTCATGGGTTATCATGCCTCTAGAGATAGGCTTGAGGGCAAAATTCAGATGTCAACAGTGGGGTGTCGGTGGTGGTGCTGGGCCGAGCGTTCAAGTGGTAGCGATGACGCACGATGGTTTGTATAACCCGAAATGCCATATTGGATCTACTAAATTATAGTTTGAAGTATGATGGGCCTGAGCTGTTGGGCTCAATTAAATTTAACCAGATTGCAAAGGCAAGGACTTAGGTGATGGGCCGAACTAGTCCCAATTGGGACTCTCTCTCTCTCTCTTTTATTTTTTTTATGTGCTCGTCTATTGCTTTATTTATTGTACCATATATTTTTTTTTAGTCTTCTTAGTATTATTTTTTTTTATTTTCTTACTATTTTACAAAGATGGATATTCAATTTGCTAGGAAAAATTCAAGTGTCAACACATGTGATTTGAGAGACTCAAGTTTAGGCAGCTTAAATATGAAATGGACTAAGCTCGAACTTGATAATACTTGATTCAAAAGGCTTCTCTAAACTTTATTGACCTTTTTTACATCGTGGTTGTCAGGACATTGCATGTTAAACTTGATGCGAGAAATCTCACCTAATTTGTGCATTCACATATTTGTCAGCGACTCGGAACAAAATTGTTTTTCTCTCTAAAGAATAGGAACTTGCCTCGTAAGTTCGACCTTGACTCAGTAAAGTTCCATGCACTCACTTCAACATCAAAGGACTGTGAAAAAGACAAGTCAAGTCAACTTCTGATTAAGACAAGCCAAGTCTACTGAAGAAACTAAAGTAAAGAGGCCCGTAATGCTTTTGCAACCAACAAAAGTAAAGAGGCCCACACCTCTAAGGCTCCATTACTAACCCATGAAGTACAGCTTCATCGAATGATTAGAGATTAGTCGGGACTTTTGATAATGATACAAATAGTTTTTGAATTTTGACCAAATATATAATATGATTCATGAACTTTAAAGTTGTTCAATATTGTCCTTGAACTTTAACTCAATCTATAATGTCATCCCTAAACTTTTTATTTGTTCAATATAGTCCCCAGACTTTTGGTAAAAGTAAATTTAATTTCTGGACTATATGAAAATATTTAATATTATCAAGTCTCACGAGGCACAGGAACATGATCTGATGATTAAATAGACATACACACCTGATCTTCTTAAACCTTGAAGTCCATGTGAAAGTTAACTATATACATTGCAAATGTGCCTCTCTTCCATATATCCACTCAAATCTTTCTGAACTCAAAAAAATGAGAGACAGATGAGGCTTTGAATGCTCTATGATCCATAACATATCCCTTATACATTGCTGCATCTTATTCTTCTTCAGATTTTACCTCGCGACGATAGCTCGTACCTGGCAGATACTCAGAGCATCATCTAGTTCTATATGACATTTATTTGACATGTCGCCGATGTCTTCATGATGGAACAGAGAGTCATACTTCTGAATCTTCATACTCACAACTCACTATGAAACTGGGAAATGCCAATGTTATGTCCCTGCAGAAGGTGCAAAAAGAAAAAAAAGAGTTGTAGCATAGAACTCGTGCAGAGTAATCGCGTTTACAATGCGGTGCCCAACACAAAATTGACGAACCGACATGATAAAGGAAAATATTTGACGATGAAGATTGGTTTTTGGTCTTGTTTCTCGGACAAGCCTTCGCTTCCAATCGCGGACGAGGTTTGTGCACGAGAAATAGTGTGGACTGCGAAGTCGTTGTGTTTGATTACAAGTCAATCATTTATATTCCAAAGTAATTCTAGATGGACCAACTCATTAAGCACCATGAAATATTTTGTACCTCAACCATCCTTCTAATTTTAGGGAAAAAATTATCCAAAAAATCATAAACATATTATATTTTTGCCAATTCAGTCCTAAACATTTTATTGTGTCAATTCAATCCTACACATTTTCGCATTTTGCTAATTGAGTCTATTCGGCCAATTTTAGACGGAAATTACTGAAGTGGACACTAAACATCCTACGTGGCACGGTCGACGCCGACGTGAATAATTTTTAATATTTATTTATTTTTCTTTTCTTTTTCCTTTTTTTCTTTCGTTGTTTCCTTTACAACTCTGGCTAACGATGGTCACCGGCCATAGGCAAGAGTGTCGCGGCCCCTGCCTAGATCCAGGTGAGGATTGCAATACCCTCAACTTGTTGGAAATATGGGATAAATTAATGGGTGAATAAGAAATTGATGCTCAAAGAACACCCTTGAGTTGGAAGTGGGAAATGGAAAAATACTAGTCCCACATTAGAAAGGAAGGAAAGTTTTGGAGTGATTTATATACAGTTACATTCATTTGAAGTGGTAATTATCATAGTACAAACACTATGCCTTGCACACAGGTGCAAGGGGTGCAAATCCGACTCTCGACGAGCTGAAACTTGGGTGCGAGCGTACATCCCATATACACGATTACAGGATCGAAAAGTGGGCCTCATGTCGAGCCCAATTTTGCATTCTGATTTAATTTTTTCAACTCAAGCTGTTACAAATTTTGTAACTTATGATTAATAGTAGGTTAATGGCGTTAAATTATGTTGTTACAGAATTTATTTTATAACGGCAGATTTACTCAGCCATTATTCCCGATGCGTATTAATTTTGTAATGGCAAATTTAATCAGCCATTATTATTCCCGAAATGCTCCCCCTGACCTCGCAAATAGATGCCTTCCCATTCTATTTTAAAATCGAAATTATTCTTCCTCTCTTTCAATTCTCTACATTTGCACTATTTTTCGATAGTATTTGGTTCCAGTTTGTTCAAGTTCACCGGGAGCTTTGAAGTGTTGTGATTTCTTCTTTGCTGTCAACCGTTATATCCTGAGAGACAGACATTCACGAAACCTTAAACACGTACTGGAGGGAACGAATCCATTTTAAGGAAACTATGTCGAACACAAGCCTCGGTATTCATTTGTATCGATTCCAATTCTGTTATTGCAATTTCATTTCTTTACAATTCTGTATTGTTCGTAATATTTATACTAATGTCAATTTGAATTTCGCAACACACCCGGCCTAAGCGATGGTTAGCCGGTGACTTTGTCGGTCAGAGTTGTAAAAAAGGAAAAGAAAAGACAAGAAAAGAAAAAAGAAAATAATAAAAATAATAAAAAATTTGAAAAATAAACGTTAGTGCCGGTCATGCCACGTAGGACGGCCGACGTCCATGTTAGCGATTTCCAGCTAAAATTGGCCAGATGGACTCAATTGGCAAAATGTGAAAATATTTAGGACTCAATTGATACAATTAAAAAGTTTAAGACTAAATTGGCAAAAGTGAAGGTTTAGGGCTTTTTGGACAATTTGTTTTAACAGTTTTTAAAACTTCCATAATTAATTTCTCTGTAATATCTACATGTAATAACCTAAATCTAACATCTCTTATGAATAATCACCCAGGACTATACACTATGCTGGCGAATATCTGGACAAACCAAATAATCTTGTGCCATGCGAACAAGTTATAAAGCTTCCATATGCGAAGGTGAAAAAAAAATTGCCTTAATTAAATAAACGTAGTACTTTTCGGAAAATTGTAATAATTATGATTCGTTTGCCAATAGCTCATTAGGATAATCAAGGGTGAAAATCTTTTATTGAGATCAAAAGGTGACGAGGTCTACATCGTACGATTGACCAAGCAATTGTATGCAAAAGAGTATGTCAGGGGCAATTTCTATTCGTCATTCATAATGCCAATTTCAAGAGAGATTATCTCGTACGTTTTCAAAGATGAAATTATCACGAAATTAATATACCATGATCGTGAATGGGCCCTAAAAGAAAGTTGTTGCCAGATGACATTGATAGGCATGATAATTCGCGCATAGTTGTTTTCAACTAAAAGCATGGAAAGTTTCCAAACAAACACATTAAATAATGGGCCGCGTGGAAAAGTTTCCCAACAAACACATTAAACTCCCTTTTTTTTGTATTTTAATCATATTATCCTTGTGTAGCTCATTATATCTATTACAACTCTACAAAAGTGATCCATTTTTTTTATTTGTTCAACTCTTTTTATTTGGTTTCTTCTTTTTTCTTGCTTGCGCGTCCCACTTTTGCTCTTCTTTTTTTTTTCCTCACTTTTGACTCTTGCAAATTGTTTTTCTGTGTCCTTTTTTGTGTTTTCCTCTTATTTTACTCGAACGGCCAATGTTTGTATTTGTATTTGTCCACATTCTAGATCTGATTTTGGAGTCCATATTCTTTCTTTCTCTGCATGCTAACTTGACTTGGACCTTCTGATGTGTTTACATTCCCCGATCAACAATCGCACTGCCAATTATATTATCTACTTTTTACGCGCTCAACAGGTCACTGATGTTCATGTTTTAAGTTTATAATCAATCGAAAAACCAACGAGTATTTTCCTCGGTAATAAAGTATTTCTCATCATCTTTAGCTGATCTCCTATAAGCTTTCTTTCCTCCTGTCGTAGTTGTTCCTCCAATTTTGTCACGCCCCGAACCCTAACGGGCTCGCGACACCTCCACGATGTTCATATCAAACGCAACGTCCTAGGATGCGTCGCCGACCCATACGAAACACGCAAAGACGAACGTAAGCGGAAGCGGAATTTAAACAACACAAACAATAAACAATGACAGAGGGATAGCACTTGCACGAATCAATAAACGTATAACATCAGCTTAAGACCATAAAATCATACATTAGGGTCCTAGGATTAGAATCCACCTTCATCATAAAAAAGAAACAGGTGGTAGGGTAGACTAACTAGTTACACAAAAAGGGCTTTACCAAAAAGATTCTAAGCTTGGTACCAAACATTCATACGGTGTCCAATCTGAATCAGACTCTGTAGACTCCGACTCCGTGTTAGAGTTGATCTCGATCGACTCTTCCTCATTACCCAGCTCCTCCTTGAACTCGGACTCCATGGGTTCCTCCTCGGACTCGGACTCCATGGGCTTTGGCACAGGCTCAGGTTCTTCTTTAGGTTCGAACTCCTCAAATTCCTCTTCGAGCTCGAGATCCACAGGTACTACAGATTCTGGTACGAGCTCAGACTCGGGACTAGGATTTTTTGAGGGATCTTCAGGGTCCAGGACCTCGCCATTAGGAGTATACATGTTCCCGGGCTCCCAATCCGCAGCATCCTCGCTGCCATGCTGTTGTCCTTCAAAATCCCAGATTGGGTCAACCAACTCCAACCCGTCATGATAAAACTAGGCTAAATAAGTGTGACGCTGCAAGTCCTCTAAGCCCACATCTGCCCAGACTATAGTAAGGTGTCTAATGTAAGTCTAATGTGGACCTACTGGATACTCGGTCTCCTCATGCACTGTATGCATAGGGACCCCAAAACGCCGAGGTGGTGGCATGATCAAAGTTGGGGTCGGGGATCTGAAATTGGTTATTATACAACAATGAGAATAAATTTCAATAAGTAGACAACCTAAACCTCACGTAGATCAATGCGTACTCAGACGAGTCTCAACATGTAATCTAACAAGTAATGTGTAGAATTCACATAAACGCACTTATCTCGCCTCAAATCATGCGCCAACTCTGCATATTAGTCAAATCACTAAAATGCAATAATATCCCAAGAACATAACATAAACACTCGAACACCATATATACGTACATTCACCCAATTCAACTAAATACATTTCGCATACGTGTCCAATCAACTATCCATGACCCGCGTCAACACGTGTCAGGTCTATTCTCACGGCCTGCGTTAACACGCCTCAGGCTCAGTTCTCCGATCAACCCGTGCTTAGTCCCGCGTAACCACGCCTTAGGACATCTCTCTTGACTTGCGTAACTACGCCTCAGGTCATTTCTTGCCTTTCTCGCTACACTCGCATAACCACGTCTCAGGTTGGTAGCCCTCAAATCATTCCAGGCTTAATCCCACGTAACCACACCTCAAGACATTTCTCAAGCACATACGCCACAACAAAATTCGTCATACTTTCACCATTACCAATCTAACACGTCAAAATATCCAAATTCAAGCTATAAGCTTACCACATTAGCCCACCAACCCGACGTTCAAGTCGGCCACGTTCAAACATCAATTTCACCCACAAATGCCATGATAAACCAGTCATTGAACCCATCTCAATCAGTCACTAATTAAGCCACAAAATCACCACCATTTAATCTATAAACCAATCACATTCAATCAACAATTTCATCCCTAACTTAGCCACTAAACCAACACTAATCAACCCCTAAATAAGTCTAATAATACCCAAAGTACTAAGTAGGGATTAGGAAGTTACTTACCTAAGTCCAAAGACAAGAGGGACCAAGCAAAGGCCAGCAAAAAGGCCGGTCAGAGCGGCGTCGAGTTCGGCGTAGGCGCGGGCACAGCGGCTGGCTAGTCGGCCGAGCTCTCAGCATGGCCCTTGGCACGGCTCTCAGCCACGGTCGGGGCGCTTAGCCGGGGCAAGGCACTTGGCACAGGCGAGGGTAGCAGCTGGGCACGGGCACGGTGGGGAAAGGCAGTGGTTGGGATGGCTCGGCCACAGTCGAAGCAACGACCAAGCGAGTTGGGCAACTCGGCCACGACCGGGGTAGTCCGGCCACGAGCAAGGGTGCCGATGGGCGAGCTGGAACAGGGGGGAAGCATCAACAGCAGAGTCGACGGCGACTCTATGGACGTCGTGCAGCAGTTGGATGCGCGGTGACGTCGGCGCACTATGGTGGCGACCGGTCCAGACAGAGCTGTTGAAAGCTCGGCCAGCGTGCAGTGACGAGCAAATGGCGGAGTAACAACAGGCAAGCTGCTCGGCCAGGGGGAGGGCAAGGTGGCCAGCAGTAGTGGCAAGCGCGACGACGGCTGGACACGTAGCTATGGGTCCGGTGAAGGGTGCTGCTGCGTGCAGCTCGGGAGGACTAGCGACAGGTAGTCGTGGGGCGACGACGGCAGCGTGGCTCGATCGGGGCGGAGCCGGGTTGCCAGCGGTTCACGGCAGGAAGGCAGCAGCTCTGGCAAGTTAGGTTCGGTCGATGAGTAGCGAAAAGAAGGAGTCGGCAGAAGCAGAAGAAAGAAGCAGAGGTCGCAGCCGAAGAAGAAGAAGAAGAAGAAGAAGAAGAAGAAGAAGAAGAAGAAGAAGAAGAAGAAGAAAAGGAAGAGAGAGAAGAGGGAAGGGTAGGTTTGCATGGGCAGAGAGAGGAGGGGACGTGATTAGGGGACGTGCACGGGCAGAGAGAGAGAGAGAGAGAGAGAGTCAACCTCAATCGAGTGCGATCCAACAGCCCACGTTCAAACTCGACGACTAATCTAATGGCCACCAAAAATCTTAATTATAAATTAAGAAAATGCCAAAAGACACTAAATAAAATACATCAAGAGGGAGGTCTACTGTTCAAAATTCGCACCCGGTCCAAATTTCACTTTTCAATAATTCGTGGCAATATCGACGCTGGCCACAATAATATCGACATCGTCCAATTAAATTCATCATGAAACTCCGAGAAATTCGACACCCAAGTTCGGGCTCTAAATAACGGTCAAATTAGATCGAATGCGATTTTAGCGAAATCTCAAATTTAAAAATAACCCGAGAGTGATCAGTTCTTGGCAAGATTTAACTATAAGCGCACTAACAGAATACACGTTTTATAAATTCTCAAAATGGACCGAAATTCGGAATGTCACAAATTTTATATCGAGTTTTTCAATAGTGACCATGCTATGTGCAATGATGATCAAAGTTCATTTGTATAGCTTGAAAGTTGAAAAAGAAAAACTTAAAATGGCAGCCGCACATAATATATGCAATAACATATATGGCAAAGAATTATCCAAGAAGCATAGACAACTAAATATGGCAATGCATCATGTATTGACACGCACGTTCATAAACATGTTGACGGGGGAGTTTATCTTGCGTTGTCCAAAATGTTTTCACCAATGAATTATTATCATATTCTGCATCATGGCTTACAAGTTACGAGTTACAACTCAAAGGGTATATACTTATTTCAGTATCTTTCGCTTGGCTCTTTTTTCCCTGTATGCACTATGCCTATTTCATTAGACAAAATAATCATTTCCCCATATTTCCTAAGTGGATATTGAATGTAGTAGGTAGTTTTATATGCACATCTGACATTATGGGGACAGTCTTAATCATCTGAGTTTGATATTGATTGTTGAATCGGAAAAGCCCCGATACTACTTGTCGAGTGTAACATTTTATTTTTTGGTAATCCAAGGAACCCCCGCACGGCTGACAGCCGGGGAGTAAACCCTGGGGGCGACACGTGCTAGCCACCACACACGTGCCACCGGTTAAGTCACCTTGCGGCGCCCGGGATTCGAACACTCAACCTTTTGCGAAAGGAAGAGTGCGCGCTCCAGCAGCGCCATCCAGACTGGTGGTTGTCGAGTGTAACATTGATGGGCACAATAGCTAAGAAGTTTGATTTTATTTCTCAAGAGAACAAAGTACAAACAGAACAGCTCTCTTACTTCCCACACGTCATACTCACGCCGCGCACACATCTAATTCACTCATTCTACTATAGACACAGCACACTCACAGGAACTCTTCTCTCGCTCGCTCAAGTCACATCAACACAAGCACCACACTCTCATTTTTGCAAGTTCAAGCTAACTTGCTTCTGTGTGCTTCGTCGAAATATGAGAGAAACTGATTCTATCTATACTAGTTTGGGGCTACATTGTAAGAATTTTTTTATATGGGCTAAATTAATTAAGATTAGAATTTATCATTTTACGAGCTTGGTCTAATAAAGTAAGATATAAAAATTCTTAAATAATTTAATATGGAACTGGCTAGTGTGGACCGAGTAATGTCTCACCCGTGATGAGAGCAGTCACTATTGTGAGATGCAGTTTTATTGAGCCAGTGATACAAAAGGTAATAGATGAGAAGGACTTGCGCTGAGGATCACCGCTATTCTGCATCAATAATGATGTATCTCAAATCAAGTGCGCAAATTCCTTTTACTCGATGAATGTGTTCTATATTCTAGCTAAGGAATTCAAAGAAGAAATGATGAAGACATTCGAGATGACAGACTTGGGCTTGATGCACTTCTTCCTCGGCATTGAGATCAACGAAAATAAAGGAGTCTTTATCTCGTAGAAGATATATGTCGTAAACCTCCTGAAGAAATTCAAGATGAAATATTGCAAAATAATTGCAACACCGCTCATGACAAATGAAAAACTATTAAAGGAAGATGGAGTAGGAAAAGCTAATGCTTTTCTTTACATAAGTCTAATTGGCAATCTGTTATATCTCACTGCTACACAACCGGACATTATGTATGCTACAAGTCTATAGTAACTAGGTAGGCTCAGCTAACAATAGAAAGAGCACTACCGGTTATGCATTTAACTTGGGTTCTAGAATATTCTTGTGGGCATCCAAAAAACAAGACTAAGTGGCACAGTCTACTATGGAAGTTGAATATATCGCAGCTGCCACGAGCACTAGTCAAGCAATCTAGAAGATATTGGAGAAGCACAGATGGAACCAACTCCAATATTTTGGAACAACAAATCCACGATTGTTATATCGAAAAATTCAGTCTTTCATAGAAGAAGCCTATTGATATCAAATATTACTTCATTCGTGAAGTACAAAATAACAGAGATATCAAGCTAAAGTATTATAAGACCAAACATCAAATTGCGGACATATTTACTAACGTGCTATCACAAGCCAAGTTTGAGATGCTAAAAAGCATGCTCAAAGTATGGCATAAATGAATCAAGGATGAGTGTTATGAAGTGATACATTTAAGAGAGAAATCTGGAAGAATCCTACAAAGTATCTGGTTTTCGTGTGGTAGAAGAAGAATGTGGATTTCACTAGAGCATGTGTAGAAAAATTTTAGATAATAGTCCAAGAATATATGGGTTAGAAAAAGACACGTGGGGGCATTGTCTTTACCACCTATGCAGGGGAATGTCAGTGAAATCGGCCTATAAATAGGCGTGATAGGTGCTCGCTTAAGTGTACAGAAGAAACCAACAGAATACACCAACTAAAAAATAGCTACATCCTCCAGCCTAAATACTAGTCCCATAGCCTAGCCTTGTAACCATTTCTCCACTCGATAAAAACCAGATTATTCTCATCTCTTGGTCGTCACTTTACACGCACTTGCACATCTATTCCGCAAACTGACACTTTCAGCCGTTCAAGATACGCAAATAGACTCAAATGCGAAGAAGATCCGAGACACTGCTCTTCTCAAGTTGGGTCCTTCATTCAAAGATGCTACTCATTGCACAAAGCTGCAGAGGAAAAAGAGGCTCTTGTGAATGACATTTTGCCTATTTGGTTTCTTTTGCTGTTTTCGTTTTTCCTTGCAACAGAGATATATTCCCGTTGTGCCATTGAAACGCTAGGGGCCAAATTAGTGTTAGTCGTTTCAGGAGCTTTCCATGGAAACCTCTCATGGTGTAAAAAAGCTTCTACATCGTGAACGGGTTGGGTTGAGGGCGATCCCCCTGCACAGTATTACAGTCACCAATTGGAGGGCCCGGTATAGATTTCAACGCTGAATTACGAATTACTGGAACAATGCTTCAATCTTTGAGTTTGATTCAAAGGAACTACTGTTATTATACCAGGTCAAACGTGCATGATGTAGCATGAAGTGCAATGTCTTTGAGCATATTTTTGAAGACTTCATCTTGAGACTCCCAATGCTAGTACACTTAACTGTATAAATAGATTGATATATCAAATAATATGACATGGTTTAAATGGGCGTTATAACTTGATAGTGGCCGCCATACTATCCCAATGAAAATTCAGTAGAGATGAAATTTTGCAAGCAGAACTAAGGTGAAATCTCATGGTAACATAGCCAAAGATCCAATTTCAACAGACTCATTCAAAGTCTCTGGTTAATAAAATCTCTAAAAGTATCAAGTGCACTCGAGCTCGCTGGGAAACCATGCCCAAACTTGGCCTTGATCGAAGCTGCTCTCTCGTGCATCTCCTCATCACACATTAGCCTCTCAATCCCCTTCACTATCTCGTCCTTCTTCACCACCAGTGACATATCCTCGGCCACTCTGTACCCTACCTTGAGATGGCTCACCACCAGCTTGGCATTGTAATGCTGATCCCCAAGGATCGGCCACAACAGAAGCGGGACCCCCCGTCCGATCGCCTCTGCCGTCGAGTTCCACCCGCAGTGTGACAGGAACCCACCCGTCGACGGGTGGCTCAGGATCAGGAGTTGCGGCGCCCACCCTCTTATGATAAGGCCCCTGTCCCCAGCCCTGCTTTCCATGTCGTCCGAGAAGTCCCCTCCGTACTTGGTGGACCCGATGACCCATATGAAGGACCGGGTTGACTCCTCCAGCGCACTGGCCAATTGCGCCAGCTCCTCCTCGTTCGGACCCATCTCGCTGCCGAACGCCACGTATAGGACCGAGTGCCGCAGCTTGCGGTCCAGCCACTGGATCACCTTGTCCTCCCGGCAGTTCGACTCCCGCCGGTGCTGCCGGATCTCGTGGTCCGAGATCAGCGAGTCGGACGTCTTCCAGTACTGCTCGGGCAGGAGCGGGCCCCCGCCCCAGACTGGCATCTTCATCTGGTCCCCCATGTAGTCGATGAAGGAGCGCTCCAGGTCGGCGCACGTGTTGAACATGAGTCCAATCGAGCCCTCGACCTCCGGGACCCAGGAAGGCCGGTCGCCGGGCTTCGTTGGTCCGCCTTTGCCACCTTGAGGATGCCTGAAGGGCTTCCTTTTAAGATCGGGACACGTGACCGCCATTGCTTCGGGTAGGCCCGGAAGCAAGCGAGCTTCGCCGGGCCGGACGTCACTCGCCTGGGCCCTCCACACGCCTAGATCCATGGCCGCAGCGCAGGCGCTGAAGGTGAAGAAGCTGATCACTGGGACATTGAACTTCCAGAAAACTTCCTTGGTCCACCACACCTTCAAATCCACAACCGCGCACAGCACCCGTGGCAGCTCGCTACCGGCCATCCGGTTCTCCAGGTAGGCCGAGAGATCCTGGCAGGCGTGCTGATTGAGCGGGTCAGAGTCGCACATGGGAGGGCCGGAGGAGCCACCGATCTGCGCGACGGCGACGAGGGGGTTGGAGGCGAAAGAGGAAGGGACGGCGGAATAGACACGGGAGGGGATGACGAGGGTAGTGAAATAACCGCGGCGGGTGAGGAGGAGGCAGAGCTCCATGCATGGTTGGAGGTGGCCTTGGCCTGGCCCGGTGGCAACGAAGATCTCGGCCGTCACCGGCATGGGAAGCAGACGATTGAATCGTTTCTTGGGATTCACGTTGAAGCTTCCAGGAGCGATGAGGGTGGGTGTTACAGATTAAAAGGAGAAGAGTGAGTCAGTCTGAGTCTCAAGCTTTGACTTGTTGGATCGTGGGAACTTCCTCCCGTTCTCTGTGGAGAATGAAGCAGAGAGAGACTGACTTGCATTTTCACTTATTTCACTCATTTCGTAAGTTCTTTCCTTATCCATTATTACTCTATCATATTAATGTATGCATAGTATTTTAAATTGCGAAATTCTAAAGACATGAGGGATTTTATTGCCCACTTCTTTTGGCAAACCTAGAAAACGTTGTTCTAAGAACGTGAAACTCATGAAATATTTGACCATTTTATTATCTTATTGTCGCGACCTCCCTTTATTTTAATTGGACAAATATATAGGTGTCAAACACATACCTATTAAACGATATCCATAGACTCCATACATGGGTACGCAATCAAAAAAGTAAACAACCACAATCAATGCAATGAAGGTAAAGTGCAAGAAAATAAACGCGAGACAATATTTGGCAGGGAATATATATGGCGTTGTTATTAGGCCTCGGGACAACAAGCCCCGTGAGTTAATTCATAAAATCCAAATTCTAGTTTGCTGACTAAAGAAGAGACACTTACTAGAAATTCTCCAATGACATTAAAGGCTCAAAGATACTTCTTAAAAGTAAACCTGATATAAACTCTACACTTTTTTTTTTATCTTTTCTATTTTTATGTAGATTTTTATTATTTTTTTAATTTTTTTTATCCAAGGAGAAACTTTCTAAAAAGTTCAAATTGCCCTAAAAATCAAGAAAAAGGTAACATCCTAAACTATATGAACATGATCTAAATGAAACTCAACCAATTACAATCCTAAATCCTCACTATCTGATTGAGACCTTTATTTTCTTACGCTTATTAGTTTTTATTTATTTATTTATTATCATTTTTTCAAATTTTTCAATTTTTTATTTCTCTCCTACGCCCAAACACATGACGCACAATCAGATTTTCGTTTCCTCTTTCTCTATATGTTTTCTTTTCTTCTTTGGTCCATCGTTTCCAGAGCAAGGATTCCTGCAGATTTCTCTTTCTTCCGCTATCCTTTCTTCTACTCTTTTTTCTCTTTTTATGTTCAAACAAAGAAAGTCCCTAATTCCAGAACACTAATTCCTCTCTAACTCTAAGCTTTTCTTTACTCTTTCATTCTGAACATGAACACATATTATGTGAACAAAACCTCCATTAAACCCCACTGAGGTCCAAGCTTTCACAAACTTCCAGTGTTCTCTCTCTTTCAAACTGAACACCTCCAGGGAGAAAGACAATTCATTTCCAGAAAACAAGAACCTCAATTCCATTGACGTGTTTCAATGATTCACTCAGTTATACAATGCAACTCATGGCAAATTTACTTGCTTCATATACAGATCTACATACAGCAGAGAAGGTAACAAAGTGAACCAGAGTCGAATCTGACCAACAAAAAAAAACAGAAGAACTAGAGTCGAAGACAATGCGTAGATGAAACGAGACTAATACAAGGCAAGCTTGATCTATGGAAATCTCATGGTCGAATAAGAAATAATCCAAAAATAAAATAAAGAAGCGATTCCACGTGGATTATGAATACATATCAATCATTAACAACAACCACACACACATGTTATGAACAAACAATCAATAGCCAAGGACATTGCTAACTTAGGAATTCCATCAAACATATTATAGGCGCTAAACTCTCTCTACCAATCGGACTTACAAGTTTCACAGATTTATCTGAGAGGCTTAATAGAATAGAAATCATGAATCTCACAATTAATGCAAGTAATTCTGAAATATTGATAATTCAATTTCAGTTGTTCTTAATACGGGATGGTTTCGCTTTTTTTTTCATATCAGTAAATTGTAATAATTTAAGTTTGAACAATCTCATGCGATTGGCCAAAATTACAAACATACGCATCATTATCAAATGGAAGAGAAACAACGCGAAGCTTGCTCATGGAGTCACAAGCGAGCAAGTAAGAAACATAACACGAACTCAGACTCAACGTCAATACACATGCATCTTTGAAAACCATATTTGTATAACCCAAAATGCCATATCCGATCTATTGAATCAGAGTTTGAAGTATGATGGGCCTGAGTTGCTGGGTTCAATTGAATTTAACCGGATTGCAGAGGCAAGGACTTCGGTGATGGGCCGAGCTAGTCCAAATTGAGACTCTTTATCCCTTAATTTTTTTTATGTACTTGTCTATTGCTTTTTCTACTGTACCATATATTTTTTTTTTTGGTCTTCTTACTATTATTTTATTTTTATTTTTCTTATTGATTTACAAAGATGGACATTCAATTTGCTGGCCAAAATTCAAGTATCAACGTGTGATTTGAGAGGCTCAAGTGTAGGCTGTTTAAGTATGAAATGGACTAAGCTCGAACTTGGTAATACTTGATTCGAGAGGCTTCTCTAAATCTTTTTAGATCGTGGTCGTTAGGACATTGCATGTTAAACTTGATTCGAGAAATCTCACCTAATCTATGCATTCACATATTTGTTAGGGACTCGAAACAGAATTATTTTTCATGCTAAATATTGTGTTAATAGCTCGATTACATCAGAGTAATCACTCGCTTATATGCACGAATGGCTGTTTATTAAGGCCTACTTAGCTCTAAGAGAATTCTCAATTAAACTTGAAAATGGTTTTTTTTTAATTGTGTAAGGGTTGACTTCTAGCCCCACTTGCCAACAAAATTGTGGACTTTGGGCAGCAGCCCTCACAGTTTTGTTCATCTAGGCCCTTGTTGGTAGATAAGACTGGTGCCACTCCTTATATAGCACAACACCTCACTGTCCCTAGGTAATGTGGGATTCGGTTCATTCCGTTCCTCTTCTCCATCCTCAAGGCATAGCCACACTCCCATCTCTTGCAGGATTAGATCGTTACAAGCCCACTAGCTACCTGGTTCGTCCTCAAACCACACACTATCCAGTTGGGCTTTGTTCTGATATCAATATAGGAAACAGATTCTTAATCTCGAATAGTCAAGAAACAGTCCCTAAACCCAATACTTGAACAAACGAGAAATATGCCCAAGAAAAACTACAAAATGCTAATCGAATGGGTAATGAACATACCTTGTTTCCACGGATTAAATGCCATCAACTGCAAGCTTAAGAGTTTCTCGGATTGTACGTCGAAGTGAAGAGTAGAGAGCAAAAACGTCATTTTTTTTTAGAACATGAGAACGCCGTTATCTCTTTTGTGTTTTTTTTTTTCCATATGTCACTGCTCTATTTTTCTCAAATCTTATCCTCTTTTTTGCTAGAGCAATTTCTTTAGTTGGGCTCTCATGATGGGTCATGGACTGAGTTAACCCAGTATAGGTGGCCCACCCATACAACCCAATATCAATCAAATTGATAAAACCGTTTGCCTTCCTAGAAAACAAAATTCATTACCGATTAAAAAACAGAGAAAAAGATAACATAGGTCGAACTCAATTAGCAGATCCCAAGAATGGTGAAAAGAAGAGGAACTTGCCTCGTAAGTTCGACCTTGACTTTCTGACCAAAAAACCCAAAAAAGGTTTGACCTTGACTCGGTAAAGTTTCACGCACTCACTTCACCATGAAAGGACCGCGAAAAAGACAAGTCAAGTCAACTTCTGTTTTAAAACAAGCCAAGGAAGGAAATTCATGTGTTCATAGGGGTTGACGATGAACATTGGTTTTTGGTCTCGTCTCTCGTACAAGCCTTGCTTCCAATCCCGAATGAGGTTCGTGCACAAGAAATTGTGTGGACTGCGAAGTCTTTGGACTCGATTACAAGTCATTCATTTATATACTAAAGTAATTCTAGATGGACTAAGTCATTAAGCACCATGAAATATTCCGTACCTCAACCATCCTTCTAATTTTTAGCTGGCAAATTATCCAAAAATATTATACTTTTATCAATTCGGTCCTAAATATTTTATTGTGTCAATTTAGTCCTAAACATATTTGCGTTTTACCAATTGAGTATATTCTGCCAATTTTAGTCAGAAATTGCTGACATAAATGTTGTCTATCTTACGTGGCATGACCGACGCTGACGTTGAAGATTTTTAATAATTTTTTAAAATTTTTATTTAATTTTTCTCTTCTTTTTCCTTTTTTTTCTTTTCTTTGTTTTTTTTACAACTTTGGCTGGCAACCATTACCAGCCATAGGCAAGGGTGTTGTAGCCCTCGCCAGCCCAAGTGATGGTCGGTCAACAACCTCATCGCCCAAAGTTGTAAAAAAAAAAAAGAAAAGAGAAGAATCCCCGCTAAGTCATTTTTTTACTTAGGTTACATTTTACATAGATTTCTAATTGACCCGTAATAAATTAGTGGTGACTCCAAATTGAATTAACTTACATGTTTAATTAATTAAATTGAAATCCCAAAATTGCAATTGGTGTGGGCTTCTAAGCGTCTGCGCTAAGTCTTTGGCTTAGTAATCCATTAGCTTCCCCTAATGGTTCACCAACACGGTGGAAATTAAAAATCGACTTCACCAAGAGGTTATGTAATATAAGGCAGAGTTAGGGTGGGTGAGCATGCAAATAGGGAGATGGCAGCGTGAGATTCTGAGAAGTTGGTGATGAGCTTCGCCGTTTTGGGTAGGGGAGATGATCTGGCGTTGGTATTAAAAATGAGAGATTTCTCTAAAAAAGAATCCGCAACAATCACCTCCCTTTTTCGTTTAGTGGCGTGCTTTCAAAAGAGAATGAGGGGAGGACAGTGGAGGGCTTTCTTTTAAGGCTTAATACTGTTGACACCTAAATTTCGACGCATTATTTAGTAGTTAATTGCATAGAAAATTAGGGATTAAATTTTAACCCCTAAAAAAAATATTAAAATCGCATAAGCATATAGTTTAGGTTCATATAGGTTAGTTGCATTTGCATTGGACCAGCGGTGGATGGACTTGAGTGAATGGCTCTGAACTTAATGAAATTGGACTAAGCCCGCGTTCAAGAAAATTCTTGGCCAAGCCCATGAACATTATAAGAGCTAAAATTTTTATTGGAAAATATCGAGTTGGAAAATATTAGTTTGTTAATCTTGATATTATCACGATTCAAATTGAATAAATTGATATTATCACCAAGATATTACAATATTTTCTTTGAATCAAAATAGGAAGTAATTGCAAGCAAAACCCTAAACTTTGCCTATAAATTCAATGAGAAATCGTGAGGGGGACCTTCTCACGGAGACATATCACAGACGAGAGGAGGCTCAACTGGCGAGAGTCAAAGGGGAGAACAAAAAGGTCTCCACGTTCTGGACACAGAGGAAAGCCAAAAGAAAAGAGAGATTTTTCCTTGAGGAGGGCCCATAGCTTACAATCAGAAGAAGCATTTACGTCTTTAGAGAGGAAGAATGGGAGAACACTCGGTCAACAAGGGGGGGCTTCGAAGAATTTGAGAAAGAAAATTGTTTAGAGAGAGGCACGTTTCAGAGAAAAAGGTTATGGCGGTCCCCTTCTACTAAATTTTTTTAGTCATTGTTCTTCTGAGAGCCCCTGCCTCCGAACGTGGCTTCCGCAAGCCTCTATAGTGCCTTGTCTGCTTCAATCCAGCGTCCCAGCCACACCACAAGCGAGTCTCCACTTGCGTTGCCGGTCATAGAGACGCGCCTTCAAGCTTCTGGTGAACATCCAGTGAACCGGATCTAGTGTTGCTGTTGACGAGGCTTCATTGTACCTTGTCCGCAAGCCAATAGCCACGGTCCCGATTGGTTTACTGGTTATCCAGGAGTTTTGCATTTTTTTAGTCACGTCTAAGGACTTGCCGTCGAGCCTGTTGCTGTTATTCATCCTGCTATCTGTGAGCAACACCGACGAGACACCACCGCCGTTGCTCTCGACGTCGCGCCATCGCTCGTGCACCACCACTCGTGCACCGCCTCTCGTGCGTCGTCGCCGCCACACGCCACCGAGTTTAGTCCTTCACGGCAGCAAAACAACAGCCGCCGCCGCCCCCAACGCCGCGCCAACACTCCCGACGCACCGCCGGTGGCAATTCCGATGCGCATGATTCAAATTTGGAAAGAAATCTGCAAATCAGGTAAATATCTTATCCTGATTCGATTTAAATATTTTGTTGCTTAATTCGCGCTTATTGATATCTAACTTTGCATATTTAAATAATAGGTATTATCTCAATTAGGATTTATTTCCTTTTTCTTGAAATCTTGGATATCTGTTACTTATCAAATTTGGATAGAATTAGAATTTTCAAAATCCTTTGAATATATCCAAAATCGTTGAGATATCTATTTTTTTTTCAAGATGTGATCAATTAGGAAAATTTCTTAATCCGCGACCGCACATGTGGAAATAAATCTATCTATCAGGCTTTAGATAGAGTTATTTCCATAGCGGGTATTTTGAATTTTAGGGTCAATCTGTCAGGCTTTAGATTGAAACTTAATTCAAAAGATTTAGCGGCTATTTTTTTTACTTGATTTTAATTTCGAATTTTGATTAAAAAAATACCAAAAATATTACTCTAGAATAGGTTAATTTCGTTAGTTTAAAATTGCATGTTTAGATAATTAGCATTTTTAATTTCGAATTTCATTAAAAAAATACAAAAAATAATATGCCCGTCATTAGAAATAGGTCACGCCGTCGCATGACATATAGTTTGCATGTTAGGTTGCATTAATCGCATGTCAATTTTTGTACGTCATTACATATAGGTTAGCTTTCATTTAAATAAGTGAAAATCAAAAAATTTCTGCACCTTTGAGCTCTAAGTCAGGATTTATCAAAATTGTCAAATTGAATATTTTTCTTGAAATCGGTACCGAAAGGGCGTTAGGAAATCTAGCGTAACCAAGTCCCCGAATCTATAATTTCTGGTTCGCAGAAATAAAATAGTACTCCCGCTATTTTATTTAGGTTTCTAATCAATCTACCTTAAATGGTTAGTGGCGACTTCCATTGAAAATATTTGTATGCTCATAATTGGACCTAAGTTGCGAATTGGTAGAGTTTGGGAGAACTCGAGCTAGGTTAGTTAATTTAATTGATCTAGTAATCCATTAGCCTAAGATCAGAAATTCCCGATTTTTTTTAGGTCGCGATAGCTTGGCAACTCCGCTGGGGACATTAACTTGAATTTTTTAAAAAAAAATTAAGGTGGACTTAAGCCAAAAATTTTTTATGGAAAAATCACTCGATTTGATAAAATTTGATTGAATTCTCATTCTTAAGGTGTTAAATGGTTTTGCAGGATGGGAGTTATAAGGGGAGTAGTGATTGGCTAACCCTTTATTTTGCAGGCTTGGTGGAGTAGAATTGTGATTTAATTTTTGTACTATTGAAGTGGTGTTTGCATATAATTGTTGTGCATGATTTACAGTATTTACACTACACCACACACAACCTGTGACCGGACCTGGGTCACACCCATAGTTTTAAGATGGTATTTGGATGGTTCTTTAACCTTGGCGGTAAGACTTCGCTAAAGGTTATCCCATTTGGATCCCAAAATTTTTTTCAAAAAATGGCTCAAGGGTCGTCCTCATGCACGTGAGGCTATAATGCATGGAGGTTACACTTGTCGATCAAACCAAGCCGAAGTGATTGGACCCGACTAGTCATGACTATGGTATGTGAGGCTGCGACTAGTCATGATGATTGTACGCGAGGCTGCGACGTGTCGTTCCGTTCATCATTTCACTTTGCAAAAGCCATTAGGATAGATAGATTAAGATTTAAACTTACGATTCATGTGCATGTCTCTATGATTGACATTTTCTCCCCAAAGACGGTAATTTTTCGAGCTTTATCTTTGATTTTCTTCATCTTATTTTGAGTCGGTCCATGATTTAGGTTAAGTCATTTGGCACGTGGTCTATATAAGAATAGGTCGCCTCGATATCCGTTTCGAAGCTAGAGCTCAAGAAGTTATGGAGTCAGTTGAAGCCAGATGGTCAGCAGTACGTTCTCAAGCACATAGGATTCATGCTGCCAATCCTAGACATAGATGTTCAGAGCGGGATCATGCAAGCACTCGCTCATTTTTGGTGCCCCGAGACAACCACATTTGTGTTGGGAGGTAAGTTTGAGCTCACACCGACTTTGGAAGAATACAGTATTGCCATTGGGAAGTCGATTGAGTTGGATATAGTTGAACTGCCCATTAAGGTAGATCCTGTGGTAGCGCTTGCTGAATTTTTGAATTTGACTAAAAAGGAAATTGAAAAAGTGTTAAGGGGTAATTGTCAAGCATGCCCATTATCTTTCCTTATTGAATGTTTCGAAAATAACTCCGTCCTCATGAGGTCAAAAATTTTTATCTTAGTTTTTTTTAGACTCATCATTTTTTCATTCCGTCAAAATGCTATTGATCCCGTCATAGCTTGGACGGTAAAACTAATATGTGGAGGAGTTAGTTTTATAAACACAATTCTGGCAGAAACTTTCATATCTCTGACACGATTCAAGAAAGGAAAAGATAGAACTTTTCGAGCCCCGATTGAGCTTTTACAAATCTGGCTTTTCTCACACCTTTCTCAATTTGGGGAAAATATGACTATTTGAAATGGGATGACTGATAACCCTATTTTAAGGTTCAAACAAATACAAGATCAAACTAAGAGTTTGCACTATACACAATGGGTCCATCTGTTCAAGGATCCAAGCTCTAAGATTTTCCTTTGGCAAGCTGTGTGGTTTCGGGAGGTTGAGGCTTGACTATAGAGTGGCGATCAGAAGCCCGTGCCTTTGATGGGCATTTATGGGGCAACCAGCTATCAACCTCTTCGGGTTACACGTCAATTCCGAGTTTTGCAGGATGTCCCACCTCCACTCAGGCCGAATGAATTTCAAGTCCAGTTCGAGAAAAGCGAGTCCTACAGAGTCGAGCTTAGGCGTCATTCTGAGGCCTGACAGAATTGTTCCACTCAGAAGCTGATTTGGCCCGCAGATGAGCCCACCGGAAGGATGAAGCGTCACTTTGCCACGGCCCAGTATATTCAACATCATACCATCCCTGCTGAGATACTCCCGAAGATCCCGGTCGTGACAGTACGGCATACCCTTCAGACTCAAATCAAAATCAGTGAAGAAAAGGCGATGAAGGCCCAGGATAAGGCAGATGCTCTGGCTGAAGAGAATGCACGATTACGGCGTGCCTTGAAGGCCCATTTGTCTATAGATCACGTGGCTTCTAAAAAGAGGAAGACCATCTGATTTCTAGTTTGGTTTAGGGAGTTTTTCTTTCTTTTTAGGATGGAATGTTAGCTTACATTTGTACTTCATGCTATTGATATTTTTTTGGTAATAAATGTTGCCGAACGATTTTTATAAAAATTCTTTTGAGACATTTTCCATTTTGGGCAATTCAATGAAAAACGTGGAGCTATAATTTGTAAATTTTGGAATCAGTCCAGATTTTTATTAAATAAAGCAATTTGGAATTTCGGGATTTACTGGACGAATCAGTCGTTCAAAAGAAATTTCATCTTGAGGGTCTAGAGGATGTCATGGACCAACTCGTTATTCTTACTCGTTGTATTTATTCCATCGTTACTTTTATAAGTAATTTGCCACGGATCCCCCTCATCCTCATAATACTCGATCGGTGACCAAAAAAGGATGGCCAATCAAGCCGAGATTGTAGCCATGATTGACGAAAAGCTGAAAGAACATATTAATACAATCAATGAGCAGATCACGGCCGCCATGTCCAAAATGATGAGTGATCTCATGGCCAAGCAGTAGCAGATCAATGCTGCTTCTCAATCGGAGATTCCACCTCCAACTCGTCCAGGCCTCCGCCTTGACAAATCTCCTGCAGTAAACACTAATCCAATCCTTCAACTGGATGACGCCATTTTGATCGACACTAGTGCTTCTCCGTCGGTCCCTATTCCTCATTCACCTCCTAACGATGAGAATGCCAAGTTGTTGGCCAAACTCGACCAGAGGTTACGTGAAGTGGAGGGAACTCAAAGTGTTCCGCCTGTTGATTTGTCCATTTTTACCCGGGTCCAACTGCCCGATAAATTCAAGATGCCAACCTTTGAAAAGTACGACGGCACCTCGAACACAATTCGGCACATCGATATGTACCAGGGGCTCATAAATAGATATGTGTCTAGCGGACTCCTAATGATCCAAACATTCCAAGCAAGCTTGAAGGATGCTGCAATGAGGTGGTATACCAACCACCATACCAACCGGAGAGACTCGTGGGAAGAGGTGGCAAACCTTTTCGTCAAGCACTTCAAGTTCAATCTCGATGTCACTATTACAAGGGAAGACCTGGAGAGAGCTGAGCAGAAAAAGGGCGAGACTATGAAGGAGTATGCCACTCGTTGAAGGAACATGGTAGGGCAAATCATGCCTGAACCCTCAGAACGTGACTTAATGAAGTTGTTCGTGTCCACTCTATCGCAACCGGTTCGTTCACGGATGTTAGTAACAACCGCCCAATCTTTTAGTCAGCTGATAGTCATGGGTGAGGAAATTGAGACTGGGCTCAAGAAAGGATGGTATAGTGAGCCAGGTTCATCAAGCAAAAGATTTACTAGCAAGAAGGACAAAGAGCATGTCCCCGAAGTCAACATGACTTATATACAGAAGATAGCTTAGGCCCTGAAGCTACAATTCAGCACTCAGCAGACAACCTCTTATGGGCGGCAAGGCCAGTAGGACCCACGCCAGCAACCGCAAACCCCGCCAGTTTACTCTACTTCCCGGGATGTTATCTCAGGTACTGGCGGTGCTAAGGAAGAAGAACTTGCTGAGTTCAGAGCCACAAAAATCTAACGCTACCGGTTTTGCAAAGTATGATCCGTCGAAGAAATGCGATTACCATAGAGGTGAGGTTGGGCATTCGACAGATGATTTCCAAGTGCTCAAACATCGAGTGCAGGATCTACTCGAGACTGGTGCATTTGCACTACAGCCAACCGGTAAGCCCAATGTGCAAAATAATCCACTCCCTAATCATTCGAGCAGTACAAATGTTGTCCTTGGCCCGGGAGTCAAGCAGGTTCGAAGCTTCAGGGTCCCTCTTGAAGATATGTCCGATGCTTTAGTCCGAGCTGGTTATGTTTCGACCGGTGAGGTGGTGTCACTCGGTGACATAAGAAAGAAAGTGGATGAGTTGGTGAGAGAGGGGATGATTGGGATAACAGATGAATTCAGGATAGTGGCCGCTACATCCCAAGTCATCATTGATTGGAATGAAGAACTCGCAAGGATGACCGATGAACAAGTGAAGTTAGATCCTGACATGCCCGCCCTCGAGGACGCCTCTGACGATGACCTCGGGATCATTATATCCGACACTCCAGAAGTATTGATCCTGGCATCACCTCAGCCCTACGCTTATGAGAGTGACAAAATGGTTCCATGGTCGTACGACGTTGATCTGATAACGAAGTCAGGGCGAACTTATCCTGATAAGCAATCGGCCAAGCTAGTGCTGAGAAAGAAGCGAAGGAATTCCTAGCTGTGATTAAGGCTAGTGAATATAACGTGGTTGATCAGCTGAGAAAGTTATCTGCACAAGTCTCGTTGTTGGAACTTCTCCAGATATCAGATAAGCATCGGAGTGCTCTAATGAAGGTGTTGAGTGAGATTCATGTGCCCGAGACTATTGAAGAAGATAAGCTAGAAGGGTTTGTCGGGACGATCTTCCTCAAAGATCAAGTAGCATTTTCTGACGAGGAAATCCCAGTTGAAGGACGTGGTTATAATAAGGCTCTTCACATATCAGTGAAGTACAAGGAGACTCATATGGCTAGGGCGCTTGTTGATAACGGATCGGCTCTGAATTTATGCCCGTTGGCTACTTTGAAAAGGCTGGGCATTCCTCCATCTACCATGCAAGCAGCCAAGACTTATGTTCAAGCCTTTGATGGAGTAAAGAAGGATGTCATAGGTCAGATTAACTTAAAGCTGCAGATCGGACCTTCAGTGTTTGATATTCTTTTTCAAGTGCTGGATATCCCTTCTGCTTTCAATTTCTTGCTGGGACGGCCATGGATTCACAATGCAGGCGCAGTACCCTCCAGTTTGCATCAGAAGATCAAGTTTGTAGCTGAAGTAAAGTTGGTTACAATTTATGGAGAGGAAGATCACCGAATCTTCAATGCAACATCGATCCCATACATAGAGCCCGATCATGTTGAGGAAGATAGCTATCATTCATTTGAGATAGTTCAAGCTGTTCAAGCTTCCTCTGATATGCCGTTGCCCGTTCCTGAAGTTTCTAAAGCAGCTCTCATGGTGGCCAAGGTCATGGTCGGTAATGGTTTTAAGCTAGGTCAGGGTCTTGGGAAGGAAGGCCAAGGCATTCATGCCCCGATCGAGACAAATGGACAATCCCACAAAGCTGGTTTGGGATATCATGGGCAAGGAAGCCGCAAACAAAGCAATGATTGTTGCAGAAGCCGAACAGGAGCAAGTCAAAGTCCCTTACCACCTTCCATCAACGACACCTTTCACTCGGCTGGAGTTATGGGAGGATATGAGTATTTAAATCTGAGCCCAATTGAGGATGATCTTGGGCTTATCTTTCCTGAGTCGCCACAAGCCCTAACTGACTCGCCTAAGAAGCACGATAAAGCGATTCCGGTCAGTTTGTCTGACGATTCTGAGGATGACCACTCACCCTGTATTTTCAAGAAGCCGGAGTCGAGGGTGGTGGACTTTGATGATGGTATACCTTACCTCACCGGTTGGTTTGCTGAGACATCCATTGATGCAATCACTGAAGGACCACTTGAAGGGATGGGTGCTAACCCTCAAGAGTAATCATTTCTAGTTTTCATATCTCCCCTGCGTGGGAATCTTTTATCGCTTTTTTCGTTTTTCATTCCAATTCATGTTGCACTTAGATTTTTCAATCCAATAAGATGTAATTCATTGATTCAATATCAATAAAATTACAGCGTTTTTTATCATTTTGAATCTTGTTGAAGTGCCCCAAACCAACCTGATGACGATAACCAATGATTGAAAAATTTGTCATCTACGGTAAGAAATGAGGGTTGGGCTTCTCAAGAATTCTCGTTTCGAGGTCTTCGAAAGCAAAATGAATTTCAAAAAGCGAAGAACAATTTTCAAAAATTGCATGTAGTTAAGCCCTGTCTTGTCTTTTTGATCCCCTTTTTTCATGTTTTAGAACTAATCTCGAGGCATGCGAAGGGACGGGAATCATGGACCCTCATATATGTGATGCAAGCCAATCCGACGATTCAGATGATTCTAATTTGAATGATGAAGAAATACGACGGAACTTGGAAATCCATGAGAAATCTAAGCCTCTGACCGCCGAAGAAACCGTGGTGATCAACCTTGGCAACACGGAGAATCCTAGAGAGGTGAAGATTGGGGCATGTCTTCCTGAAGATGTGGCCAAACGCTTGACCCAGTTGTTGAAGGATTATCAAGACATCTTTGCCTGGTCTTATGCTGACATGCCGGGCCTTGATCGATCGATCGTCAAACATTGTCTACCGACTGATCCTTTGGTTGAGCCTGTGAAACAAAGGCCGCGAAGAGCTAAACCAGAACTGGCAAAGAAGATCAAGGAAGAGGTTATGAAGCTTCTTGACGTGGGATTTATTGAGACTACCCAATACTCAGAATGGGTAGCTAATATAGTCCCAGTGATGAAGAAAGACGGTCGGGTTCGACTATGTGTTAACTACCGAGATCTGAACAAAGCTAGTCCTAAAGATAATTTTTCACTCTCGCACATTGATGTGCTTGTGGACAGTACAGCTGGATTCGAACTATTCTCTTTCATGGATGGTTTCTCAGGTTAAAATCAGATTTTGATGAATGAGGATGATAACTTGAAAACAGCATTTACCACTCCTTGGGGGACATTTCATTACAGGTGATGCCCTTCGGTCTAAAAAATGCTGGGGCAACTTACCAGCGGGCAATGGTCACCTTGTTCCATGACATGATGCATAATGAGATCGAGGTCTATGTTGACGATATGATTGCAAAAACTCGACGTGGAGAAGATCACATAGAAACCTTGACGAAATTATTCGACAGGCTTCGTAAGTTCAAATTGCGCCTCAATCCGGCAAAATGCGTGTTCGGGGCAGCCTCTGGCAAACTACTTGGCTTTATTGTTAGTAACAAAGGGATTGAGATTGACCCGTCAAAAGTGAAAGCCATTTGTGAAATAAAATCTCCCTCTTCGGTGAAGGAAGTTTGTAGCTTAATGGGCAGACTAAACTATATTGCCAGATTTATTTCTCAGCTATCTGAGACAGCGAAGCCTTTCTTTAAACTCCTCAAGAAGAATGCGCTGGTTAGATGGGATGAAGAGTGTGAATTGGCATTCGACAAGATTAAGCACTACTTAATGAATCCACCAGTGCTTATTCCACCAACGCCGGGACAACCTCTAATCCTGTACCTTACAATCCACAGTAAATCCTTAGGTGCCATGCTTGCTCAGAAAAGTGAAGAGGATGGAAAGGAGCGTGCGATTTATTATTTGAGTAAGAAATTCACCGCCTCTGAGATGAATTATTCCGAAGTAGAAAGAACGTGCGCAGCATTGGTTTAGGTACTACATAGATTGAGGCAATACACTTTGCACTATCAGATATTGCTTGTGACAGAGTGTGATCCCATCAAATACTTGCTCAATCAACCCGCTTTGGTTGGAAAACTGGCAAAATGGCAGATTCTCATCTCAGAATTTAATGTTCGATTCATGTCCCAGAAATCAGTCAAAGGACGAGTAATTGCTGATGTCTTGGCCGAAAATCCTGGGAAAAATGAGGATCTGGATCCGTTAAAGGATAGAGTCATGCCAATTGATGAGTATGTATGGACCATGTATTTTGATGGAGCCGTAAACTTGTCAGGATCAGGTATCGGGGCAGTTTTAATATCTCCAGGCAGACAACATTATCCGGTCGCAGCGAAACTGATATTTCCTTGTACGAACAATATCGCCGAATATGACGCATGCATCCTCGGGTTACAAGCTGCAATTGAAATAGGAGTAGCTCGACTTAAGGTGCTCGGGGATTCAGCCCTCATTATTCTTCAGACCATTGATAAATGGCAAACTAGAAATGCTAAGTTGCAGCCCTATCACGTCTATTTGGAGGAGTTGGTGGAAGAGTTTGAAGACATTTCATTTGAATACTTGTCAAAGACTCAAAACAGTTTTGCCGATGCTCTGGCTACGTTATCGGCAATGCTACGAGTGACAAGTGGTTTAGAAGTTGAACTTTTGAAGATAGAGGTCTTACAAAAACCGGCTTATTGCATGGCCACAACAGAAGAGCCTGACGGCAAGCCGTGGTATCATGATATCAAGACATATCTTCAAACACAGGAGTTTCCTGAGAAAAGTACAACATCTGACCAAAGATATATCAGGAAAATGGCGTCGAAGTTCTTCTTGAGCGGAGAATGCCTATACAAGCGGTCCTATGATTCGGTTTTATTAAGGTGTGTTGATTCAACCGAGGCTATTCGTTTGATGCTAGAAGTACATGAGGGAGTATGTGGTCCACACATGAATGGACATATGCTGGCAAGGAAGATAGTGAGGATGGGTTATTAGGGCGCGCATGGAATCCATTCTGGAATAGAAATTCTGTTCCAGAATGGATTCCGGAATAGAAATGCGTTTGTTAAAAAATTTCCGGAATGCATTCTGGAGCAATTTTCACATTCTGGAATAAAAATGCGTTTGTTAAAACTACTTGATTCCAGAATGCATTCTTGATTCCAGAATGCATTTTTGATTCCAGAATGAGTTTTGGGCAAGAAAAAGAGAAGCTACTTTTTATAGCTTCTCTCTTCCAGAATGCATTCTTCCTATTTTCTCTCTTTTTCTCACTAAATTTTTTTTTTCAGAAAATGCATAAAAATTGAAAATTCCAGAAAAATTCATAAAAATTTTCAGAAAATAAAAAAAAGTCAAGATTTTGAGAAAATAGGAAATTTGGTGAATTTTGTAAAAAAATATATAAAAAAATCAAAAATTTCAAAATTTCACAGAATGGCTTAGAATACCTTTGGCTACCTACTTTGAGTGAAATTTAATTTTTTTTGAGGTGCCTAAAAAAATAAAAAAAATCAAAAATTTCAAAACTTCACAAAATGATTTAGAATACCTTTGGGCACCCACTTTGAGTGAAATTTAATTTTTTTGAGGTGCTCAAAAAATTAAAAAAAATCAAAAATTTCAAAATTTCACAAAATGATTTAGAATACCTTTGGGCACCCACTTTGAGTGAAATTTAATTTTTTTGAGGTGCTCAAAAAAATCAAAAAAATTTCAAAACTTCACAAAATGGCTTAGAATACCTTTGGCCACCCACTTTGAATGAAATTTAATTTTTTTGAGGTGCCCAAAAAAATAAAAAAAATAATAAAAAATTTCAAAACTTCACAAAATGGCTTAGAATACTTTTGGGCATCCACTTTGAGTGAAATTTAATTTTTTTTAAGGTGCAAAAAAAAATCAAAATTTTCAAAATTTTCAAAATTTCACAAAATGGCTTAGAATACCTTTGGGCATCCACTTTGAGTGAAATTTAATTTTTTTGAGGTGCCCAAAAAAATCAAAAAATCAAAAATTTCAAAACTTCACAAAATGGCTTAGAATACATTTGGGCACCCATTTTGAGTGAAATATAATTTTTTTGAGATATCCAAAAAAATAAAAAATTTCAAAACTTGACAAAATGGCTTAGAATACCTTTAGGCACCTACTTTAAGTGAAATTTAATTTTTTTGAGGTGCCCAAAAAAATCAAAAAATCAAAAATTTCAAAACTTCATAAAATAGCTTAAAATACATTTGGGCACCCACTTTGAATGACATTTATTTTTTTTAGGTGCCCAAAAAAATAAAAAAATAAAAATAGATTTCTGTTCCAGAAATCAATTTCTGGAGCAGAATTGATCATGTTTTACCAAACAGATTTCTCCTCTAGAAATCAATTTCTGGCATGAATTCCAGAAATCAATTTCTGGCAAGAATTTGATTTCTGGAGCAGAATGGTTACCATTCGCACCCTTACTGGCTCACTTCATAGAGTGATTGCATTCAGCATGTCCAAAGTTGTCACAAATGTCAGATCCATGGTGACAAGATTAAAACTCCTCCAAATGAATTGCATCAAATGTCTGAACCATGGCCATTTTCCATGTGGGGCATTGATGTGATTGGCCCAATCAATCCTAAAGCGTCAAATGGACATCGGTTTATCCTGGTCGCTATCGATTATTTTTCGAAGTGGATTGAAGTTATGTCCTATGCAATAGTGACGGCCCGGAATGTGGTGAAGTTCATTCGTCGAGACATCATTGCTCGATATGGTGCACCTGAAACCATAATTACTGACAATGGGTCAAATCTAAATAATAAATTGGTGGATGATCTGCTCAAGGAGTTCAAGATCAAGCATCTAAATTCCTCTCCATATCGTCCGCAGATGAACGGAGCGGTCAAAGCAGCCAACAAGAATATCAAGAAAATTTTGGCTAAAACAACTGAGAACTATCGTGATTGGCATGAAAGATTACCTTTTGCACTTATGGCATATCGGACTTCTATCCGAACATCTACAGGGGCAACTCCATATTCTCTTGTGTACGGTATGGAAGCAGTTCTACCTGTTGAGGTTGAAATTCCTTCGTTACGTATTCTTTCACAGGTACAATTGTCAGAAGCATATTGGATCCAGCAGAGATTGGATCAGTTGAACATGATTGATGAGATAAGGCTTAGAGCTCTATGTTATGGCCAGTGCTACCAACAACGAGTTGCTAAATCTTTCAACAAGAAAGTCAAGCCTCGACATTTTCAGGTAGGTGACCTTGTCCTGCGGAAGTTATTGCCGATAGTTCCTCTTGCAGAAGGAAAATTCGCCCCAAATTATGGTGGCCCGTACATTGTGAAGAAAGTCCTTCCAGGAGGTGCTTTGATTTTGGCCGAGATGGATGGTCGAGTTTTTTCCAGTCTAGTTAATTCTGATTCTGTAAAGAAGTATTACACTTGATTTGTACTCATTCTGACTTTGTTTCTATCAAGTTTCAAATTGAATTTCATGAGTCAATTGATGTTACTAAGCTTTGTTTGAGGAAAACTTTTGATATGGCAATCTGTTTCTGTCCTAATGAAGCGATCATATTGCATGAGAGACTTCAAGATGACGAAAGGCAAGACATTTCCATACATGTCCTGAATAATAATCCCTAGTGCGAGTTGAGTGAAAATTCCGTGCTAACAAGATAAAGGATTATCTCACGAAAAGTGCGACGACCAAAATGATGAGAGGCATTCATTTCCTCTATCTAAACACTACAGGTTATCATTTGCTTAACCCCTTTGAACGGAGTTTCATTTCTTACCCCTGTCAGGAACAACCCCATACCGGGGCAATTTCTTAGAAAGTTCAAAATGGTTAGAATTTTCTTGCTTTCACTTGCATCAATCTTCAAGTATATTTATTGCATGCAAGTTCTGTGTTAGCTCGAGTGCCTTAGATATGACGAAGAGCATTTCTTTCTATATCCCTACACATTATACCCTTTGCATACCCAATTTGAGCGGTGGATTCATTTCAACCCGATTGGTGATCATTCTGGTAATAAACAAATGAAATCATCTCAAATCAAGGGAGCTCGAAAGAAAATTCATTAGAAAGGACGCAAAAGGACTCCATTAAATCGAAGTTCTCTCTCTTGGAAAATATCTCGAAAAGAAAATCTCTCTCTCAAAAAAAAAGGAAGAGAAAAATGAGAGAGAAAGAAAAGCTTCAGCAAGAACTGAGTCGATATGCAAGATCATTCTTCAAGGAAAAGACCATTTGAAGGTTCATTTGTGGAGCAATTGCTAGAAGGGATGATCACCAATCTCCATGTTCATAATACCCCTTTCGATGGAAATAGGCCATTCATTTCAAGCCTACCTGAACCTACGTTACAACCTTTGCCGAAGTCTCTTCAGAATAGGGCACTTGAGTTAACGTAGAGTTTCAAATGCTTATAAATGTTGCTCGAAGAAGTGCGAGCAAGATTTTTCTATCTCATTTTTTGCAGTATTCTTGACTTGTAAACCCGGAGCAGCTGGTGATATCAATTCTTTCAAGAGCCTTGACTCGAAGAGTCTCTTTTGCTAAGCCATTGACCAAACCCACGTTTTAGTCCTTATAAAAACCTCTCAGATTGGCGAAGCCATACTGATTTTGAGAATATCCAAACCCTTGTCAAGCACGATGAGGAGAGTTTGAGTGATTCTTATACCCGCATCAAAGCTCGGGTCAAAAGCTTTTCATTGAGAGTGAGTAGAAAGTCCTTCCTGATTAAAGGTCTCTCATTTAATGTGATCAAATTGTCAAAAGGACGAAATGGTTGTTCTTATTGATAAATTCCCCAGTGAAGCTTGGTAATGCAAGCAGATTCATAAATTATGTTTTCTATGCCCCTGCGCATGTATTGTTTTAACCTTTTCTCAGGAAAAAACAGGAGCGATGCCATTGGCTCCGTCACAAGAAGAATTCAGGTACATCTGCTAATTATTCTTCATTGTTTCTCTCTCCGGAATAGGGAAAATTATCTCTCTCATATGTTCACCAAGTGGAACAGGTGACATTTGGTGTTGCTAAGTGGAGTACGAAGCACACCCCATCTCATGTTCGCCCAGTAGAACAAGCGACATAATTTCTCATTTGGTGTTGCCAAGTGGAGTACGCGGCAGCATAATTTCTCATTTGGTGTTGCCAAGTGGAGTACGCGGCACACCCCATTTCATGTTTGCCAAGTGGAGTACGCGGCAGCATAATTTCTCATTTGGTGTTGCCAAGTGGAGTACGCGGCACACCTCATTTCATGTTTGCCAAGTGGAGTACGCGGTAGCATAATTTCTCATTTGGTGTTGCCAAGTGGAGTATGCGGCACACCCCAATTTCATGTTTGCTAAGTGGAGTACGCGGCAGCATAATTTCTCATTTGGTGTTGCCAAGTGGAGTACGCGGCACACCTCATTTCATGTTTGCTAAGTAGAGTACGCGGCAGCATAATTTCTCATTTGGTGTTGCCAAGTGGAGTACGCGGCACACCCCATTTTATGTTTGCCCAGTAGGATAGGCGGCATAATTTCTCATTTCATGTTTGCCAAGTGGAGTACGCGGCACACCCCATTTTATGTTTGCCCAGTAGGATAGGTGGCATAATTTCCCATTTCATGTTTGCCAAGTGGAGTACGCGGCATAATTTCCCATTTCATGTTTGCCAAGTGGAGTACGCGGCAGCATAATTTCTCATTTGGTGTTGCCAAGTGGAGTACGCGGCACACCCCATTTCATGTTTGCCAAGTGGAGTACGCGGCAGCATAATTTCTCATTTGGTGTTGCCAAGTGGAGTACGCGGCACACCCCATTTCATGTTTGCCAAGTGGAGCACGCGGCAGCATAATTTCTCATTTGGTATTGCTAAGTGGAGTACGCGGCACACCTCATTTCATGTCTGCCCAGTAGTACAGGCAGCATAATTTTTCAATCTATGTTCACTCAGTGGAATATGTGACACAACCAACCTCATGCTCACCCAATGGAGGGGTGACATGATCCTTTTAATGATTGCCCAGTGGTATAGGCAACACGTCCCATTCTTTCTTCATATCATGCGCTATTTCGCATCTGTAGGAAACTATAGGTAACAGATAGGCAATCTTGTACCTCGACAATCTTACTTCCAGTGGGATAGAAGTTTGGAGATTGAGGGAGTTCACAGCATTATAAAGCTTTCCATCACTTGATTGCTTTTTGTGCGATCCGTATGTAAGACTCTTTCACCGCTCCACACGAAGTGAGAAGCCTTAACATACGTTCCTTATTATTCGCATATCATGCATCATTGCATTAAAAAAAATCATTCATCATTTTGCATAGTTTAAATTTAGGTCTCAGTCTTTGAGCGAAACCTCTACGAGCCTCCACTCAAAGAGGGGCAGCTGTTGACACCTAAATTTCGACGCATCATTTAGTGGTTAATTGCATAGAAAATTAGAGATTAAATTTTAACCCCTAAACAAAAATATTAAAATCGCATAAGCATATAGTTTAGGTTCATATAGGTTAGTTGCATTTGCATTGGACCAGCAGTGGATGGACTCGAGTAAATGGCTCTAAACTTAATGAAATTGGACTAAGCCCTCGTTCAAGAAAATTCTTGGCCAAGCCCATGAACATTATAAGAGCTAAAATTTTTATTGGAAAATATCGAGTTGGAAAATATTGGTTTATTAATCTTGATATTATCACGATTCAAATTGAATAAATTGATATTATCACAAAGATATTACAATATTTTCTTTGAATCAAAATAGGAAGTAATTGCAAGCAAAACCCTAAATTTTGCCTATAAATTCAATGAGAAATCGTGAGGGGGACCTTCTCATGGAGACATATCACAAACGAGAGGAGGCTCAACTGGCGAGAGTCAAAGGGGAGAACAAAAAGGTTTCCACGTTCTGGACACAGAGGAAAGCCAAAAGAAAAGAGAGATTTTTCCTTAAGGAGGGCCCATAGCTTACAATCAGAAGAAGCCTTTACGTCTTTAGAGAGGAAGAATGGGAGAAGACTCGGTCAACAAGGGGGGGCTTCGAAGAATTTGAGAAAGAAAATTGTTTAGAGAGAGGCACGTTTCAGAGAAAAAGGTTCTAGCGGTCCCCTTCCACTAAATTTTTTTAGTCATTGTTCTTCTGAGAGCCCCTGCCTCCGAACGTGGCTTCCGCAAGCCTCTGCAGTGCCTTGTCTGCTTCAATCCAGCGTCCCAGCCACACCACAAGCGAGTCTCCACTTGCGTTGCCGGTCATAGAGACGCGCCTTCAAGCTTCTGGTGAACGTCCAGTGAACCGGATCCAGTGTTGCTGTTGACGAGGCTTCATTGTACCTTGTCCGCAAGCCAATAGCCACGGTCCCGATTGGTTTACTGGTTATCCAGGAGTTTTGCATTTTATTAGTCACGTCTAAGGACTTGCCATCGAGCATGTTGCTGTTATTCATCTTGCTGTCCGTGAGCAACACCGACGAGACACCACCGCCGTTGCTCTCGACGTCGCGCCATCGCTCGTGCACCACCGCTCGTGCACCGCATCTCGTGCGACGTCGCCGCCACACGCCACCGAGTTTAGTCCTTCACGGCAGCAAACACAACAGCCGCCGCCGCCCCCAACGCCGCGCCAACACTCCCGACGCACCGCCGGTCGCAATTCCGATCCGCGTGATTCAAATTTGGAAAGAAATCTGCAAATCAGGTAAATATCTTATCCTGATTCGATTTAAATATTTTGTTGCTTAATTCGCGCTTATTGATATCTAACTTTGCATATTTAAATAATAGGTATTATCTCAATTAGGATTTATTTCCTTTTTCTGGAAATCTTGGATATCTGTTACTTATCAAATTTGGATAGAATTAGAATTTTCAAAATCCTTTGAATATATCCAAAATCTTTGAGATATCTATTTTTTTTCAAGATGTGATCAATTAGGAAAATTTCTTAATCCGCAACCGCACATATGGAAATAAATCTATTTATCAGGCTTTAGATAGAGTTATTTCCATAGCGGGTATTTCGAATTTTAGGATCGATCTGTCAGGCTTTAGATCGAAACTTAATTTGAAAGATTTAGTGTAACATTCCGGATTTTGACCCATTTTTGGGATTTATAAAACGTGTTATTCGTCAGTGCGCTTATAATGGAATTTCGCCCGGGAACTGATCACTCTCGGGTTCTTATTTTTAAAAATAGAAATTTTGCTAGAATCGCACTCGATCGAATTTGGCCGTTATTTATACCCTGAACTTGGCAGTCGATTTCCGGGAGTTTCGAGACGAAATAAATTGGATGGTGTCGAAATTATTGTGGCCAGTATCGAGATTGTCAGGAATAGTGGAAAAGTGGATTTTTGGACTGGGTGCGGATTTGGACTGGTAGACCTCCTTCGTAGTGTGGTTTGGGTTATTTTATTTTGGCCTTTTTCCCTAGATTATTGTTGAGATTTATCGTGGACTGTTTGACCTTTTTCCGAATTTAAACCGGGATCGATAGGTCGATTTTTAGTTTGGACCATGTCCGTTGGTTCGCGCTTAAAGTTTAAAATTTAAACTTTTTCCCCTCTTTTTCTCTCTCCTCTCTCCTCCGCCGGTTTTCCCCCCCCTTGCGCACGTTCTCCCTCTCTCTTTCTTTTCCCTCTCTCTTCCTTTTCTCTCTCTCTCTCTCTCTCTCTCTCTCTCTCTCTCTCTCTCTCTTTCCCTTCCCCCTTCTGCCGTGCAGCTACCCCCCTACGCTCACGTCTCCTCCGCATGTTCCCCATGCACCACTCCTTCTCTCTCCTTCTTTTCCCTCTCTCTTCTCTCTCTCTTCGGCTGCTTCATCGTCTTCCTCTCTCCCCGACCCCGACTGCTCCCACGCCTGACTCTGCTTCGCTCGGCTTCGCCCGTCCGGCTCGCCGACCGCCGCCCGAGCTCGCCGTCGCGCCGTGCCGGCCCGCAGACGCCGCCAGCGAGCTCCGCCGCCGTCGCCACCAGCCAGCCGCTCCTTCCTCCTCCCTCGCGCGCGCGCAGCAAGCTCGTCGCCGCTGCTCGCCGCGCCCGTCGCCGTCCCAGCCGCGCCCGACCGTCGCTGCCGTCGCCCTCGCCGGTCGACCGTCGCTGGCGCCGCTGTGAGACCAGCCCTCGTCTCTCTCTTTCCCGGCTTCCTCTCGGTCCGGTCCCGCTCGAGTCCGGCCAGCCGCCCTTCGCCGCCGCCCGTCAGCTCGCCGTCGCCGCCGCCGGCCAGCCGCCGTCGCCGGCTCGTCCGGTCAGCCACCACTCCCCCTCAGCCTCCCCGTCTCTCTCTCTCTCTCTCTCTCTCTCTCTCTCTCTCTCTCTCTCACCCCCGACTCTCTCTCTCCCTCTTTCCAGCTCGCCCGCTGCCCGCCGGTCGGCTGTCCAGCCTCGCCGCCGCGTCGCTGCTGCCACCGGCCGCCTGCCCCGCCGTTCCCGCTCCTGTTCAGTCCGGCCGTCACTGTTCATTTCCGGCGAGTACTGTTCATCCGGCGAGCACTGTTCATTCCCGAGCCCGTTACTGTTCATCCGGCCCATTTTAAGTATAGGACACCCGGTGAGTTTGACCCTAAACCCTAATTAGGCTAATTTACATTTCTAGACGGGTTTAGGGGTTAATTAGGGTATTTTAGGGGTTAAATTGTGAAAGTGATTAGGGATTTTGATTGTGGCCAATTTGGTGGATTAGTTTAAATGAATTAATGGAGGATTAATGGCTCGAGAGGTGCGAAACATGGGCTGGACAGAATCGGTACGGAATGGTTCCATTTTGGGAAAGTTCGGACTTAGGACTTGGATTTTAATGCGCGCCCTATTTAGTGTTTTGGTGGCTAATTTAAATGATGGCGTGGGGAGTTAATGGAACATTTTAAGGTCAATGAATGGTCTGGCGCGATCGATTTAGTGGTTGTCCACCTTGGGAGATTAGTTGGACATGGTGCGTATAATTTGAGGCTTGGAGCGTAAGTGCCGGAAATGATGGCTTGATCGAACTAGTGGTTGGATTGTCCCTACATACGAGTGATTTGTAGCGTCGTGACGCATGTCTAATGCCTTGAGGAAGGGAGTAACTTGATGGACCTCGATTTCTGTGGATTCGTGATGGTCTAGTTGTATGACCTATGCTTGTGAATTGTGTACCGTGCATAAGTGCTTGAATTGATTTCATGGTCGTGCTTATATGTGGGTTGGGCATGTTGAAATGTAGACTGGGCATAGTGTACTATAATTGATTGAATGGCATTGTACTATTAATTGCCCGTTGTGAATATTGTGAATTGCCCAAGTGTAAATTTCATGGCCATGGATGTGCATCACGAGCATCGGCACGGCATGTGCATTCACAAGTATGCTCGAATGACATGTGCATTGTGATCACCTAAATTGCCCTGATGCGTTTAACGCGGGGTTCAGATAAAATTGAGGTTTGTGAATGTGTGATCACAATAAACCCTGATGCGTGTTACGCGGGGTAGTGAACCCGTCCTGAGGTGTGTTACGCGGGACGATGCCCGGTTTGCCGGAAGATGACCAACCTGATGCGTGTTACGCGGGTTATGTGTCATGAGCCTGATGCGTCTTACGCGGGCCAGAGATCGATCTCGAAGTGATGGACCTGATGCGTTTTACGCGGGTCGGACCTGATGCGTTTAACGCGGGTCGGAGGAGAAATTGAGAAATGGCTGAGTGTTAGTGTGCAAGTGTGCGATAATGCATTGATGAGGCATGAGCATGAGTGCGAGCACTAGCATATGCATAACATACGTTGTGACATAAAAATGCGCGTGTATGTGCTGTGATTAAGTTCTGTTGCGTGACTGCTATTGTTGATTTAATGCCTAACTTGCAGGGTCCAATAAGATTAGATTTAGGCCCGAGGGCCTGAGTCAGTTATGTGTGTATTATGTGTTGTCAGTGCTTGTCAGGAGGTGCACGTTAGCCTAGTTTAGGTTTAGGGAATTACTCGCTGAGATTTATTCTCACGGTTGTTGAAAACCGATTTTTCAGATCCCCGGCCTTGAGGATGACAGGCGTATTGAAGCATTTTTGGGAGAAGCCCCTGGCTAGTTGTAGTGCCTGAACCCCGAGCCACTTACCCCTTTTTTGTCAGTAGTGGCCTTGAACCGCTTTTGATTTTTGGAGATTGGGTTGTACTTGGATATTGTATTTCATTTCCAGTATTAGTTCAAGTATTGATTTCGGTGGTTACCCTTGGTTATGCGTTTATCTATGTACGGGTAGTTTTAATTGCTTCCGCATGTGTTTTAAATCTCTGCGTTGGGTTTGGGTGGGCGACGCGTCCTGGGACGTCGCACACGAATCGACCTCTGCGAGGGATGTGGCGCACCGAGAAGTGCGGGGCGTGACATTTAGCAGCTATTTTTTTACTTGATTTTAATTTTGAATTTTGATTTAAAAAAATACCAAAAAGATTACTCTAGAATAGGTTAATTTCTTTAGTTTAAAATTGCATGTTTAGATAATTAGCATTTTTAATTCCGAATTTCATTAAAAAAATACAAAAAATAATATGCCCGTCATTAGAAATAGGTCACGCCGTCGCATGACATATAGTTTGCATGTTAAGTTGCATTAATCTCATGTCAATTTTTGCACGTCATTACATATAGGTTAGCTTTCATTTAAATAAGTGAAAATCAAAAAATTTTTGCACCTTTGAACTCTAAGTCAGGATTTATCAAAATTGTCAAATTGAATATTTTTCTTGAAATCGGTACCGAAAGGGCGTTAGGAAATCTAGCGTAACCAAGTCCTCGAATCTATAATTTCTGATTCGCAGAAATAAAATAGTACTCCCGCTATTTTATTTAGGTTTCTAATCAACCTACCTTAAATGGTTAGTGGCGACTCCCATTGAAAATATTTACATGCTCATAATTGGACCTAAGTTGCGAATTGGTAGAGTTTGGGAGAACTCGAGCTAGGTTAGTTAATTTAATTGATCTAGTAATCCATTAGCCTAAGATCGGAAATTCACGATTTTTTTTAGGTCGCGACAAATACCACGAAAACTCAAAATTAATATATTTATGATAATTTTACTTCGAACTATTTTTTTGGCCACAATAAACTCTAAACTGGTACATCTATGACAAATTTACTTCGAACTATTTTTTTGACCTCTAAAAATCCAAAACTGGTACACTTATGACAATTTTACCCGAACTATTTTTTTGACCATCAAAAACTCTACATTAGTATACTTGTGACAATTTTACCCTCGAACTAATTTTTTGATTACCAAAAACCCCAAACTGATATATTTGTGACAAATGTACCCTCCATTGGTGTCTGTTAAATTATATTAATATCACGAAAAACCACAAATTGGTAAACTTATGACAAACAGAGGGGCAAAACTCAAAACCGGTACAGCTATCAATTACCGCGTGTCATTAAACTTAACAATTTGAAAGTAAAATTTAAACGAAATTAATGGAGGGTAAATTTATTATAGGTGTATCAACTTGAAATTTTTTATGGTCAAAAAATTAGTTCAGGGATAAAATTGTCACATGTGTACCTGTGTGGGGTTTTTTGTTGTCAAAAAAATGATTTGTGGTAAAATTATCACAGATATATTAGTTTGAAATTTTTTATGATAAAAAAATAATTTAAGATAAATTTATCATAAATATATCAATTAGAAATTTTTCGTTGTATTAACTCTTTTATTTTTAAAGCAAGCAGAACCTAACAACTATTCAAAAGAAACTCTGACTAATCCGGGTCATTAAGGAAATTTCTATGATGCTAATTCCCAACAACACTAATCATTTTTAGTCCTTTCCAATCCTGCTGCTCCGACCACACTCCGACCACCAGCTAGGCCCTCCCAAGAAAATATTGGGTACCCCAAATGATGTCATGTTAGCAAAATCATAATTCACTCTGTAATGAACACGTGTCGCCCGAGCCCACCTCTGTCTGGCCAAATTTTCAGCCCATCTCTTTGCGCTCTAGCTTTCTCTCTCCTCCGCTTCACTCCTTTTCCCTTGTCTGACCTCGAGCCCTAGCCACCGCCAATGGACGCTTGTCTCTTCGTGTGCCTCACGGTCGGGAACCTCGCACTGAAAATCCCCGTCGCCGCCAAGCCCGCCCGCTCCACCTCCACCCGTCGTCCTCCCCCCTGCTTTCGCAAGATCAAGCTCAAGAGCTTCCCCTTCCAAACCGTCGCTTGACCACGAGCTCGCAACCATGGTTACTCAAGGTCGAGCTCCGTGGCCATGAAGGCCGTGAGCCTCAGGCTCGCGTTCCTGTGCCGGGGATGGAGAAGACATCGGTGATGCCGATTTGGACGAGCTGTTGGGAGGCACACCGTCGTCGTCCGCTTTTGGCTTCCATGCAGAAGATAAGGAATTGCGAGGAAGCGGCAGAGAGAAAGTGAAGAGGGAGTCTCGCCAGTGAGGGAGGAACAGGAGCGGAGAGAGAGAGTGGGCCACACACAGGAGAAAATATCCCTGACAATGGGCCCAGGCGACACGTGTCCATCACGTGAGTGTACTATGATTTTGCTAACATGGGTTGGGGTCAGGTGGTCCCTCGAGCATCTTGACTTCAGGGGTCTCGATATTTTAGTCGAGCCTTTTGACGTACATATCGAGAGAAATTGCAGAGCCAAGAATTACCCAATCCTTGAGAAGTGCTAGTCGATCTTCTTTCACTATATATGGTTGCAATTAGCTCTTTGTACACGCAGTGGTCCAAGTGCCGGTTACTTGGGGATTTGTTGGTGAATTCAGTGTAGTGGAACGGCTGCAAATTGGACTCCATTGACGCGTTGCTTTAATCACAATCTGAACTTTGTCGCTCTACGCCGATGCTGACTGTAAGTACATAATCCACTCTACTCGAAATTTTAAATGACTGCTGAGTATATGTGCGTTTGTTGACAGACGTTGAGGCAGGAGAAAGAAACTTGCACTTATAAATGTTTGATGCAGTTAATTGGGCTTGTTTGATGGTTATTCCTATTTCCAAGTTTCATTAAGTCCAAGTGTACAATTTCATATAATAACATGGCGTTGCCCCGTATTGTTGGCTCCTCTCAGTGTCTGTGCACCCCCAAGGTCTGATTTTTGGCGACTCCTTCGTATCCCAGGATCTTCCTTCACTGAAACCTCCCAATTAGCTCTTTTTACGGAACGGTCCTCTTCTATGGGTGAATACAGCTGAGAGGATCGGGCCCCAGATGGAACCCAATAGAGGTCAGGCTCTAATCAACATCCTCGCTTTGACTGTAGCAAGAGTGTAAGTGCTCTAATCCCACTTCTTTTCGATCTCTTGTTGACAGATAATGCAAAATAAAATAAAACTTTGCACCTGTCTGTTGGCCGCAATAAAACGATACCCAAGATCTCCACAGTTAGAATCTAGAACACATCAATCCAGTAAAAGGAATTTGTGCACATTTTTTGTTATCCATTGTTCTTGACGCAAAATAACGACGATCCTCCGCGCAAGTTCTTCTCCTCTATTACCCTCTGTATCATTCACTCAATGAAACTACCTCTCGCAGTTAGCGTTTGCTCCTTATATAAGATACTTTGTCCATCAGGGTTAGAGGAAGAACTTGAGCACTATCTATAGAGTTTTAAGCTCAGCCCTCTCATCACGGACTGGGCATTACTCGATCCACACTAGTTGGTCTCATATTAGACAAATTAAGAATCTTTATATCTTCCCTTATTAGACCAAGTCCGTCAAACGGTTAATTACAATCTCAAATAATATAGCTTACATCAGAAAAACTCTCACACTATACATATTCGATATAATTCAGCCTGCTTGTTCAATTCACATTCCTTATTTTACATCTAAATTAGGTTACAAGTCTGTGACTTTTGTCTCACGAACTCAAGGAGAAATAGGGACTTGGAGTCAAGCCCGAGATTGGATGATAGGTTTGGAGAAAAGGAGGAGGTGTTGAGGAGGGACTCAGAGTCAACCTCGAGAACCGACAATGCATCTCACGAAGAGTTCGATGTGTTGCTGAGTTTCCGGGGATCGGATACTCGCAATGGATTTACCGATTGCCTCTACCATCGCTTGAGAGATGCTGGAATCCGCGTTTTCTTGGACAATGAAGAACTCCAAGTCGGTAAAGTAATTGGTGGAGAGCTTTTGAAAGTACATGAAAAGTCTCGAATCTACATACCTATCTTCTCTAAGGGTTACGCTAATAGTTCATGGTGTCTCCGTGAGGTTGCACTCATGGTGGAATGCACCTCAACATCAGATGGGAAGAAAGAGATACTTCCCATCTTTTACGACGTGGACCCTAATGATGTTAAGCTCAAAACTGAGTTGTATAGAAAAGCCATAACCAGGCACAAGAAGAAGTTTGGCTCTGATGAATTGAAGCGGTGGGAAAAGGCCCTTGTTGAGGTTGCACATTTAAAGGGGTGGGATCTTAAAGGCAAAGGGTAAATATCCTCAACTTTTTATTGTTAATCCGCACAGTATTTACATTTCATTGGATGAAAGTTTGTCCCTCGAAATTCTTAAACATAAAGCATTTGGACATTTTTATTTGATATTTGCATTAGGAGTTCATGAAAGCCAGACCAAAACAACCGAAAGCCCACAACAAAAAATAGAAAATGGCTAATTTTTTTAAATCACAACAAATCGGGTCAACCCCAACCCAAATAAGGCATTTTTCCAATTCATGCCGCGTTAAGTCAATATGACGCGACAGGTAAAACTACCTTTTTACTTAATCATATTCTTCACTTAATCAACTACTTTACTTAACCGTATTACCACAATAAGAATAGTGGTAATCATGCGCTTTTCTGTATTTTTTATCTCCCGTGGTAATCACAAATATTGTACATTTACTTACTCGTGTGATTGTTGAATTAATAGGAGTATTGCAATTTTAAAATTATAATAAGACATGATTAGAATTTTTTTCTAAAAAGAGTGCATAATTAACATTACAAAAGTGCACATGCCATGCGTCTATACAAAAAAGAGACGTTTAAAAGATTTTAAAAAATTTCCCTATTATGAAATATTAGAATAAATAATTTAATGAAAAGAAATTATTGACATATTATGAAGGATTTGAAGCGGTGGAAGAAGGCTCTTGTAGAGGGGAATTTTCTGCACTTTTTCTTTGGAAGAAACTTTGTGTGTCCAAATTTTCAAACCTATATCACTGTGTCATTACATTAGAAGTTAATGGAATGCTGACTAGGATTCTGCTCGAGAACCTACAAAAGGTAATGTCAATGAGGTGTGGGTGAAAATATTTTCCCAAATCCGCGAAAACTATGTCAAACCTAACCTACACCTGAAAATTGCAAAAAATACCAAAAAAATCATAAACTTATTGTATTTATGCAAATTTAATCATAAACCATTCAATCGTAACAATTGAGTCCTAAAACCTTATGATAATTTACCAATATAGTCCATTCGGTCAATTTTGACCGGAAATCGCTGACATGGACTCCGGTCCTACGGGACACAACCGGCACTAACATAGACAAATTGTACAATTGTTTAATATATATTTTTGAATTTTTATAATATCTTTTCTTTTTCTTCTTATCTTTTTCCTTTTCTTTCTTTTCTTTATTTTTTCCCAACTGTGGGTCGGTGAGGTCACCGGCTGATTCAGCAAATATTCAAACTTATAGCAATGTGGCATTACATTAGAAATTAATGGAATCGAGACTGAAATTGTGCTCAGAAACCCTACAAAAGGAAATGAGGCGTGGGTGAAGGTGAACTTTTTTCAAACCCACAAAAAACTATGTAAAACCAAACCTGTACCCAAAAATTTCCAGTTCATTGATTATAATGGTTGATTTCCATTTTTTTAAGTAGTTGAAATAGCTGAGTTATGTATCCACATGTTCCCCAGAGTCCACTAGTCTATCATATCCTTGACTGAAACGAAATTTTCATGCTTTGCTGCAGCCAAGGAGAACAAATTGAATTGATTGTTGAAGAGGTTTCCTGTAAGCTTAATACTAGACACATGATTGTGACCGAACATTTTGTTGAAGATAGTGCTCAGATGGAAGCCATAATGAAATTGTTGGATGTTAGCTCTGGCGGTGTACGTTTTGTTGGTATCCATGGCATGGGTGGTGTTGGAAAAACAACTCTTGCCAAAGTCATTTTCAACGAATTATCTTTTCACTTTGAACGTTGTAGCTTCCTTGAAGATGTTCGAGCATCATCGCAACCTCTTGGTGGCCTTATAGAATTGCAGAAAAAGCTTTTATCAGATTTGGCTGGTCATGGGATTGCTAATCAAATTAAAGATGTTGATGGTGGGATTACAATGATCAAAAAAGCATTGAGTAGTAAAAAAGTACTCATTGTTCTTGATGATCTAGACAAGAAAGAGCAACTCGAAAAACTAGTCGGAAAATCCAATTGGTTTTGTTCTGGTAGCAGAATTATTATCACAACTAGGGATGAAAGCATCCTGATGACTCAAGTGGGCTCATCTAGTAAAAAGGTCCTCAACCAACCCAAAGGAGTTTTGCGTTATGAAGTTCAAGAAATGAGATTTGATTTAGCACTTCATCTGTTTTATAAGCATGCATTCAGAAGTGACTCTCTTATAGAAGAATATGATGCTCTTTCAAGAGAAATTGTTTGTACAGTGGGCATGCTTCCTTTGGCCGTTGTGGTGATAGGGTCCAATCTTTTTGACTGGAGCAAAGATTTGGGGCATTCGGATAAAAGAGAAGTATGGGATGAGACGCTGAAGAAGTTAAAGGAAGGCCCTTTTGAGGATGTTCGAGATACATTAATGATAAGTTATGAACGATTAGAGGATAAGCACAAAGAAGTATTTCTCGATATAGCATGCTTTTTCATCAATGCGGACAAAACATATCCAGTTATAATGTGGAAAAATTGTGGATACTTTCCTAGCATTGCAATGAGGGTTCTCTCTCAAAGGTCCTTGATCAAAATTAGAGATGATAATAGATTTTGGATGCATGATCAAGTTCGAGATTTTGGAAGGTACATTGTTCTTCGAATGTATCCGCGCAAGTTTTGTAGGGTTTGGATTCGTGAGGATGCCCTCAAACTACTGGAGGGGAAAAAGGTAAACGTAAACTGCATATGTTTGAAAATATTTGGTGTAAGAAATTCTTTGAATTTTCTTTCTTATTTAAAGCAACAATTTGGTTAAAATCTGCATCCAATAGATCACTTTTCTTAACGTCGCTTTTGTCTTGCGGGGTTTACATCTCTCCGTCAAAACTTCAGGTCAAAGGTCTCAAAATTTGAAGAGAGAGCCAAAAGAGATTGCCTGACAGCTGGCTTTATTTTCTTGGCTCTAGTCTATATAAAGTAGCTCTTTTGAAATTTTGAATAAATAAAGAGCAGTTTACGTGTGATCCAGATTATTTTCAATCCCGATTTTTAAAATAAACTAAGAAGCTTTTGAATTAATATGCAAATTATATTTCTCGAACAGTAGAAACCGAAAATTTTTTTTTTTGGGTAAAGTAGAAACCGAAAATTTGATACCTCCACACTTGAAAATTAGTTTATGTAGAAGAGAAGGAAACAACTACTTGTTGATACCTCCACGACCCACCCATCGATGGCCGCGTTGGTTTGCGCTCAGTTCCTTTCACGAGAGGTCCTGGGTTCAAACTCGCCCATCGGTGATTTAAGTGGGGGGTCGTGGCGGTGGGATGCTGCGCTAGCCCCCCTCGAGGACTAGTCGGGCATCACCGCTGGTTTGAGCCCTAGCTCGCCGGTCGCGCGGACACCTCGATTATAAAAAAAAAAAACTACTTGTTGGGAAAAAAAGTGTGCCATAGTTTTGGGAAGCGTATGTGGCGAGCTCAATTATCGGAGAATTGTTTGACAATGCTTTTGTGTGCTCTCTATTGTAGTTCTGTAAACCTTATATTGCATGTTCAATTGAGTCTTTGATATGCAGAGAAATGAAGATGTTGAAGCATTAAGCCTGGCTTCCAATGGCTATAGCCGCAACATTGCATCTGAAGAATTAGCTGCTCTACCAAATCTAAGGTTCCTTCGAGTGAAAGGCATTGATTTTTTTGGCAACTTCAAGAATCTTCTTTCAAAGCTAACATGGTTTTCTTGGGAAATTACGAGTAAGGAATTTTATGCGGAGAGTTTTCATTTTACTAGTTTGGTTGTGCTAGACCTTTCAAGAAGTGATATCGAAGATGACTGGGGTGGGTGGAGCCAAATCGAGGTATGATATGCTTTGCTCTATTCGCCTTCTTTCCATTCTTACGGATCAGTCAATGCATAGTACACGTAGGTGGCATGCTCCCCTGATCTAAAATATTTTGTGCTAGTCTAACATCTAGAATGGACTACAACCAACTAAACACATATGTAAAGAAAGGAGAGGAAGCTATAGAATCACATGGAATCAGCATATTATCCCAGAAAATGATATTACAAGCGGAATATTATTGTTGTTCTATATTTCATCCATTCACTACCGACTTCTTTAGTAATTGAGCCACATATAAATATGATATGCTTAGAACTCATACTAACAAGAATCATTGGCTGTGCTCACAACTCCATAATATTATCCAGGCATCCATCATTGCCTCGGTTTGAGGAATTCAAAATTTACCTACTTTGGGGTTTGAACTTTGAATGCTTTATGGCTTGTTGTTGTCACTTTTGTGATAGCTAATTGTTGAAATATTATTCCACACTGTTTGACAACGGGTCGTATATACTTTTTTATATACATTCGATTTCTCTCCACTCATTAATTTAAGTTGTTGGGATAGACTTTCTAATATGATATCATAACCAATGCTACCTCTTTTGCATATATGTGTCCATCCCAACATGCCGTGGTTAAATTCCACGGGTTTCTCCTAGACCTTTTTTAAGAACGGAAGAGCAGACTTTGTTGTTCCTATGGTATAACCTTGTAATGTACATCTCTTTTTCTATGACATTTTTAAGACTTGATCATGAAGAAATATTGTAACATCGTAAATCTCTTTAATGACACTTTACAATTTTCTTTTTGGTAACTTAATTACGACTCTACATCATGAATATGCATGAGTGAGCGATACATGGAAGTGCCCCATTCTCGTATGGTTGATAAGACTTGAAATAAAGTTCCATGTGTAAAGTTTTTAAATCTTGGGAAGATTTAAACTTCAACGGCAATTTGCAAGTAGATTTCTATAAATTTATTCCCGAAAGGAAACTTGTTTATGCATTGTAAATTTGAATGATAGATGGCAAATTTGAAATATCATTGATAAGAAAAAATTGATTGGCAACTTTTTAGTTTTGATAAATTATCCACAAACTAACAATGTTACCACCATCAAACCTCATACCAGATTACCAATTGTTTTTGAATATTACAAGTGATCCCCTTCATTAGTTAGTAGATTACGATCTGCGTAGATACTTTACTAATAGTGTTGTTTAATTGTTGTAACACATAAAAAAAAATAGTATTTACCACGGCAAAGGGTTAATAGATTATGGCCATTGCTTCAATTTTACCAAGTACCAAGTTTTATTTTTCAGTAACATACAAATATAAGAATTGATTTATCAGGTTAAAATACCTTTGTAGACTACGAACTGGCGTCATTTTTTAGCTGGTAGACTATGGAATTGCTTACATGCTTTACTAATGGTATTAGTTCATGATTTTAACTTAGGGTTAATACCACGGAAAACCCTAAGCTGATATACCTGTGAAAATTTACTCCAAACTAATTTTTTGACCACAAAAACCCCAAACTGGTGCATCCGTAACAAATTTACCCTTAACTAATTTTTTTATCACAAAAAACCTTAAACTGTATAATTATGACAAATTTACCCTAAATTAATTTTGTAACAACCAAAAACCTAAAACTAGTAATCATGTGATAAATTTATCCTTCGTTAGTGGATTGGTTTGGGGTTTTCGTGGCATTTGCCCTATGGATTTCTACGTGGACTTGCTACGTCACCATACCATGTCACCATGTGTCATCTACGTCACAAATTTAATGGTAAAATTTGATGAAACCTGATAGAGGGAAAATTTGTCACTAGTGTACCAGTTTGGGATTTTTGGTAGTCGGAAAATTAGTTTTGGGTAAATTTGTTATATGTGTATTAGTTTGGGATTTTTTGTGCTTAAAAAAATAGTTTGAAGTAAATTTGTTACAAGTGTACCAATTTGGGGTTTTCGTGATCAAAAATTAATTTTGGATAAATTTGTCACAAATGTACCAGTTTAAGGTTTTTCATGATATTAACCCTTTAACTTATGAACCAAAAAATCATTCTTTTACTAAAAAATCGTAGTAGATTGTTGACACCTTTTTAAATTTTTTTTATCTTTTATTTAAGGGTCGTTCGCGACATAGATAATTAGATTTATTTGATTTTACAAACAAACAAACTGTTGGATCACTATAAATCTCTAGTAGCTAATAAATTTCACTACTAACTTACTATTTCACCACTAAGATTTAGTTATGAGCAGTGAATTTATAAAGAAAGGACTTGGTAATCTTCAATTATATTGAGGTACTATTTTCCATCGATGGAAGATTATTCCGTTTTCCGCAAAGGAAGTGTTAGAAGCGACCTAGTTGCGCCATTTGCAAGTAAACGAGGAAGTATATTGAATTATAAAAATGAGAATAATTACTTACATAAAAATTCTAGTTAGGATGATTGATATGTTTCATTCTTTTTAATATCACATTTTTTTTTCTGCAGATGACAGAAAAATTAAAAGTTTTGGATTTAACGGATTGTACAAAATTGAGGAGGACACCCGACTTCTCTAATTTCATGTCTTTAGAGACATTAATACTTGCTCGGTGTACCAACTTAATCACCATTAACCCCTCGATTTCTAAGCTTCAACTCCTAGAGACTTTGAATATCAAAGGGTGTAGTTCTCTTGGGGAGTTGCCTGAAGAAGTCGGTTCTCTACAATCTTTGAAGCATATCATGATGCCACAAAATTTTCAACCCTTGAAGCTTCCGAAGATATTTGGCAATTTGATATCTTTGTCGAGTTTTAGATTAAACGAACACCCTAAAATGCCCCAACTTCCAGACTCAATTGGAGGGGCGGCGAATCTTACCAGCATAACTTTGCGCGGGTGCGTGGGGATAAAGGAACTTCCGAGCTCAATTGGGGAGTTAAAAATGTTGGCAGAGTTGGATGTATCAACATCAGGTGTAATTGCACTACCCGATTCTATTGGAAACTTAAAGAAACTAAGGGTGTTGAGGTTATGTAGATCACAGATAAAGGAGTTTCCTCGTACTATTGGAGGACTGGAGATGCTTGAAGGCTTATATGCCCACAAATCCTATGATCTAATAGATAAAAACTTGGAGGAAATTGGGAAGCTATTCCATCTGAAGACATTGGACTTAGCATTTACTAGTGTTTCTAGATTGCCTCTAGAGATAAGTCATCTCCATCTCCAAAATCTTAAAGTGGGTTCGATTGAGCTTCAACATGTGCCGGCTCTTCCATCAAGTTTGAAATTCCTTGCAGTTCAAGCTATGGACTTCTCTCTTGTCCCTCACCCCTCAAGCATCACCGATTTAGAACATCTAGAATTATATAGATTCAGCAATTTGAGAATTAGAGAACACTCTACTAGGCTGGACTATGACTCAAAACTCAAAGCAGCTTTGATGAGGGAGCAACCGTCCTATCAGCTTCCATCTCATTTGTTGACCTTGAAACTCAGGAGTATTAGTCCATTGCCGCATTTTTCTAACTTATTAAATTTGAAGGTTTTGCATGTAATTGAATGTCCACTATCACACCTACCTGTCACTCCAGGGCTAACACATTTGAGGGAACTGCACATAAGTAGATGTGAATCCCTTGAAGAAATACCCGGTCTATCACTCTTGAGGAGTCTGGAGCGCTTGGAACTGAAAGGCTTGAATGTGCTAGTTGAGATTCAAGGTTTGGCAGAACTGCAATCTTTGCAATACCTCCTCCTTTCCGGTTGTGATTTACTAGGAAAGTTACCCAACTTATCCAAGTTGGGTAAGCTACAACATCTAGAGCTAGAAGCTTGTCCAAACTTAAGAGCCATTGAGGGCATGGAGGGCTTAGAAAGCTGGGTGTTAGATAGTCGTGGCCGCACAATCCTTGAAAGAATGCTGAATATTTCAAGATCGACTTGGCTTTCCCACAGATTACCTATATATGATGTGTTCCTGAGTTTTAAGGGACCAGACACTCATTTTAGCATTGTCAATTATCTTCACTATTATATGTTACGTGATCGAGTTTCTGTTTATAGTCATGATGATGACTTGAGGTCCGGTGAAGGGATTGGGGAAGAGATTCTACAAGCACTCACTAATTCCAATATCTACATACCCGTCTTCTCTAGAAACTATGCTTCCGGTCATCGGTGTCTCCGCGAACTTGCCTACATGGTAAAATGCACGTCCGAATCAAAGGGGAAAAGAAGAATCCTCCCCATTTTCTACGATGTGGAGATTGATGATGTTAAGCTCGAAACCGATATATACAAAAACGACCTAGACAAGCATCGGACAAACTTCGACCACAACGAAGTGAAGTCATGGAAAGAGGCCCTAATTGAGGTCGCAGCAATGAGGGGTTTCATCTGGAAAAATTACAGGTAATTCTGTTATTTGGGCACTAAATCATGAGCTGGAAGTTCAATTGAACTTCGACCACAACTAAGTGAAGTCGTTCAATTGAACTTTCCCAACACAGTGAGTTTCAAAGTTACTGCAGTGTGACCCTTTTGCATACAAATAGTTGTCCACTCAAGCAAATTCAATCATGTAGAAAAAGAAGTAGATCCTTCTAGTTCCTAATATCAAGAGGAACTCTGCGGTCGAACATAACATAATTGCATATTGGTACAGGCGCACATATTTTTTTCTTTTGTTTTGATTTCCGACTTAAAGATCTTTGGGTTATAGTGATTTGAGAAATCAAATCAACAATTAGATCGTCATTTTAATATTCTTTAAATTTTTGTCTGTCCAACTAAAATGATATGTCCTTCAATTGTGCATTGCTGCAGCTACGAAGAAGTACTTCAAATAATTATTACAGAGGTTTTTAGAGCAAGGAAATTGTTAGATGTTGACTCCTGAAGCCATCTTTTGGTCGGTTGTCAAAGATCTTCAGGTTACGGTGGTTTGAGAAATCAAATCAACAATTAGATCGTCATTTTGATATCCATTAAATTTTGTCTTTCCAACTAAAATGAATTGTCCTTCAATTGTAAATTGCTGCAGCTACGAAGAAGTACTTCAATTAATTATTGCAGAGGTTTTTAGAGCAAGTAAATTGTTAGACGTTGACTCCTGAAGCCATCTTTTGGTTCGTCATCAAAGAAAAGGTGAATGGATTTGCTATCAATATACTAAAATTTTCCCCAACTGCATTCTATTTCAATTGTTTAGAGGATCTAGATATTTCATTAATGAAATTGGTTTACGATGCCAATGCTTAGGTGCATTATTTACATGGTTAGCATATTTGTATGAACAAGTATATCGGTGAACTTTCATGCTTTTTTAGAGGGTTAGTTAGGCTCAAACGTCAGTGTTTACAAGGGTGCTATGCAATAAAAGAAAAGGATTTTTCATACAAAGTTGGGAAAATTTGAATCGCCAGTGGAATTGGATTGGCAACCGTTAAAGACAGTTGATCTACCTAATTTAGTCGTAAATCTAAAAAGATAGTGAAAGATAGTTAATAGCTCACTTCTCTTTGAATGTCAATTTACGCACATGTAGTATGAATACGAGTTACGGTGAAACTTTCCTTTTAAAAAGTGTGTCAAAATTATTCCATTACCATCCAGATCTTAGTCTAGTCGCTGTCAAGCACTTACCTTGAGTTTTTGGGACTGTGGCTCCATACATATTATATCATAATCTCTCATAAAACCCACATCCGTCATCTCACAGGCTAATATGGATCGTGGTCAATTCATATCAGTCACTTTACAGAAATGTTACAGTGACCTCATCTTGGTCTTTTATCAAGCGAAATTCGTATGAGAAAAAGAAAGAACGTGCAGAGGAGTTCTTGTTTCAGCGGAAGTGGAGCTTTTGCTTGGGCTTGAACATCCAACGATCTGTGCTATGAGTTTTACATCTGAATTGAATTGTGTTGTTAATTTGTAAATACTGTGGGTTTGAACTTAATCTAAGTACGGGAAACATTCAAGCGTATGAGTAATTGTAACTCTAATTCTCCGATTATAGTGGACTATTTGCTGTAGGTACTCCTCGTGGATGTAGGTGCCAACACTCGAATAGAACTATGTATATCTTCGGCGTCCTTTATTGTTCCTAATTTATTTCTCTAATTCTCTCGTGTTGATTTAATTGCAAGATCCTGTTAGTTTTCATGTTAATATTACAAGAGAAATGAACTTGCCCGGGATATGCAAATTAACAAAGACGAAATGTTCAACTAAAAGTCTGGGTAGAAAACTTTTGTGGACCAGTTTTGATATAAATCTTTTCCTTTTTTTTAGTACAATTTCATAAATGCCTACTGGAGTTCTTTGGCAACATATTTGGAATGAATAAGTGAGAATACGAGTTGGGAACTTTAATGATACCCAGGTGCTGTCATAATCTGAGGTAATAGTATAAATGTGGTTTTCATTGATCATGCTTTTAGCTTGTTTGCACCCAACCACATTACCGTCATTCAAATTTGGTACAGACAGCCATATGTATTAGCAAGGCTGCTTGTTCAAGAGAATGATGTCTCAGCTGAAGCTTAAAGTATCTGCCAGGCGAATCACTGGTACTCCTCTTTGAGATTACCAATTTGTATAGCATGAGTAGTCAGGGAATTCCTGGCTTTGGAGTTTAAAGTTCCCGTCGAAATTTCTGGAGAAATAAGACATTTGAGGTCCCTTGACTTCTCAAAGTTGAGAAGCGCACAGCAGCTTCAAGAAGAATGGCGTGAGATGCTACAAGACCTGTACATGTCAAAGATAAGCAATATACTCGTAGGAGCCCTGGGCACTCGTTAAAGAGATGAGACAATGGAGTAGGCGCCGAGGGCCTGTTTCAACCTCCTATTCCTATCTCCTATCACCATTTTGAATACGCCTAAGGACAAAACCGTGAGACTTGGTATGGGACAGACTAAAGCGGACAATACCTCAGTGAATTAATCTAGAGACGTCACAAATCCCACTAAGGGAGAACTTATAGGATGGGTGTCCACCGTGAAATTACATAAATTTCCCAGTCAACATGATTTAATCCAGACTTCAATCAAGCTTCGAAGGGTAGTTTTTTTGTCTCTCACTAGAAAACATGACAATCAAAACAAAATTGATCCATTCAATTTGAACCAGCATAAAGAAAAGTGCAAGTACCACTAGAAAACCTTTTTAGCATCATTAACACGGATAATTCAAGCATCTACTGTCCTAGAAGAAATCTCAGAAAGTCCAATATTCTCAAAAGAATATTAGGGCATCATGTGGATAAAAATTCAGCTACTGAGCAAATTAATTATTCCTACGTTGATCTATCAAGAGAAATTGTTTGTATAAGTGATAAGCATGAAGTTGGAAGTGACTCTTCTGTGGAAGAATATGATGCTCTTTTAAGAGAAATTGTTCGTACAAGTGAGTGTTCCATACAGTCCAAATTGAAGTTGCATCCAAATTCCGAAGCTTAGTCAAAAGATTAGTTGTGAAAAATATTAAGGTAAAAAAGAAAATTGGGTCCAAGTGAATGTTTAAGAGAGTCCAAATGGCAGCGACCTGACTTATATCACTGGTGTAAAGCGGAACTAAAAACATGATCATCACAAGAATGGAGGGGGTGTAAATTGAAAACAAAAAAACAAAGGACTTTCTTAAGAGAATCCGGAAATATTTTGGGAGCGGGGTCAAATCTTGTAAATTGGAAAGAATCGCATGGAGTTCTAGGAATAACAAAAAGGAAAGGGTTAATACCACGAAAAATTTCAAATTGATATATTTGTGATAAATTTATTCAAAAAATGATTTTTTGACTACTGAAAACTCTAAACTGATACACATGTGACGAATTTACCTTAAACTAATTTTTTGACCATCAAAAATTTCAAACTGGTAAATTTGTGACAAATTTACCTTTCGCTAGTTTCTGTTAAATTGGATTAATACCACAAAAAATCACAAACTGGTATACCTATGACAAATGAACAAACGGAGGGTAAAACATAAAATTGATACATCCGTTAACTGCAGTGTGTTATTTAACAAATTATTTAGCTAGTAAAATTTAATGGAAAAATAAATTGATGATAAATTTATTACAGATTTACCAGTTTAGAATTTTTTGTGGTAAAAAATTTAATTTAAAGTAAATTTATTATAAATATATTAATTTAGAATTTTTTGTGGTATTAATAAAAAAGAAAAGGAAGGAAAAGGATCGTGTGGAGTGGATGAGATTAGCTATCTTCCACCAATAATTGTGTGTACGTGAGATCTCCCTGTCAAACCATCATGTCAAAGGTCTTAAAAGTTTGTAAAGAGAGCCAAAAAAATTGACCGATAGTTGGCTTCATTTTCTAGGTCAAGTCTTGTGGAAGGGAGATGGTGGCTTGCTAATGCACAGATGACACAATCCTGGTATTTATTTCATTTTTTGTTACTTTTGTTGTCTTGGCATCCTAGACATCACCACCAAGCAAATGATACTACTCATTTCTAATGTGCGCTCCATCCTTCCCTTCGGGAAGCAATATAGCATGATATATTTGATAAATTTTCCTATTCAAATTATGTTGACACGAATTCGGGGTTGGGCATCGATATTTTGCATTGACAGGAATTGGTTTGACTACATTAGCAATTGATAATTCAGGATGTATTTGCTATGATGTCTCTAGTTCAAAATTGCGGAAGAGTACCGGCGGATAAAATAAATGCAGAATAACAAAATGACAGCATTTTTTATTAGGGGTTGAATTGCGCAATTAGCGGCAGATTCAATCCACAATCGTTGTGAAACATACGGACAAGCTATGTAAATTGAAACATTCATGGGCTATCATGCCTCTAGAGACGGGCTTAAGAGCAAAGTTCGGGTTCAACAATGGGGCGTCTGTCGCTATAGGCGAAGCGTTTGGCTGCTCGAGTGGTGCACGACTGTTCATGGTGGCTGATTCTAGGTGATTAATGTTTGATTTTTGTGGTTAGGGTTTGTGTGTTTGGCGTGTGGGAGAGAAGGGTGGGGTATCTTGGGAAAGAGAAATGGTAGAACTGCAAATAAATGTACAATTATACTGAGTGGGGTTTGAAACTTGTGGTTTGAAAGGTAGAGGCATTTTTTTGGTAACGGGATGAAAGCTATTGTCTTTGATATTTTACCTCAAGTATTTCAAGCGTGCACACAATTTCATTTTAGTGTAACCGGCCAATCTTGTCGCGACTGCCTTTTTTGCGAGGAAATTGTCTCTAGCCTGGCTTGCGCTAAGTCTAAGTTTCAGACTTAACTTGGGCCCTTCCAAGTCCATATCATATCGCGACTTATGATTTAGGTTTTTAACTTGCAAGTGATTTTTATCTAAGAGTTGCCACTAATCAATTCACGGTAGGTCGACTAGATATCCAAGTAAAGCATTGGGAGAATTGCTTTACTTCTGCGAACTAGAGATTATATGAGTTCGAGGACTTAGTTACATTAGTTAGATAAGTAATGCCCTTTCGATACATAATCCTGTACAAACATCATTTGAAGGTGTTTGTGCTGTCTTTCTATCGATTGTAGATCCTAGGGTTCTAATCCTAACCAGGCTAAGGAAAAGACAATCAATACATCGGAAGTGTACAAACAAAGGCCTAACGTGCCTCTAATAGGATATATCCAATGTTGAATTAAATACGCAATTAATACATGCGAATCAACTAATCGTGCAATCAAGCATGGTATTCATCATACAAGAAAGTGAGAACAAGCATATCCAAAGCCCAATTTCCATTTTTTATTTTCTAAATTTTTTCTTATTTATTTATTTAATATTTTGTAATGTTAAAACAATAAATATTATATTATATTATTATAATAATCGGACCCGGGTCGGATCTCCACATCCGACCCGGGTCAAGACGGACCCGGGCGCGCCTACCCGGGTCCACGCGGGACTGGGCTCAAAGAATGAGCCCAGTCCGTCCAACCTAAAAACATAAAACTAAAAGGGAAGGCCCAACCTCTTTCTATATTTTCTAAAGAACAAAACCAGGCCCAAACCTATTTCTATTGTCTAAGCCCAGCCCAAAAGGAGAAAAAAGGAATCGGGTCGGCTCCTCGCCTAAACCGGATCCGACCCGGATCTGCCCCCCACGGACCCGACGCTGTGAGTTCGTTTGCTTCGCGTGGCTCTGCTCGGCCAGCTCTCTCGTCGGACCGCCGAGAGGCTCCGGTGTCAACAGGCCCCCTCGGCAGGCCACGTCCGAGCTTTGCGAGCTACGGCCGACGGGCACGACGGCCGCCGGCCGCCTTCGACTTATCTCGAACCAATGAACGAACGTGTAACGGACGTCGACCGGGATGGCAAAAGGGGAACGACTGAAGCTTGGATCGGCACCCAGGATCAACACGAATGAGATAACAACATGTCCTGGAACCGAACGAATGCAAGGACTACTCGGTTTCAGGCAAAAACGACGGTACAACAAATACATCTAGCTTAGGCATTTTGTCAAACACCTGGCGGGTGTCGATCGGGAGAGAGACGACGAGGCAATCGAGGCTCGATCCACAGCCACAATCTACACAAAAGCAAGGACAGCATACCACCGTAGCCCAGGAAAACTTGCCGACGCTCGAAATGCCTAAGCAGGGACTGGGGTCGTCGGCTGACACTCAGACGTGGGCCCTCGCTCGGTCTCGCTCTCTGACTCTTGGTCTCTCTCTCTCTCTCCCCTTCACGCTCAAGGCTCGCCTTCCCTAGAACCAAACTTCCCCTCCTCGTTTTTTTTCTTCCTCCCCCATTTGCTTCTCTTTATGGCCAACGGCCACTGCCTCTGCCCCCTATCCCTCTCCATTTAACTCCTCTTAATTGCTCTCCTCTGTGTTGACTTTGGTGGCCTGGCTGTTCTGTGTCCAACGCGAAGGAGCGAGGAAAAGAGGAGAGAGAGAGAGAGAGAGAGAGACTAGGCTGGGGAAAGAAAGAAAGAAGAGGAAAAGGCTGGGCTGGCCCAAGCGAGAAAATAAAAAGAGAGGAAAAGAGGCTAGGTCAGGCCCAGCCAGGGGAAGGACTAGGGGGCCGGTTCGACCCGGCCCGGTTCCGCTCCCTTTTTTTTTTTAAATTAAAAGAAGAAAAAAATAAAATACATTCTAATAATGTAAAATGCACCTAATGTCTAAATTCAACGTAATTAAAATTAAAATATTTTTTCATTTTAGGAATAAAAGATTTAATTCTTAAATTTTGTGCAATTAATTGGGTAATTAAAAATAGGTGTCGACAAATCTTTTTGCGAATTGAATAGAATGTATGCGCACTTTGATTAATCGCATGTACGTGGGGCGACTGTTGGATAGGGATCCCGATCAATCTTTTTTTGTGTCATAATATAATGTTTTGATCATTTTAACTGATGATCCAAGCGCATGTATGTTTACGACCGGAAATAATGACAAATGAGATGGTTAAAATGCTCACGGAATACTATTGGAGGATTCCCATCCGTGAACATCACTATAAGATTGTCACTTAATCATTATTTGAGTGTAATAAGTATACTAAACTAAATCTAATATATACAAGAAGCATAATCATATTACAAGCACATAGCAGAATAAACTCTAATCTCTAGCCATGGTTGTCCAAGAGGAAGCCTTTGATGATGTAACAAAGATTAGGGGTGAGATGATAGCCCAAACCGGGACAGGTCCTGACCGGATTAGACCGATTGGTTTGGTCTGGTTCTCAAGGATATCGGTCCGGTTTTTTGTTCCTAAAAGTGAAACTGCTTTCCGAGCAGTCCGGTTCCCAGTTCTAGGGTGGGAACTTGTCACGCCCCGAACCTTGACGGGCTCGCGACAGCCCTACTGCGGTCGTTTTGAATGCGACATCCCAAAATGCGTCGCCGACCTAAACGAAACACACAAAGACGAACGCAAGCGGCAGCGAAAATTAAGCAACCCTGACGATAGTTAATGACAAGGGATAGCACTACAGCATTCACAAATACACAACATCAAAATGGAACAGTGGTTAGGTAGCCTAATTCACTATACAAAAGAGGGGCATCCAAAGATGAAACGAAGCATCAAATGCCCAAGGTCACTCCCGGTCTCTAAATAGCACGTGACGACTATTCGTCACTCAAAACTCGAAAATGTTTAAAAACGGGAATGAGATAAATCTCAATAAGCAGACCCCTAAACCCCACATAGGCCAATGCGTACCCAGACGAATATCAACATGCAACCTAACTAATGACATACTAGAAATCACATAACGTGCTTACCTCGCCTCAATTCACATGCCAACTCTGCACATTAATCAAGTCACTATAATACGATAATATTCCAAGAACATCTCACGATCACCCAAGCGCCATACACACGTGCATTCACCCAATTCAACCAAACACAATACGCATGCGCGTCCATCCAACTTTCCCACGACTCGGGTCAACACCCCACAGGTCAGCCCTCCGATCAATCTGGGCTCTGTCCTGAGTCAACACCCCATAGGACCTTTCTGACTTTCTTATAACCAGCGTAAACACGCCTCAGGTTAGCCCTCCGATCAATCTGGGCTCTGTCCCGGGTCAACACTCCACAAGACCTTTCACATAACCCGAGTCAACACCCCTCAGGTCCTTCCTCACAACCCGAGTTAACACCCCTCAGGTTGGCAGCCCTCCGATCGATCTGGGTTTGTCAAGCACACACGCCACATAATTCAATCAATTACATGCCAATCACATATTCAAACCACACCTTAATAAGCTCAATCGCCAATCATCCCCAATTCATGCAAGTATCAAACTCATTCCCCAAAGTATCATAAGTTCGCCACATTGCACAACCATCAATCTAACACATTTCAAGTGCCCAATTTCAAGTCATGGACTTCCCTCATTAGTTCACACACTCAGCCTTCAATCCAGCCATAAGTCAGCCCCTACACAAGCCTCTAAATCACCGCAATACACCCGCTAACTCAACCATGATCAGCCTACGCATCACAATTCATCCATCACTCTAGCACATTAAACCCCATCTACCATTGCAAGCCCGAGCTCATATGATATGCATTAAACCAACCATGAATAATTAACGTGAATCATTGCCAAGAAAAAATTGAATCACACACGAACAATCCATAATCGCGGCATAAATTCCAGCATCAACGGCCCCCAACTCAGCACCAAAATCGGCCATAAATTGCCATGATTCAACCCACATTCCGACACTAATCATTCACCCCTAACCAGCCCACATCTTAGCCACCAAATCGCGCTAAATGGCCACCAAATCGGCCCGAATAGCCCCTAATCAACCACAAATCCCACACTAAATAACCCCTAAACAAGTCTAAAATACACAAAATCCTAGACAAGATTTAGGGTGTCGCTTACCTCGACTTGAGCAAGAAAATGAGGCTGGGCAGTGGGGGAAATCACCGGGACAGCAGTGGCAGCAGTGACCCGGCGAGACTCTCGATCACAGCCGGGCAGCAGCGCAACAAGGGGGGTCTCAGCTGAGGCGGCAGCGGCTCGGCGACAGTAGGGGCGAGCAGGGGCCTCGCCGGAACAGCAGCAGCTCCAGCGGCGGCTGGCGGCGACGGCGGCAACGGGAATGAACAGAGGAGGGGGGCAGCTGGCCGGAACAAGGGAGCCGGAAACAATTGGGCCAGAGGAGGTCAGAAGCATAGACGGCGGCTCCGGGCTGGGACGAGCGGCGCACGGCGGCCAGATGAGTGGCTGCGGCGCACGACGGTCGGACGGGCGTCGGGTAAGAGGCACGCACGCTGAGGAGGGAGGGGAAGCGGCCACGACAGCCGGTGGCGAGCAGCAGTTCGTCGGCGCCTTCGAGCTGGAGCGACGACGTGACGAGCAGTGGTGGCTGATGGTGGTGAGCTCGGCTAGCTTGCGTGCGACTGCTCGCGGCAGACACGGACGGACGGCGGGGTGCTTCCGTCGGATCTGCTGGTCGTGCGAAGAAGGAGGAAGAGGAGAAGCAGTCGGCCAAGGGGGCTGCAGCAACGACAGCAATTGCAGTGGCGTCGACAACAGTAGGGCAGCGGTGATCGGCACCGGCTGGTGGCTGGGCGGAGCTAGTGTGGCCAAGCAAGGACGCACGCGAAAAAAGGGAAGGAGGGAGAGTTCGGCAAGGGGGGCAAGCTGCAAAGGCAGCAGCGGCAATCAGCGGAGCTGGACGGCGGCAACCCGGCGGCTGCTAGCGGCTGGGCGGACGGTGGCCGGCTGAGCCAAGCGTGCGCGGAGGAGGAAGAGGGGAGGAGAACTCGGCCAAAAACCAGAGGAGAGGGAGGGAAAACGTGCGCGTGTGAGAGAGAGAGAGAGAGAGAGAGAGAGAGAGAGAGAGAGAGAGAGAGAGAGAGAGAGAGAGAGAGAATAGACGGGACAGGGGGGAAACGTGAGCGGGAAAAGAGGAGGAGGAGGAGGAGGAGGAGGAGGAGGAGAGAGAGAGAGAGAGAGAGAGAGAGAGAGAGAAGTGAAATAAAATACTCAAGTGCAAATTCAACAGCCCACAAACAATCTGAAATGGATCCAACGGCCACAAAAAAATCCTAATTTTCAAAATAAATAAAAGGCCAACTAAACACTAAATAAAATAAACTCAGAGGGAGGTCTACCAGTCAAAATTCATATCTGATCTAAATTTTACTTTTCACCAATTCCGAATAATCTCGAGGTTGGCCACAATAATATCGACATCGTTCAATTTAATTCGTCACGAAATTTCGAGAAATTCGACACCACAATTTGGATTCTAAATAACGGCCAAATTCAATCAAATACGATTCTAGCGAAATCTCAAATTTAAAAATAGCCCGAGAGTGATCAGTTACGGGCGAGATTTTACTATAAGCACACTGACGAAATACACGTTTTATAAATCCCAAAAATAGGTCGAAATTCGGAATGTCACATAATTGAACCGGACCGGACTGATAAATATATATATTTTTTAATTTTTTCATATACGTAATATTTAATATATATATATATATATGAAAAATATTTAATATTGGTCCCATTAGAACTGATTGTTCAATTTTTTCATATATTATATATATTTTTCCAATTTTTCCATAATCATAATGAGATCAAATAAGAACAACAAAGGAAAGAACGGAACAATCGGTTCCCGGTTCACAAATAATATTCAATATTGGTCCCATTGGAACTAAATCAGACCAATGGTCCGGTTTGGTCCACGGTTCAAAGACTAGCCAACCCGGTTCACGGTCTTAAGACTAGCTGGTTCAGTCCCCAGTATTAGAAATTGGGAACCGGTCCTCCTGGTCCGGTTCCCGGTTTTTAGGTTGGACTGAACCGGACCGGGAACCGCTCACCCCTAATGAAGATGCTTAGATTGAGCCGCACATGAACAAAGGCACAAACCATTCATATTGATATATCTTGTATGGTATTTAGTGTCTTCTAATCAATGTCCGTGGAACTTGCGGAAAACCCTTACATATATAAACAATGACAGTCATATTTATGAGTTAGACTAGGGACCCAGTCACCGTGTTTCAAGTGACAAATTTACGAAAAGCTATTGACAAATTTGTAGTATTAACTCTTTTTTCTTTCCTAAAATATTCTTTGTCTTCCCTCAAGAAAGCATGAAAAATGCAAATGCAAACTGTGACTTTTGAAGATTGAGTTTAACTATTTATTATTGCAAGACTCAACATGACCCTTTTGATATTAGCATTCTAGAACTTGATAAGGTGACAAAGTGGACCACATTAAGTGTCTCTAGAAAAGATCTTTCAATATCATGACTAATAAAAATGGTGGATCTCCTATGACTCCGCATGATCAAGTCGACCAAGGTCCACTTTCATTTTCCATCGTTGCTTGAGGTGTGGTGCTACATGTGCAGTTCATTTATTGTTTTGCTAGAAATTAATTATTCTCAAATATTTTTATTTTCCAGATATTGTAGATAGACTCTTCAGAAATTACACATTGAGAGGGAGAGATAATGGATGTGACTCGCGTTAAAACATGCGGATGAAGAGACGACAGAGTCCATCCGTTTGACCATCCCTTTTAGTTTTACTTAGGCGAAGTAAAGCAGGGATAATCTTGCACTCTTGATTACTTGGGGTATGTCTTATTTCGTGGACAAATATGTACAAAAATTTTTTTTGTTGGGGCAACATCTTCTTCCGATCGTCTACGCAGGTTGTTATCCTTGATATAAGAAGTGAGAGAGAGAATGGACCGAGGCATTGTGCGCAAAGCTTCTGGGAAAAATTTTATACACGCTCACTGTATGTGAACCCAACTCACACATACTGTTAGACTAGATAGAGTCCATTTAGGACACACACAATCTAACTGTTAGGAAATCTGATCCAAAAGTTTAAGCTTATGAACGGAGGAAGATCACATGTATATAAAGAACACATAAGCTCCATTGTTAAGCTATATGGATATGTTCAAACTCCTACTCACATGCAAGCCAGATTATGAGTGGCACGTGGAATTTGACTGATGGGGGTAGATGCACATGAAAAAGGGACAAAACCTAACTTTAATACTATGTTAGAAAGTTCAAGTGCAACCAAAAGAATGGGTTGGACTTTCCAACATAGTATCAAAGAAGAAAGTGAAGGCCATGAAATAACGTACCGTGTTAAGCGATGTAAGATATTTTCAATTGTTAAGCTTTTGGATTTTCTATCATGGTATTAGAACTTGGTTCTGCCCCTTTCATGTGTGCGTCCAATCGTGTTAATAAAATTCCACGTGCCACTTCTAATCCAACTTGCATTTGAGAGGGGTGTTGAATTATCTCTTATATGGAGCATTTGTATTCATGTGTTGTTCACTTATAAGTTTAAGTTTTTGAAGTAGACTTTCTAACATGATATCAGAGTTAGGTTCTACCCCTTTCACTTGTGTATTCACCTCCATTAGTTAAATTCAACTCGTCACTTCTAATCCTACGCATACGTGAGAGGAGTGCTAAAATATCTCATATCGCTTGACAATGTGGACTAAATGCTCTTTTTATACATGTGATGTCCCTCTACTTATTAGTTTAACCTTACCTAATTGTCAAGTGAGCTGAACATTTTCAATACTAACAGCGAATGTGATTTAGCCTCACATGTGCTGTGCTTTGCTGAGGACTCCATGTGACTGACATCGTCATTGATGCACTTATTTCATCAAAGGAGAATCAGTGGGATGATCGACTTCTTTTCTTTCTTCTTCTTTTTGTTTCTTTTTCTTTTTCTGTTGTGTGTGGACCATCACTAGGTAAATTTTGAAAGTACATCAAACTTTGTTTGAATTTGGGGACCATATACATGGACCCCCCAACGTCTCCGCTGAACGTAGTCCACGATAATTGCTTTATCTTATCCAAGTAGAAATTTGATCGGTTGGTAACGCGTCCATACACAATCTTTGAGTTAGAGACAGCATGTTATTTGACAATCAAGTACCTTATGCAGCAACATTTTTTTTTTCGCAGTTGAGAGAAATCAATGTCACAAGAAATTGCACTACCACGACAATTCTAGTTGTGAATGACAGTCTTCCTGGGCCAACTATTCGCGTTCGAAAGGGCGATCTTGTGTACGTGAAGGTTCGTAATCAAGGGTTATATGGGGTCACTCTTCACTGGTACTTTCTTCCGTCCATCTTGTTCTAATTTTTTTTTGTTGCTCTCTTATTGTTAGTTTGCGATGCGATAGACCACTAAAACGAAACGAGTGCAAGGCTTAATTAAAAAAACCTTGGAAATGCAAGATAGAAATAAAGAATAAACGACGTGAACTTGTATTGCATATTGTACTAAAATATAACCTAATCAGCAAGTTTTATGCTCAGGTACCCATAGTTATCCATGGTGGTGTTCATTAGTAGGTTTAATTCAACTCGGTTTTCTGAGTTTGCCTCAGCTAAAACAAGATTAATTTAATATATGCGCACAAGTTAACCGACATGAAAATTGCATAATTATTTACTTGATGACGAAACTATATTTCATCTGAATAATGTGCAAGAAAGACATGGAATTTTGTTTATGAAATGCAAAGAAAAGGGACTAGCTCATGGGGTTCATTTCTAGGTGATGGAATTCAATGATTTGTAGGCACGGGGTGAAGCAACCGCGAAATCCATGGTCAGATGGTCCAGAGCATATTACTCAGTGCGCTATTCCACCGGGAACAAATTTAACTTATGAAGTGAATGTAACTGAAGATGAAGGAACCATTTGGTGGCATGCCGACAATTAGTGGACAAGATATGCTGTGCATGGTGCCATTGTCGTTCTACCATGTGATGGATCAAGTTTCCCATTCCCTACACCAGACGGAGAACATATAATCCTGCTCGGTATGTGCTTTAAAGATTTCATATGAGACTCTTTTGGACACAAATCTAGAGGCTAGGGATATGAAGTGGATCAAAAGTTAACAAAATAGAATTCAGATATAGAAAAAACATGGATTTCTGAGATTCATGTAATACTATAAACTTGTCCATCTTAGTCCATCTCAATCACTTAAGATTTCGGCTACCAATCCTTTGCTCGACTTTTATTTTTTGTCCATAAGATGGACTACTCGCCCACTATATCTAAGCATACCTTTTCCTAAAAGCATATAAAGTAACTAACAATTGAGTGTCGTTATCTCTTTGAAATCCTTACAAAAGTTTATAGTATAGTGAAGATCAAATTCCCTTACTTGAATATTGAGATTATGTCACTGTTTCACTTGGAGATTCTGGTTTAATGGTTAGAACTTTCTACAATGGCACTCCCTCTATTTTCCAATGCATCTTTCCCGCCCAAAGGAAGATGAGAAAAAAAAAAACTTATGCAAAAGTGAAAAAAGTTATCAGACGACTATGCATTGGCGTTTGAATGGTGAAAGCAGATGTCAAAGTAATTTAATTTCTCATTTTCCTCTAATTGTTTGCAGGTTCTTGGTATAACGAAGGAACTTCTCTAAATAAAGCCTTAGAGATGGCATTGTCGATAGGCAGTCGTGATGTACCTCTTGCAACTGGTTACATGATCAACGGACAATTTGGAGATTTTGTTCCATGCTCGAATAATACATTTGTGGTCTTAATTATCTTCTTTTTTTATCCTTTTTTGTTTGGACATTATGAGGACGAGGATAGGAATGCAGACCATGAGGCAAAGGCAACTTCCTTGAAATGTCTACACTTTTTGAGTTATTGTAGATATATGATTTTCTTTCCCAAGAATATACTGCAACCCATAAACTAATACTTTTGGCACTCCTTAACTGGAGTAAATCTAACTTGCATCCCAATTACATAGACGTGTATGAGTAAGCATTAAATTGTCTACATTAAAGGGATTAGGGTTTTTCCACATTCTGTCGATATGTACAATGTTCTAATATATTGTTTTTTCATGCTATCAATTTGACAGAAACAACGCCTCACTTGTTTGTTGATTATGGCAAGACCTATCTCCTTCGTATTGTCAGTGCGGTGGTCGGTGCAGAAATGTTCCTTACTATCGCTAATCGCAACATGACGCTAGTTGGAATGGACGGAGCATACACAAAACCAATAGTCGCTTCATATATAATGATAGAATCTGGACAAACAATGGACATATTAGTCACAGCAAATCAATCTTCGGGAAGGTATTACATGGCAGCTCAACGGTTTTCAAGTGAAGACATGACTGTCACTGATTTTTCCCACGTTGTTGCTACTGCGATAATCCATTATAAAGGGAACTACTGTCACGCCCCGAACCCTGACGGGTTCGCGACATCCCTCCGAAGGTCGTATTGATCGCAACGTCCCAGGACGCGTCGCCGACCCAAACGAAAAACGCAAGCGGAAGCGAAATATAAATAACCCAGACAACTAACCATGACCAAGGGATAGCACTAGCATAAAATCAATATACGCATTTTATAAAAATACTTGGGCAGATACAAACAGCAGAAACACGTTCATCAAAAGGGGGTAAAGGTTGGGTAACCTACTTCACTATACAAAACAGGGGCAACCGAAAAGGTGGAATGAAACATCAAATGCCCAAAGTCACTCCTGGTCTCCGAACAACACATGACGACTATCCGTCACTCCAATCCTGAAAATATTTAACAATGGGAGATGAGATAAATCTCAATAAGTAGACAACCTAAACCCCACGTAGGCCAATGGGTACCCAGACGAGTCTCCACATGCAATCTAACAACCGACGAACTAGACTTTACAAACACATACTTACCTCGCCTCAAATCACACGCCAACTCTGCACAATAGTCAAATCACATTAATGCATCCAGCATAATACATGTTCAGAGCACGTAAAGAAATTTTCCATGCATCATACAACCATACTCGCGCGTGTCTCGATTATAAGGAAAAACCACTTGGGCACGTCTCATACCATGCCTAGCAATATTCATCCCATAATCAAACACTATACAACATGCGTGGTCCAGCCAATTTTCTCACGACCTCCTAGGTCCTTTCACACTGCCTGCGTAAACACACCTTAGGCCTATTCTCACAGCCCATGCTATTGCGCCTCAGGCTCATTCTCATAGCTTGCGCTACTGTGCCTCAGGCTCATTCTCACAGCCCGTGCCAATGCACCTCAGGCTCAGCCCTTCGATCAATCGGGGTTCAGTCCCGTGTAACCACGCCTCAGGACATTTCTTTCTTTCCAATGACTCGCGTAACCTACACCTCAGGCCTAACTCACCTTCCACAGCCTGCGTAAACACGCCTCAGGCTTAGCCCTCCGATCAATCTGGGCTTTGTCCAATGACCCGCATAAACACGCATCGAGTCTATTCTGCCTCAGGCTATTCGGACAGGCACACACGTCATATGCTTCAATCAATTCCATGCCAATCACATATTCAACCACATCTTAATACACTCAATTGCCAATCATCCCAATCAATCCATCCAAATATCAAACTCAATTCGTAAAGCATCACAAGCTAGCCACATTACACAGCCATCATTCTAACACATTGCACGTACTCAATTTCAAGTCATGTGCTTGCCACTTTGGCCCACAATTCCAACATTTGACCCGGTCATATTCAACCCATGATCCAACACAAACCGGCCACCGTCAAGCATCAAATTGCACTCACAAGCACCACGACAAACCAGCCACATACGCGCCCACCAATCAATCATAAATAAACTCACATTTCAAACCATAACTAGCCAACATTAGCCCCTCAAATTCATCATCGTACCTGCCACAAATCAAGCCACATAATCACCACAATTTAGCCTACCAATCAACCACATTCACATATTGATCCTAATCAAAGCTTAGCCACTAAACTGATACTAATTAACCCCTAAACAAGTTTATAAATACCCAAAGCACTAGGTAGGGTTTAGGGAGTCACTTACTTAAGTTTGGCCCCAGGAAAAATCTACACGGGCTCAAAATGGCCCCGGTGAACAGTGACGACTCGGCGCGGGCCAGGGCATGACGGGCGCCGGGGCTCGGCCATGGCTCGGCACACGGGCCGGTGACTCGGCAACAACTGGGTACAAGGCTGGGCACGGTTGGGCAACGACTAGGCGATGGGCAGCAGCCTGGGCAACGAGCAACTAGGAGAAGAAGCAGAAGCAGTCGCAGCCCAGGAAGAAGAAGAAGAGAAGAGAAAGGAAGAGAGAGAAAGGGGGGGAGGGGACGTTGAATGGGACAAAGAGAGAGAGAGAGAAGACGGGCGTAGTGGGGGAGGGGACGGGCGCAGACGCAACAAAGGGAGGAGAGAGAGAGAGAGAGAGAGAGAGAGAGAGAGAGAGAGAGAGAGAGAGAGAGAGAGAGACAAAGTTAACGTACTCGATCACGATCCAACAGTCACAATTCGAACCCAAAAACAATCCGACGGCCCACGAAAATTCCAATTATAAATTAGGAAAAAAGCCAAAAGAAAATAACCCAAAACACACTACGAGGGAGGTCTATTAATCCAAATCCGCACCCGATCAAAAATCCACTTTCACATATCCCGGGCAATATCGAGGCTGGCCACAATAATATCGATACCGTCCAATTAAATTTGTCTTGGAACTTCGAGAAATTCGACACCAAAGTTTGGGTTTTAAAGAACGGTCAAATTCGATCGAGTGCGATTCTAGCGAAATCTCTAATTTGAAAATAATAACTCAAGAATGATTAGTTCCGGGCGAGAATTTATTATAAGCGCACTGACGAAATACACGTTTTATAAATCTCAAAAATGGGCCGAAATTCGAGATGTTACAATTACAGTCTAACAACACCACCGAGTTACCCAAATGATACCCTGCCATTTTATTATGACTATAGTGCTGCAGCGAGTTTCACACAACAACTGAAAAGTTTAGCAACTGAAGAACATCCCGTAGACGTCCCTCACGACGTGACGACAAGGATGTTCATCACAGATACCATGAACTTTGTGTCTTGCCCTGATGGTTCGTGTTATATGGGTGATACCAAGATGTCAGCAACTCTAAATAACATAAGTTGGCGGGACCCATCTTTAGATGTGCTACAAGCTTATTACAGGTTCATCTCTTATCGTCGTAGTTTGATATTTTCTTCCTAGACTTTTTATCGCAATATGCTCCAAAAGTATTTTGGGATAAGAATACTATGAGTGTTGTAACTTTTGTGCGGTACTCATTTGAGTGCCATAAATTTTTTTTCCGCTTACTTAAGTGCCACAAATTTGAAAAATCGATCACTGAAGTACCATTGGCGATTTGCCTCGTTGGAAAATTCAACGTGGATGCCGGTCTTCATATGTGGCACCATTGGCGCTAACGTGGACAATTTTTGTAATTTTTTTCGCTTCCTTAAGTGCCATAAATTTTTTTGACCAAAAAAGTGCCATAAATTTGAAAAATCGATCACTTAACTATTACAAATTTTAAAAAAATTAATCACTTAGGTGCTATCAACAATTTGTCTAGCTAGAAAATTTGCCACCGACCTTGCCCAAATTTGGTGCGGGCCTTTGCACCCTCACCTGCAGCTGGCAAGGCCATTGCGGCCCTGCCGGTCAAGAGTGAGGCCATTGTGGTCGGCACATAGAAAAAAATAAAAATGAAAAATTTTAATAAAAAACAAAATATCCACGTAGGACGATTTGCCGGAAGTGATACTCAAATGATCGAATTTACTGCGATGTGCCACTTAAGTGAGCGAAAAAAGAGTTATGGCATTCAAGTAACCGACGTACAAAAGTTATGGTACTTATAATATGCTTATTTGAACATCTCTGTTCACGTTAATGATACGTGATCATTATGAGTAACACATCTTTGACATTGATATGCAGAAACATCAGTGGGGTATACACTGCAGACTTTCCCGATATTCCTGCAGTTACGTATAATTTCACGGTAGATGATTTGCCGACCAGTCTTGCGGAGGCTGCTATAGGAACAGCCGTAAAACTTCTGAATTACAATGAAACCGTAGAAACAGTTTTCCAAGGTACTAATTTGTTGAATGCATCAGGAACTCATCCAATGCATTTGCACGGATATAGCCTTTATGCCGTCGGGCTCGGCCTAGGAAATTTCAACAACGAGACCGATCCTCAAGCGTACAATCTGGTCGATCCGCCTAAAGTCAGTACATTTGGAGTTCCTAAAAGAGGATGGCTTGCAATTAGATTCAGGGCAACTAATCCAGGTACATCTCATTCTCTTTTCCTTCTTTTTTTTTATGTAAGTTTAATGTCTAACACCCGATTTTCAGTTTAACTAGAAACATTGAAACATTACCTGGGTGAGGTCAAATGTTAACTAATTTGTCTACATGATGGGGAAAAGAAGAAAATACACAAAAAACACATAATATACATAAAGAGCTTTGGGAAAATAGCAAAAATCATTTTTTTCTCTCTTGGTATGTGGCAGGTGTATGGTATTGGCATTGTCATTTTGACAGACATATGACTTGGGGAATGGATACGGCTTTTATAGTGAAAAATGGGGATACCGAAGAGACGAGTATGAGGCCACCTCCTTCGTATATGCCTCCTTGCATTGCCACGAAGCACAAGTTATTTGGTGAAACTGATCAGAATTTGGAAAGTGACATATAATTGCTAAGATCAGGTAAAAATCACATGGCCACTGGAAGTCATTGGGCACCAGGCAACAAGTCAATGTTCACGTGAATTTTCGCTTTCATCGGCGCCATGGAGTTGCGTTTAGATATTTCCCTTAGAACAATTGAAGTGAATAAATTACTGCGTTATGCATGTGGATCTTCCATGTACATAACTAGTTTTCTAATTGGATATTGTTCAGAAATTCCTTGATTGATTTAGATTATCTCAATTAGCCAAGCGGATCTAATCAAATTATTCAATTAAAATGCGGAATAAGAACCAAGCGTGACGGAGAACTAAAGATGGAAAACCTAATAGAGGAAGCCTGGTGTGCTAACTCGACTGTCTCTCTTGCTCTCTCCACTGAGAGATCTTGTTTTCTTCGTGCAGAACGAACGATTGTGAGCAAAACAGAAGAAGAAATCTGAGTTTTTATCTATAAATGCATGTAAATCATCCCTCGGCATGCATCGGTTTGGTTAAGGATGTTACACCTATGACCATTTTTACCAAAAGGAAATAAAAAACGTACTTATCTTTGAGAATTGCTGCATACTTAAAAAATTGCACAATTTAATTTTGTAGAAAAACATATGCATGTAAATCAGAAGAAGAAATCTGAGTTTTTATCTATAAATGCATGTAAATCATCCCTCGGCATTCATTGGTTTGGTTAAGGATGTTACACCGATGACCATTTTTACCAAAAGGAAATAAAAAATGTACTTATCTTTGAGAATTGCTGCATACTTAAAAGATTGCACGAATTAATTTTGTAGAAAACCCAATTTCATTAGATTGTCTAGAATTTTATAGGCAATTATGGAAAATAAATGTTCGTAAAAGTGTTGGCGAAAGGTTTTTTTTTTCTCCAAGCCCGTGATGAGCAGTAGAGGTGTAAATACCCATTTTTGCCACATACGTAGCATATGATTTTTTTTTGGGTCGATCAAAACAAAAATTTCATTAACTCAAAGAAAGTCCATTCACATCGCAAAATAAGATATCCAACAAAGGTTTCGAGGGACAAAATAGCCCGTTTGAAGGAAGTTCCTTCTTTCGTTGGGCTTTAGCCACCCAATCCACGAGCTTATTTGCATCTCTTTGGCATCGGGTTACGTTCATAAATTTCAGTTGAGTCGGTTTGGCTTTGCACTCATCAATCCAAGCCCATAGTGCCCATGGGCTCTGCTCTTCTTCCACAAACAGCCAACTAACAAAGTACAATCTGATTGTACTTGAAGCTAAACTCTACAGAACTCCTCATGTTTGCTTCTCTCTTCGACAAAGCATAGACTGATCAACAAAGCTAGTGTTCTAGCCGCTTCGGTCGCTTAAGCCAAGATGGAGCTTGCAAAGCCATCCACCAACACTGCTCCGTAATCTCCAATCACCCCTGCTACGGCTGCTTCCGGCAAGTTCTCCGATTTTGAGCAATTGATCTTGAGTACTAGAGATCCTCTCTCCGGCGACTGCCATGAAGAAGGTTAACTTTTCCATTTCTTAATTGTACTTTCCGGCCTTGGATTCCATCTCAAAAAACTGGCTTGCTCTGTAATTGCAAGTTCCAACATTTTGCTCGGGTTCGGCCAACAGGAGCTAAAAACAAACCCATTTCGTGCCCTCCAAATTGACCACAGGATGTTGGTGATTTCCTCGTCCGAGACCTGGTATGTGTTAGCTTCAAAGCATTTCAATAACCATTTGTCCAGCCAAGGGCAAAGCAAGAGCGTGTGCTCAATTGTCTCCGGCACTAGGTGGCATAGAGGGCATAAGGGGTCTGGTAAGATCTTCTTCCTATGTGGGTAGGAAGATGCGAATTTTAGGATGATGCGAGTTTTCTCTAGTGGGTACGGCATTTTGGCAAGCTCTCCAATGGAAGATGCAAATTTTAGGATGAGTGTTTAGTTTCCATCCAAATTCACGTTCAGTGAATGACATTTGGTCATGTCCAGCAACCATCCAGTAGCGATCAAGGCATTTAAGACCAAGACACGATCATTTTACAACAAACTAGCATGAAATCGATGTAATGTTTTCCTACAAAAGCACACGAGTTAGTGTGATCAAGATGAGAGCCAATTTGCATCGAATCATCATTAAATTGAGGTGGCGAAAGCACGAATAGCAGTCATGAATGAAAATCCAGCAAGTTTCAAGGCACAGCAATATGGTTATTTTGTTGAAAAATTATCACCAATTCAATATAACATTCTCATAAATCGTCGCCATACATGTTCGTATGATAAAAGTGGCGTCCCAACAAGTCCAAATTGAATACCAATTAGTTAAGCCAGCAAGTCTAAATATCATTCCAGCATAATCAAACATGGCCATGGCCCTATTTCTTCAAAATGACATGTATTCTTCACACCCACTCGTTGCCCACTCATTGTATGAGAAGTACATGCAAGCATAACCGAATTAAGACCAAATTGGAGCTAAATTGACGCCAAAACAGTCACGACCAGCAAGGTACAAAGTTAATTCCAGAAGGTTCAAGTTCAGTATTGACCCTATTTAACAAGAATTATATATATCAATTGTTATGGGTGTCCACACTCATGTATATGCTCATAAAGCTTTAACAACAAACAACTAAAACCAAAACAGCGTTGGTTTCATGCAGAACCGAATCTTACCGGCCTGAGCGAGCAATATTGAAATGATTTTGAAAGCGTAAAGTCAATACACTAATGAGGAGGCTTCTCTTATTAACACAATCAACCATGATTCCTAAAGTACATGTAAGCTCATGCAACTCTCGGCAATCATCCTAAAGTACTTTATACAAAATGCAGAAGACAGGATCTCAGCACATTCGTTCCCAGAAAAGACATGATCCGGAATTCACTATCAGGATATATATTTACAGCAAATGTGATCTGCACTCCAATGTATTAGTCCACAGGATCAGTTTATGCCTCATGAATGCACCAGCGAACATCAACAAGTATTTACAATTCAGCACATCCACATTTTTTAGCTAATTTCGCAGAGTCAATCTTATCGCCTTAGAACACCAGAAGCGGATCAAGACTGAGACCTTCGGGAATGGACTCAAATGTGAATATCAATTACATTTACTTAACCAATACAACTGACACGGTGAATCAATCAAGCAGACAGGATGATCACAATCAGATTCGAAGTCATGTCCATACTTAATACGACTCGGGCATTTCACCAAACACTTAATGAGCATTCGATCAAAAGGCACAATATAACAATGAGATAACGAGAATCACAACCCAATCAGTACAGATCATCAATCTTGAATCGAATTCATTAACATAGTCTCGATCGCGAACAACTTTCATGCTAGCAACCACAAAGCCCTCGGATTCTATTTTACACGTGTACCGCTTAAAACAGAGCAGAGGGCTTTCACCTTAGCTAGGAGCGATCATTGGTCACGGTCGGTTGTTCGACTAGCCAAAGGAGGTCCCGGATGCATTGGCAACGATGATTGAAGCCAGGGAACGAGAATCGAACGGGCTGGGAGCACTTAGAGCACACTGATCGGATAACAGAGCAGAACTGAGAAAGTCCCATTCAATGAGATCTTTGACAATCTGAAGAGACCACACATCAGTGAAAATATTAAAAAAAAAATTCCAAAAGAATCGAAGGCAAAGCTCGGCAAAGATCCTGGGACTGGAGTGTTGAGCTCCTGAGCAGATGGCGTCATCAGAACCAGAGATGGTTGAGGCAGACGCTGGTGACACAAGCAAGAACATTTGAGAAATCAATACTGCTGATTGAACTGCGCATGGAAATCAGAGAAGAAGAGGTGGTTTAGCTTCCACGCCGTCGCCGTAATCGAAGAACCGAACGGGTGTAGGTGCGTTCGTCGGAACAGAGCCGAGAAACGTCGAATCCGCCAGAATGAAGTGAGGCTGAAACAATCAGAACAGGTTGCCAGGGCAAGCGCAAATCGGCAAATGAATTCTGCTCTTGATTGGGCTAATGGATTGAGTTCGTGTGACCTGGGTCGGTGGGCCGCCCGAACCAGGCTAATTGGATCAGGCCCTTTTCATCGTTACCCAATTGGACCCTTCGACTATTTTCCTTTTCTTTCTCTTCTTCTTTTCTTCTTTTCTGTTTTCTTGTTTGTTATTATGTATATTTTTTTTTACACAAAATACATTTGATGTGTCCACAAAGATTGAGGTCTCAACAAGATGTGGGATCTGTCAAAGTGGGTCATGACTGAAAACCTGCATCATGTGCTGGCCTTTTAGATTTTTGGACAGAAGGTTAGCGGGTGAAGATTTTGGGCTAGAGTGATTAGTTGGTGATATTTTTTTTGATATTCACACATGAACTGGGCTTTGCCGGTGCCGGTCGCCGATCACCTCCTCCGGTGAGCCCAACGCCGAAATGGCGCCGATTTGGGTGTTTTTCATTGAGGTATTTTCATAAACAGCTGATGGGCATGATTCGGTGTTAAACGTTCTAGAGACCGACGGTTTGTGATCGTCTCCAGCGACCTTCGGTGAATATGTTGCCATTTTGATTGCACCATCGTTATGTCTATGTATTATATTCTCAATCTAGCCTATTCAGAACACTGGCGGATGTTCGCCAGCCAACGAAAAACCGACCAAAAAACAAACCTAACACTGATCTATACTAGCATTCCTGGCTTTCAGATCATCACATAGAACGTCCTAACCATTTCTAGCGTTCATTCATCATTGAAACACATTCACAAGGAATCAGAGACGCTAACTTACTCAACCATAGACCATCGGTAATGCTCCAGCGGGTGGAAAATGCTCCGGCGAGATTCAACCAATGATGACCGATTTGGTTTTGTTGATTCAATGACACAAAATGCAAGCAAACAACAAAAATATGCTTAGAAACATATTATAAACCTCTAGAAAATCAAAATTTCCAAGAAAATCGCATGAATATGCACTTTAAGGTGAAAATGGTTTTCTGGAATTAAAAAAAAATGATCACGAGCGATGTTTACCTTCTTCGTTCGATAATCAGGACAAATTGTCGAACTGATCCGCGTCTATTGAGTTGCTCCTTGCCACTTGAACTTTCACCTGGTGGTCTTGGTCTCGCCGGAAGAGTTCTGAGCGTGCCGGGTGAGCTTGATTTTCAGAGGTTCACGGTCAGCTTCCATTCTGGTTTGCCCAAGGAGAAGATCCTCCCTAGACGGTCGATTTGCCGGCACCGTTCAATCGACCGGCGCCGATCACTTGACCTGAGGATCTCCACTCCTCTTTCTCTCTCTCTAGATTTCAGGTTTTTTCCTCTCTGGTTCTCTCTCCCTCTCTTCAGCAATTCGTCGAGCATCTTCTTTGCAATCTTCCAGTTTTTTTTAGTTTTTCCTTGATCAAAAATCATGCCCAAAGATCATTAGAACCAATTTCTGATTGGTTATAACTGATATCTGACGATAGTTGGAGATTCTCCGACTGTCGTTTAGGTCAAACATGTGTTTATTTGACCGGAAATGATCGACTAAGCCACGGGCTTGAAATGATTTTTTTGGGTTTTTGCATGTTCTGGGACGAACTGGGTAGGGAAGATGAACAACCGGGTCGGGTTGACCGGATTGACCTAGCAGACCCGGGTTGATCTAAATTCGCAAATTAAACTCAATTTTGACCCAATTTTCAAAATTAAACTCCAAAATTGAATTTCCCATCATAGTTCGAGCCCAAATATATGATTTTCCCTAATTTTGGTTATAACTGTGTCCAAGATTTTCACATTTTTGTATTCGGGTTAATAGGGTTTTGTTTAATTTGATGTCCTAATGACCTGATTAGGAAAAATTGATGCCAAAATTGAATTACCCACATCTGATTAACCCTATAAATGATGGTAACATGTTTCGACAATTTCATATTGGGCACGATTCCCAATTTGGGTTCAAATTTCTTAATTTTCAATTGAATTTCGGGGATTTTTTTTTATTTTTATGTCAAATTATGCAATTAGACCAACCATTATGTAATTCAAGGTCCTAGAATCATTTGTTGTGAAGACACTATGACTTAAAATTTACTAGAAAAAATTTAATTGCATTTTTGGTTCAATTCGAGTTTAATTTTGCCCAATTTTGAGAAAAACACATACCTGATTGAGATTTTTCAAATTGATGATGTATTCATGAAATTGGATTTAAAATAAGATTAATTACTATTTTAATGGAATTTGTTTGATTCCATTTACTATTTTTCTTGATTTTCTCACCTATTTTGACTAAAAGAAATTAAGGAAAAATGCAGGAAAATTATAAAAAAAATTATTTTTTGGTTTAGAAATAGGTTTCTAGGCTTGACCAAGATTCCTAATCATAATTTTGAGATTTTCAAAAATATGAAAAAAAATGAGCTAAAAATTAGATGTCAATAGCTGCCCCTCTTTGAGATTGAGCTCGTTAAAAGTTGATCTCAAAGACAAAGTGACACCTAAATTTTTAGTCGACTCACTAAACAAGATAAGGTGAAAATTTCACAACAATTGATTAGGGATCTTTCTTTTGAAATTCGTGATTTAATCCAACGATTCTCTTTTCAGAACATATTTTGAAAGGTTCTTAATGATTGAGGGAGAGAAGCTTACCTGTTTGTGAGCTATCTCTTTATTGCTTATCCAAGGGCATGAATTGATAGTGGTGATGATTATGATGGTTATTCGGATTTCGTGGTTTAAGAACGAATCCACGAACCATGAACACCTGAGGCTCCTCGCCTGAGAATTTAGAAATTTGTCTAATGGTTCCTCACCAGTGGGACTTTAAATTTGCCTACGGGCTTCTCGCTTGTAAGACTTTGGATTTGCCTAGTGGTTCCTCACCAGTAGGACTTGAATTTGCCTAGGGGCTTCTCGCCTGTAGGACTTTAAATTTGCTTAGAGGCTCCTTGCCTGTAGGACTTTAAATTTGCCTAGGGGCTCCTTGCCTGTAGGACTTTGAATTTACCTAGGGGCTTCTCGCCCATAAGACTTTGAATTTGCTTAGTGGTTTTTCACCAGTCGGACTTTGAATTTGCCTAGGGGCTCCTCGCTTGTAGGACATGAATTTACCTAAGGGCTCCTCGCATGTAGGACTTTGAATTTGCCTAGTATTTCCTCACCAGTAGAACTTCAAATTTACCTTGAAGCTCCTCGCCTGTAGGACTTTGGATTTGCCTAGTGGTTCCTCATCAGTAGGACTTGAATTTGCCTAGGGGTTCCTCGCTTGTAGGACTTGAATTTACCTAGGGACTCCACGACTGTAGGACTTTGAATTTGGCTAAGGGCTCCTCGCTTGTAGGACTTTGAATTTGCCTAGTGGTATCTCACCAGTAGGACTTGAATTTGCCTAGTGGCTTCTCACCAGGAGGACTTTGAATTTTCTTAGGGGCTCATCGCCTGTAGGACTTGAATTTGCCTAGGGGCTTCTCTCCTGTAGGACTTTGAATTTGCCTAGTGGTTCATCACCAGTAGGACTTGAATTTGCCTAGGGGCTCCTCTCCTGTAGGACTTTGAATTTGCCTAGTGGTTCCTCACCAGTAGGACATTGAATTTGCGTAGAGGCTCCTCGTCTGCAGGACTTTAGATTTGCCTAGTGGTTCCTCACCATTAGGACTTGAATTTGCCTAGGGGCTCCTCTCCTGTAGGACTTTGAATTTGCCTAGTGGTTCCTCACCAGTAGGACATTGAATTTGCGTAGAGGCTCCTCGTCTGCAGGACTTTAGATTTGCCTAGTGGTTCCTCACCATTAGGACTTGAATTTGCCTAGGGGCTCTTCGCCTATAGGACTTTGAATTTGCCTAGGGGCTACTCGCGTGTAGGACTTTGAATTTGTCTAGTGGTTCCTCATCGATAGGACTTTGAATTTGTCTAGGGACTTCTCACCTGTAGGACTTGAATTTGCTTAGGGGCTCCTCGTTTGTAGGACTTTGAATTTGCCTAGGGACTTCTCGCCTGTAGGACTTGAATTTGCCTAGGGACACCTCACCTATAGGACTTTGAATTTGTCTAGGGGCTCATCGCCTATAGGACTTTGAATTTGCCTAGGGGCTTCTCGCCTTTAGGACTTTGGATTTGCCTAATGGTTCCTCACCAGTAGGATTTTGAATTTGCTTAGGGGTTCATCGCCTGTAGGACTTTGGGAAGACTTCAAATAATAAATGTCTTAACCGTGAGTTATGTGACTTTGAGGTTTCACTAACCTTTGTATGATTTTCTTTAGTTGACCAAAAACTATTTTGAAAAGTAGTTTTAAAATTAATCAAAACTGTTTGAAATGTGATTTTTTTCTTAACTTACCACAAACTGTTTGAAAACTTGGTTTTAAGTTGATCAAAAACTTTTGAAACCTGGTTTTGAAATATGCATTCTTTGTATTAAATGCATTTCAGGCAATCAAATTTCCTTTTCGAGAAATTATTTGAACAAAATGCTTTGCAATCTTTCAAGAAATACTTGAAATGATCGTTTGGAAGACCTTCGTTAGAAAGGATTTGTTTCAATCTATGAATTTGGTCTTTTCTTCATTTGATTGAAAGGGAACTTGTCTGATATCCCTCAATTTTTTTTTCTCTCTTAACCAATCCTTAGGTGTTTAGAGATATTCGCAATATATACAATCCAATTGATCCGATAAGGTCTTTCGGAGGACTGTAATGTTGGCTTGGTCAATGGCTATTCAAAGGATAGACATTCTGAGGCCAAGATAAAGGATTTCATCACATCTAACTTCGGGTCTACAAGTTAAGAACCTCGAGGACAAGACAAGATATTATTGTATATACTTCTTTGAGTGATGGCTTCATGACATAAAGTCATGTTTCTTCTCTCAATATCCCAATCTGAAGAGTCTTTGGGGAGAGGTTATATTGTTGATATTTGGTAGGCTCAAAAGGCTCATTTGTTTGAATTCAGGGTTTTGATGATGTTCTTGACATCACCACTTTTTATTTTCTTCTTTTTTCACTAGAAATATTTTCCTCTATGAACATTAAAGTCCTCTAAACGTTTATCACAATCTCTTTTCTTTTGCTCATTCTCACTTGTCATGATCTATGATCTCTCATGATCTTGACTTTGTTTTGTCATGACTTTTTTGTCATTTTGAGCTTTCTTTTGCACTCTCTTTTCTTTCTCATTTTTCTTGGGCATTTGACCTTGCTTTTACCAGACACACTGCTTTTTTCATGCCCCAGACTCGTTTGCCTTTGATCTTTTTGAATTCTAAGGACTTTATGTTCTGCTCTTTTGTTTCCTATCTATTAAAGTAGATTATATGATCATGCTCTAGTGTGAAGAGATAATCACCAATTTGGGGTTCTAAAATGATATTCAGGCTTAATTGGGCTTTGCCAAAGGTAATGCGTTTGGGTATAAAAAATGAAATGCTCTTCTTCCTCTTAGGATGTCATGAGCTTCCATATGACTTTATCTGACTTTATCTGAAGTTATCATAGAAAGATTGATGCAAGAGTATGCAATAAAATCTTTCTTGATCCTATTTTCCATAGCTATCAATCCACAAACCTCTTGATTTGCCCCAATGTGGGGTGATTCTTAACAAGGCTGTTTTGAAAAAAAACTTCTCCACTGTTTTGGCTCAAATTTTGGTTTGCAAGGGATAAGCATGTGTTTGGGATAATGAAATGATTGCCTTTCATCATTTTAATCCATGTAATCATTGCGAATATCCCCTATTTCCTTCGGATGAGTTTTTCTCGCTCACTTCTCCATTTTAACTTTGAGTGTATAAGGGACATGTGTGGATATGGCTTGCCTTTCATCATTTGAAGGTCTTTCCATTCAATTTGATCCCAACTTTTTTTATGAAATTTTTCAAAGCCTTTTGTCAAATTATCCCTTTTAGGAAATTTTGATGCTTAGTGCATTTTCAAAGAAAGCGTGTTTCAAACTATTTCTGAGGTATTTTTCTTTTTAAAACAATATGTTTGATTTTGTTCAATTTAGTGTCATTTCGCTTGGGGAAAAAGAAGTTCGTTTTTTTCTCTTAAGAGTGCAACTTCTTTAACACATGCTCTCATGATTTGAGGATACCTGTCTGATCAATTTATTAAGATCCCTCTTGTTTGCATGTTTTTGCTTTGGTTCCACTGGGGATTCTTCTTTTGTTGCTCTCTTTTCTTTGTTTTCCTAGGGATGATAAAAAGGAAAGCACATTAGAGGATATCAATAGAAAATAGAATTGAAAGTAACACTTCCCTCTACTATTTGATAACTCCATTGTGAATTCTGAAATCATCAACTGATTTGGATTCTTTTTACTTTCTTCTACAAAACAGATAAACATGTTTATTAAATGCATGGTATGCATGATATGCATGGTATGCATATGTTCTAAAGTGACCTGAATCTTTTCTTGAATGTTCATCTTCATTTCATGGATAGAAAATCTTGACAGCATCTGCATTTACAGGATAGTCCAGTTCTGTTTCTGTCATATCTACAAGAATCAATGCTCCTCTACGAAGAACTTTCTTGATAATGTATGGACCCTCATAATTTGGAGTGAATTTACCGCGATGATCTGAATTGTTAAAGATGACTTTCTTCACTACTAAATCCTCTGTTTTGAAATTCCTCGGTTTCACCTTTCGATTAAAGGATTTAGCCACTCGTCTTTGATAGGCTTGTCCATGGCATATAGCTCTTAGTCTCTTTTCATCGATCATGTTGAGTTGTTCATATTTTTGTTGGATCCACTCATCTTCTGAAAGCTTTAATTGGGATAGTATTCTTAATGAAGGAATTTCTACTTCAACAGGTAGCATTGCTTTCATTCCATAAATCAAGGAAAATGGGGTTGCTCTAGTTGATGTTCGAATTGAAGTTCGATATGCCATCAAAACATACGACAACCTTTCATGCCAATCACGATAATTTTTGGCTGTCATGGCCAGTATCTTCTTGATATTCTTATTTGCCGCTTCAATTGCTCCATTCATTTGTGGACGATATGGAGATGTAACATCCTGAATTTTGACCCGTTATCGGGACCAATAAAGTGTATATTCATTCTCGTGTAATTTTAGTGAGTCTCGCCTGAACCTGATCAGTCTCGGGACACTGACCATATGAGAAAGGCTAAATAGGAACATGTACGTGGACCGAGAACCCGATCGCGACTGAACGCTGATTTCGAAGAACGTTGAGGAAATATTTTGAGCCAATATAGGCCGATCTTAGGAAAATGACTGGTTGATTTTGTCAGTAACGTACGATCGGATCGCGAGTGATTTCGCACGACCGAAAGTACACCTGACGAATGAAACTTAATTGTAATCCAAACGATCGCGACCCTGGTGCTAGTGATAATTCCTCTCGTTCTCTCGAAATTTAGACCATCACGATTCGGACAATCTTAGGTCGATACGCGTAACACCTAAACAGCCGCTCGTTAGTGAGAGACCCTAAAACTGCAAAACGAGCATATTGAGATTACAATATTGGACCCGAATTTCGATATCAAAATCTCAAGGGTAATTGCGACTATTTTGCAAGACGGACGTCAATTTGGAATGACCATTCATATTTGGGATTAAAATGGTTAAAAACTGAAGTTCTGGCAGAATTTAAGAAAAAGGACCATTTTGCCCCTGGAAACGCCGAGGCCAATTTCAGAGGCCGTTTGAGGTTATTTTTCGCAACCAACGTCATTTTGGGGTAGCCAAGTGTGTTTGGAGTGATTCTGGACAAAAAGTGGATTTTCGACAAAAATTGGAAAATAATATTATTTTATTCCCGGAAACTTCGCAGAGAATTTTCGAGGGCTTAGAAAGCGAATTTCGCGATTCCGACTCTGGATTAGGTCTTACATGAATATTTAGGACCGGTATGAGCGAAAATTGGAATTTCGGTTCCGGACGGAAAAATGACGGAATTGCCCCTAGGCCATTTTTGATTTATTTCGAATTTTGGATTAATTTTGGAGATTAACCAAGGTTGGTTAAGGTTAACTAGAGATGATTAACCATGGTTAGGGGCAATTGACCATTTTGCCCTTGAATTATTGAGTTTGAGGCATTTCTAGCCATTGGATTAAGGGCATTTTGGGTATAGTGGCTAAGATCTTGACATGTGGCATCCACCCAAGGATAAGGTTGACCTCTTTGACCCTCTCTCTCTCCTCAGCTCACTCTCTCTCTTCCCGCGTCTCTCTCTCCTCCCGAATCCTCTCGGCAGCTGCTCGTTCCAGCCATTCCAGCACCGCCGGCCACTGTTCACGCCGGAACAGCAGGCCTCGCCGGAGCTGCTGGCCGCCAACCACCACGTGCCGACCTCTGGCGCCGTCCCTAGCCCAGTCGCAACCCAATCCCCCTCTCCCGCCGCCCGTGACCGCCCGTTGCAGCCGCTCCAGCCGAGGCGCGACAAGGACGCCGTCGCCGGCGCTGGGCGTGTTCCGCCTGGCCGCGCCACCGTGCGCCACCCCAGCCGACCAGCTTCGCCTCCCCATCTCACTCTCCTCCGTCCTCAGCCCCTCTCAGCCGGCTCTCCCCTGTTTTGGCCGAGACTTGGCCGTGGGCTTCGCCGGACCACCGTAGACCGCCGGCTTGCTTTGGGGCGCCGCCGTCGATCGTACCGCTCGCCGGTCATCGGCCGCTCGCTCCCGTCGTCTCGCGTCGTCATTAGGCGAGTAAAACTACTAATCACTAAATTAGTCTAATTGTGCTTGATTAGGGGTTAAATTATGATAATTAGGGCCTAATTAAGTGTGTTTTATGCAAGGATTGATTAGTGGACTTAATTAGGGCTAATTATAGTGGTTTAGTGGTAATTTAGAAAGGATTTGTGGGCTGAATTGGTGTGGGCTGAATGGGCTCCGAATTTTGTGTTAATTGGGCCCAAATTGGAGAATTTTAATTGGGCCCAAATTAGAGAAATTTAAATGGGCCCAAATTAGAGGATTTTAAATGGGCCTTGATTGTTGGAAATAAAATTGGAATTGTTGAAGCCCAATTAGAAAGTTGAATGGGCCTTGATGTGAATTGAATGGAAATTGTTGAAGCCCATTGAGATTTAATTGGGCCTTTGATTGTAAATGTCCACATTGGTTGTGATATGAATTATGAGTGTAATTGTGACCGACGGGTCAGGCCTTCGGGTCGATTTATAACTGTGACCGACGGGTCAGGCCTACGGGTCGAGTGTAATTGTGACCGACGGGTCAGGCCTTCGGGTCGATTTATAACTGTGACCGACGGGTCAGGCCTACGGGTCGAGTGTAATTGTGACCGACGGGTCAGGCCTTCGGGTCGATTTATAACTGTGACCGACGGGTCGGGCCTTCGGGTCGAATGATTGATGACCATTGGGTCATGGCCTTCGGGTCGAGTTAAACTGTGATGACCATTGGGTCATGGCCTTCGGGTCGATTTAATTGTTTATGAGTTATATTGATATCGAAAGCCTAACCTGCAGGGCTGGAATATTGAGATCGGGCTGTGAGCCCATGTGAACTTATAATGATTTAATTACTGGTTTCAGTGTTTTATGTATTTCATTTATTTCTGGAGGTGCACGTTAGCCTAGTTTAGGATTAGAGATTTTACTTGCTGAGTTTATCTCACGGTTGTGGTAAAACCGATTTTCAGACCCCCGTCCATAGGATGCCGAGGAGGGCCCCTCTTTTTGGATATCCACATAGGATTCAACGAGGTGTTAGTGTTCATCCTTGTGGAGATGGATCAGCGTACGTTAGATATCAATCGGTTGTACTGATAGATGTGGGAGAAGATTACAACGAGACTCAGGAGTACGTAGCCTGGTGTTATAGGGGAGCTAATGGTGTCACTGGACCTCCGATGAGGACTTTTGATGTTCCAGTAGATGTTAATGGCGTCATGATTCCCCAAATGGTGAGTGGAGAAGTCTCTGATCCTCCCGCCTCTCTTAGTGTAAGCAGCGTGGGCGATACGGTGGATGGACCGATACCGATGGATGAGGTGCAAGGTGGTGAGCAAGTTATAGCTGACGATATGATTGAGGAGGAAGACGAAGAACTGAATCTGGAGGTAGTGGGAGAGAACGGTGAGCCAGCTGGAGAAGTGGCAGAAGTGGGGTCAGACGAGGAAGTTCTGTCGGAGGAGGACTCGTCTGAGGAGTCAGCAGCGCCATCCAATCCTGGCAAGGAGCCGTAGGGCAGATCCCAAGAGTAGGAGATTAGATTAACCCCTCTTTTTGATGTAACTCTCCCTGGGTAGTTAGCTGATACCCTAGGCCACCGATCCTTTTTGTTTAGTGGCCTTTTGTTGTATTCTTTTTTTTTTATTATTGTAAATAACTAGTTTGTATAAGTTTTAAAAAGGGTGTTTATATGTTAGTGTTTCTTAGCATATTAATGTCTATTGCTATTCATGGTTATAATTGCATGTCTGGGTGTATATATATATATACGTGGTTTCCGCATGTGACGTGCGTTTTTCTCTGATTCGGGTTTTGGGTCGGTGATGCAAATCCTGGGAGCGTCACATTTTATTTCGACCTACGCGGATGATCATGCTTCGTGGGGTACGGGGCGTGACATCCCCGTTTGAATTGGTATCAGAGCAAGGACAGCTCTGTTTGATTTAGTGGAGTCTTGGAGTGATAAGGAGAAATGACCATGGGTAGCTATAGGGTGACTTAGTGTGCTAAGTGTACCTCCAGAATGTTCGTGTTTGACTGTTGTGTTGGTTGATTGAACCAGTATTGTGCAGGTGCGGCAGGACCCAAGGTAAGCTTGCAAGTCCTTGGGTGAAAATCATGTGATGTTGTGTTAGCCGCATGCTGAGTGCCTAATTGTTTTTGTGTTTATACCTGCCTAGGACTTAGACCGGTTAGTTGGTTTAGGTCTCTAATTCCCGGATGGAATTATAGCAGGTAGTTGAGCACTCAGAGTCTAGATGAGCAGTGAAAGAGGAAGAGTGAGAGGAGCCCCAAGGAGGGGCGCAGGCAGAGAAGCTCGTGGTAGAGGTCGCGGTAGAGCCAGAGCGATAGAGAATATAGTTGCGGATGCTAGAGAGGAAGGGAACCCTAGAGTTGGTGTTGGGGCTGCAGTGGACCCCAGAGCTGATGTTAGACAGGCGGAAGATCCGCGCATGGAAGGAGTTCTCCGAGCTTTAGACCGAATTGGTAATGTGATGGATAGGCAGGCGCAGGAAAGAGAGAATGCGACCGCTCAGGCTGCTGAGGCCGCAGCCGTTGCTGCCGTCCATGAGAACCAAGCTCAAGCCCAGCCAGTGCAAGCTCAACCAATGGTGGCACCTAGACCAATGCATCAGTTGGTGGAACATTTTCTTAAGTTGAAACCGCCCAAGTTCACGGGCAGAGGTGACCCCGAAGCCGCCCCGCGTTGGGTGGAGGAATTGGAAAAGGCATTTGAGCTGTTAGAGTGTACTGAGAGGGAGAAGATCTTATTGGCATCGTATCAACTGCAGGACAATGCCCATGACTGGTGGAAGGCGGTTAAGGATAGAGTGTTTCCAGAGTTTATGGAACCGACCTGGGCGATATTCGTCGAGCACTTCTATGGACAATTTTTCTCTGAGAGTGCCCAGGAGAAGAAGATGGCAGAGTTTATGAGACTTCGTCAGGGGTCGATGACGGTAGTGCAGTATGAGGCAGAGTTTATCAGATTGTCCAAATTTGCCCCGAGAATGGTTGAGAATCCCTTGGACAAGGCTCGAAGGTTCCGGGATGGACTGAAACCGGAACTTCGCACTCAGATGCTTTTGTTGAATATCAGGGATTATCGAGAGTTATATGAGCGAGCCCAGACTATGGAACGGGATCAGATTGAAAGGGCATCAGCATCGGGTTCGAGGTTTATTCCTAACCGGGACAATCGTCGCTTTGTAAGGAGACCAATGGCCAGTAATAGACGATTTGTTCCGCCCCCGAGAAGGATTATCGGGAAGCCCAGTCAGACGCAACATAGGATTGGGGCTTGTTTTCGCTGTGGGAGTATGGGGCACCAGATCAAGAATTGCCCCCAGCAACGACTTTTGGGACCCCCAGGTCAACCACAGCAGCCGCTTAGAATTGAAAATCAGGCCGGAAATCCTCCACCGGCTATTCAGGGCAGACCACCTGCTCAAGGACGAGTGTATGCTATGGCGCGAAAGGATGCTGAGGACGCGCCAGGCGTGGTCACAGGTACCGTTTCTCTTTGCAATCATTCGGCATATGCGTTGTTTGATCCCGGGGCAACCCATTCATTTATTTCTGAGCAGTTTGTTAGACTGGTTGGTCTGGAGCCTGTATTACTTGAGATTATGTTGTGTGTGATGACCCCACTGCATGATAGGGTGTTAGTATCATTGGGGTGCTTGGACTGTAAAATTGTAATTGGAAATGTTGAGGAAAGGATTGATTTAGCTGTGTTAGCCATGTATGACTTTGATGTGATTATTGGTATGGATTGGCTGACTAAACAGAAAGCCGTTATGGATTGCGGCAGCAGGACGATCCAATTTAATCCGATTGGTCGTCCTAAGTTTGAATTTCAGGGAAACCGAGGAGGAACCTCGATCCCTTGGATTTCCTCAGTGGAAGCAACAGAGATGCTTGAGGAAGGTTGTGAGGGGTATTTGGTTAACGTTAAGGATCCGACATTGGTGGAGCCTAAATTGGAAGAAATCTCTGTAGTGTGCAATTTCCCCGAGGTTTTTCCTCAAGAGTTGCCGGGTTTACCACCCGAACGGGAAGTGGAATTTGTAATAGAGTTGGCCCCAGGAACTGAGCCAATTTCTAAGGCCCCGTATCGGATGTCGTTGTCAGAACTGAAAGAGTTGAAAGTTCAGATGCAAGAGTTACTAGATAAGGGATTTATTCGTCCTAATGCGTCTCCATGGGGAGCGCCAGTCCTGTTTGTGAAGAAAAAGGACGGGACGTTGAGGTTATGCATCGATTATCGGCAGTTGAATCAGGTGACTGTAAAGAATAAGTATCCACTGCCAAGGATCGACGACTTGTTCGATCAGTTGCAAGGGGCGTCAGTATTCTCCAAGATTGATCTACGGACAGGGTATCATCAGTTGAGAATTCGGAAAGAGGATATACCCAAGACTGCATTTAGGACGAGATACGGGCATTATGAGTTTACAGTCATGCCCTTTGGTTTAACGAATGCCCCTGCAGCTTTCATGGATCTGATGAACAGAGTTTTTAAGGAATTTCTGGATCAATTCGTCATCGTGTTCATTGACGATATTTTGGTGTATTCGAAGAGTTCAGAGGAGCATGAAGTGCATTTGACGGAAGTTCTACGGACATTAAGGGAACATGCGCTTTATGCGAAGTTCAGCAAATGTGAATTCTGGCTTAGTAAGGTAGCCTTTCTTGGACATATCGTGTCGGGAGAAGGAATATCCGTGGATCCGACTAAGATTGAAGCAGTGCTAAAGTGGCCCAGGCCGACGTCAGTAACAGAGATCAGAAGTTTCTTAGGATTAGCTGGCTATTATCGACGTTTCGTGGAAGGATTCTCGTCGATAGCCATGCCATTAACACGACTACTGAAAAAGGAAACTAAGTTTGATTGGGACGATAAGTGCGAACGAAGTTTTCAGGAGCTTAAGCACAGACTGACGACAGCTCCAGTCTTGACTATTCCCTCTGGACCGGGTGGATTTGAAGTATACAGTGATGCTTCGTTCAAAGGACTTGGCTGTGTGTTAATGCAACATGGAAAAGTAGTTGCGTATGCGTCGCGTCAGTTGAGACCCCATGAAGTGAATTATCCTACGCATGACTTAGAGTTGGCTGCCATCGTCTTTGCACTCAAAATCTGGAGACATTATTTGTGTGGGGAAAAGTTTCAGATTTATACGGATCATCAGAGCCTCAAATACCTGTTTTCGCAGAAAGAATTAAATATGAGGCAGCGTAGGTGGATGGAACTTCTAAAGGATTATGACTGCGACATCATGTATCACCCTGGAAAAGCGAACCGAGTCGCGGATGCACTAAGTCGCAAGTCTAGTATGGCGCACTTGATGATCAAGGAATGGACGTTATTGGAAAGGCTCCGAGACTCGGAATTTAAGTTGGAATTAAGTCAGGTGTCGAACCTGCTGGCTACTTTGAGGATCGAGCCGGAGATTCAAACTAGGATTAAGGCTCTACAATCTACGGATCAAGAGATTCAGAAGATTGTGGAAATGGATGTCGCGGCAAGGAAGCCAGATTTTCAGGTATCAGAGGATGGAGTCCTAAAGTATAGGGGACGATGGTGTGTGCCGGATGATATTGAGCTTAAGGAAGAAATATTGAGAGAAGCTCATCGCAGCAATTACAGTATCCACCCTGGCAGTACGAAAATGTATCAGAATTTAAGGCAACATTATTGGTGGAATGGATTGAAAGCGGATGTAGCCAAGCATGTGGCTAAGTGTTTGACGTGTCAGCAGGTCAAGGCACAACACTGTAAACCGGGAGGATTGCTGCGACCATTGGAAATCCCCGAATGGAAATGGGAACATATTACCATGGACTTTGTAACGGGACTACCAAGGAGTCAGAGAGGGCACGATTCCATTTGGGTGATAGTAGATAGACTGACTAAGTCAGCGCATTTTCTGGCAGTGCGCAAGGATTTTGAGTTAGAAAGATATGCAGAGCTGTATGTAAGACAGATTGTGAGACTGCACGGAGTGCCAGTGACGATTACTTCAGATCGTGATCCGAGGTTTACAGCGAACTTCTGGAAAAGTCTGCAGACAGCTTTGGGGACAAAAGTGCAGTTCAGTACAGCTTATCATCCACAGACCGATGGGCAATCAGAAAGAACAATCCAGACCCTTGAGGATATGTTGAGGGCTTGTGTAGTGGATTTTCAGGGCAAATGGGAAGAACAGCTACATCTGGTGGAGTTTGCATACAATAACAGTTATCAACAGAGTATTCAGATGGCCCCGTTTGAGGCTTTGTATGGCAGAGCATGTAGGACTCCCGTGTGCTGGGATGAAGTGGGAGAACGGAGCATTACAGGCCCAGAGTTGGTTCAGCAAACAGTGGAAGCTGTTGAGATCATTAGAGAAAGGTTAAAGACAGCACAGAGTCGACAGAAAAGTTATGCCGATCGGAGACGACGACATCTGGAATTTCAAGTTGGGGACCATGTATTTTTAAAGGTGTCGCCTATGAAGGGATTATCCCGATTTGGCAAGAAAGGAAAGTTGAGTCCGAGATTTGTTGGGCCGTTTGAGATTTTGGAAAAGATTGGCGACATGGCGTACAGACTGGCCCTGCCACCGAATTTGTCCCAGATACACAATGTCTTCCACGTGTCGATGTTGAGAAAATATGAACCGGATCCGACACACGTTCTAAGATACGAAGAAATAGACGTGGACGACAGGGTGTCGTACGTGGAGAGACTAGTCAGAATCGAAGATAGAAAGGATCGAGTGCTTCGGAACAAGACAATCCCGATGGTGAAGGTAGTTTGGGAACACCACGGGACAGAGGGCGCTACTTGGGAAAGCGAGGAAACTATGCGACGTCAACACCCCCAGTTGTTCGAAGAGCAGGGTTGAAGTGCAAATTTCGAGGACGAAATTTTTGTAAGGGGGGAAGAGTTGTAACATCCTGAATTTTGACCCGTTATCGGGACCAATAAAGTGTATATTCATTCTCGTGTAATTTTAGTGAGTCTCGCCTGAACCTGATCAGTCTCGGGACACTGACCATATGAGAAAGGCTAAATAGGAACATGTACGTGGACCGAGAACCCGATCGCGACTGAACGCTGATTTCGAAGAACGTTGAGGAAATATTTTGAGCCAATATAGGCCGATCTTAGGAAAATGCCTGGTTGATTTTGTCAGTAACGTACGATCGGATCGCGAGTGATTTCGCACGACCGAAAGTACACCTGACGAATGAAACCTAATTGTAATCCAAACGATCGCGACCCTGGTGCTAGTGATAATTCCTCTCGTTCTCTCGAAATTTAGACCATCACGATTCGGACAATCTTAGGTCGATACGCGTAACACCTAAACAGCCGCTCGTTAGTGAGAGACCCTAAAACTGCAAAACGAGCATATTGAGATTACAATATTGGACCCGAATTTCGATATCAAAATCTCAAGGGTAATTGCGACTATTTTGCAAGACGGACGTCAATTTGGAATGACCATTCATATTTGGGATTAAAATGGTTAAAAACTGAAGTTCTGGCAGAATTTAAGAAAAAGGACCATTTTGCCCCTGGAAACGCCGAGGCCAATTTCAGAGGCCGTTTGAGGTTATTTTTCGCAACCAACGTCATTTTGGGGTAGCCAAGTGTGTTTGGAGTGATTCTGGACAAAAAGTGGATTTTCGACAAAAATTGGAAAATAATATTATTTTATTCCCGGAAACTTCGCAGAGAATTTTCGAGGGCTTAGAAAGCGAATTTCGCGATTCCGACTCTGGATTAGGTCTTACATGAATATTTAGGACCGGTATGAGCGAAAATTGGAATTTCGGTTCCGGACGGAAAAATGACGGAATTGCCCCTAGGCCATTTTTGATTTATTTCGAATTTTGGATTAATTTTGGAGATTAACCAAGGTTGGTTAAGGTTAACTAGAGTTGATTAACCATGGTTAGGGGCAATTGACCATTTTGCCCTTGAATTATTGAGTTTGAGGCATTTCTAGCCATTGGATTAAGGGCATTTTGGGTATAGTGGCTAAGATCTTGACATGTGGCATCCACCCAAGGATAAGGTTGACCTCTTTGACCCTCTCTCTCTCCTCAGCTCACTCTCTCTCTTCCCGCGTCTCTCTCTCCTCCCGATTCTTCCTCTCGGCCGCTGCTCGTTCCAGCCATTCCAGCACCGCCGGCCACTGTTCACGCCGGAACAGCAGGCCTCGCCGGAGCTGCTGGCCGCCAACCACCACGTGCCGACCTCTGGCGCCGTCCCTAGCCCAGTCGCAACCCAATCCCCCTCTCCCGCCGCCCGTGACCGCCCGTTGCAGCCGCTCCAGCCGAGGCGCGACAAGGACGCCGTCGCCGGCGCTGGGCGTGTTCCGCCTGGCCGCGCCACCGTGCGCCACCCCAGCCGACCAGCTTCGCCTCCCCATCTCACTCTCCTCCGTCCTCAGCCCCTCTCAGCCGGCTCTCCCCTGTTTTGGCCGAGACTTGGCCGTGGGCTTCGCCGGACCACCGTAGACCGCCGGCTTGCTTTGGGGCGCCGCCGTCGATCGTACCGCTCGCCGGTCATCGGCCGCTCGCTCCCGTCGTCTCGCGTCGTCATTAGGCGAGTAAAACTACTAATCACTAAATTAGTCTAATTGTGCTTGATTAGGGGTTAAATTATGATAATTAGGGCCTAATTAAGTGTGTTTTATGCAAGGATTGATTAGTGGACTTAATTAGGGCTAATTATAGTGGTTTAGTGGTAATTTAGAAAGGATTTGTGGGCTGAATTGGTGTGGGCTGAATGGGCTCCGAATTTTGTGTTAATTGGGCCCAAATTGGAGAATTTTAATTGGGCCCAAATTAGAGAAATTTAAATGGGCCCAAATTAGAGGATTTTAAATGGGCCTTGATTGTTGGAAATAAAATTGGAATTGTTGAAGCCCAATTAGAAAGTTGAATGGGCCTTGATGTGAATTGAATGGAAATTGTTGAAGCCCATTGAGATTTAATTGGGCCTTTGATTGTAAATGTCCACATTGGTTGTGATATGAATTATGAGTGTAATTGTGACCGACGGGTCAGGCCTTCGGGTCGATTTATAACTGTGACCGACGGGTCAGGCCTACGGGTCGAGTGTAATTGTGACCGACGGGTCAGGCCTTCGGGTCGATTTATAACTGTGACCGACGGGTCAGGCCTACGGGTCGAGTGTAATTGTGACCGACGGGTCAGGCCTTCGGGTCGATTTATAACTGTGACCGACGGGTCGGGCCTTCGGGTCGAATGATTGATGACCATTGGGTCATGGCCTTCGGGTCGAGTTAAACTGTGATGACCATTGGGTCATGGCCTTCGGGTCGATTTAATTGTTTATGAGTTATATTGATATCGAAAGCCTAACCTGCAGGGCTGGAATATTGAGATCGGGCTGTGAGCCCATGTGAACTTATAATGATTTAATTACTGGTTTCAGTGTTTTATGTATTTCATTTATTTCTGGAGGTGCACGTTAGCCTAGTTTAGGATTAGAGATTTTACTTGCTGAGTTTATCTCACGGTTGTGGTAAAACCGATTTTCAGACCCCCGTCCATAGGATGCCGAGGAGGGCCCCTCTTTTTGGATATCCACATAGGATTCAACGAGGTGTTAGTGTTCATCCTTGTGGAGATGGATCAGCGTACGTTAGATATCAATCGGTTGTACTGATAGATGTGGGAGAAGATTACAACGAGACTCAGGAGTACGTAGCCTGGTGTTATAGGGGAGCTAATGGTGTCACTGGACCTCCGATGAGGACTTTTGATGTTCCAGTAGATGTTAATGGCGTCATGATTCCCCAAATGGTGAGTGGAGAAGTCTCTGATCCTCCCGCCTCTCTTAGTGTAAGCAGCGTGGGCGATACGGTGGATGGACCGATACCGATGGATGAGGTGCAAGGTGGTGAGCAAGTTATAGCTGACGATATGATTGAGGAGGAAGACGAAGAACTGAATCTGGAGGTAGTGGGAGAGAACGGTGAGCCAGCTGGAGAAGTGGCAGAAGTGGGGTCAGACGAGGAAGTTCTGTCGGAGGAGGACTCGTCTGAGGAGTCAGCAGCGCCATCCAATCCTGGCAAGGAGCCGTAGGGCAGATCCCAAGAGTAGGAGATTAGATTAACCCCTCTTTTTGATGTAACTCTCCCTGGGTAGTTAGCTGATACCCTAGGCCACCGATCCTTTTTGTTTAGTGGCCTTTTGTTGTATTCTTTTTTATTGTAAATAACTAGTTTGTATAAGTTTTAAAAAGGGTGTTTATATGTTAGTGTTTCTTAGCATATTAATGTCTATTGCTATTCATGGTTATAATTGCATGTCTGGGTGTATATATATATATACGTGGTTTCCGCATGTGACGTGCGTTTTTCTCTGATTCGGGTTTTGGGTCGGTGATGCAAATCCTGGGAGCGTCACATTTTATTTCGACCTACGCGGATGATCATGCTTCGTGGGGTACGGGGCGTGACATCCCCGTTTGAATTGGTATCAGAGCAAGGACAGCTCTGTTTGATTTAGTGGAGCCTTGGAGTGATAAGGAGAAATGACCATGGGTAGCTATAGGGTGACTTAGTGTGCTAAGTGTACCTCCAGAATGTTTGTGTTTGACTGTTGTGTTGGTTGATTGAACCAGTATTGTGCAGGTGCGGCAGGACCCAAGGTAAGCTTGCAAGTCCTTGGGTGAAAATCATGTGATGTTGTGTTAGCCGCATGCTGAGTGCCTAATTGTTTTTGTGTTTATACCTGCCTAGGACTTAGACCGGTTAGTTGGTTTAGGTCTCTAATTCCCGGATGGAATTATAGCAGGTAGTTGAGCACTCAGAGTCTAGATGAGCAGTGAAAGAGGAAGAGTGAGAGGAGCCCCAAGGAGGGGCGCAGGCAGAGAAGCTCGTGGTAGAGGTCGCGGTAGAGCCAGAGCGATAGAGAATATAGTTGCGGATGCTAGAGAGGAAGGGAACCCTAGAGTTGGTGTTGGGGCTGCAGTGGACCCCAGAGCTGATGTTAGACAGGCGGAAGATCCGCGCATGGAAGGAGTTCTCCGAGCGTTAGACCGAATTGGTAATGTGATGGATAGGCAGGCGCAGGAAAGAGAGAATGCGACCGCTCAGGCTGCTGAGGCCGCAGCCGTTGCTGCCGTCCATGAGAACCAAGCTCAAGCCCAGCCAGTGCAAGCTCAACCAATGGTGGCACCGAGACCAATGCATCAGTTGGTGGAGCATTTTCTTAAGTTGAAACCGCCCAAGTTCACGGGCAGAGGTGACCCCGAAGCCGCCCCGCGTTGGGTGGAGGAATTGGAAAAGGCATTTGAGCTGTTAGAGTGTACTGAGAGGGAGAAGATCTTATTGGCATCGTATCAACTGCAGGACAATGCCCATGACTGGTGGAAGGCGGTTAAGGATAGAGTGTTTCCAGAGTTTATGGAACCGACCTGGGCGATATTCGTCGAGCACTTCTATGGACAATTTTTCTCTGAGAGTGCCCAGGAGAAGAAGATGGCAGAGTTTATGAGACTTCGTCAGGGGTCGATGACGGTAGTGCAGTATGAGGCAGAGTTTATCAGATTGTCCAAATTTGCCCCGAGAATGGTTGAGAATCCCTTGGACAAGGCTCGAAGGTTCCGGGATGGACTGAAACCGGAACTTCGCACTCAGATGCTTTTGTTGAATATCAGGGATTATCGAGAGTTATATGAGCGAGCCCAGACTATGGAACGGGATCAGATTGAAAGGGCATCAGCATCGGGTTCGAGGTTTATTCCTAACCGGGACAATCGTCGCTTTGTAAGGAGACCAATGGCCAGTAATAGACGATTTGTTCCGCCCCCGAGAAGGATTATCGGGAAGCCCAGTCAGACGCAACATAGGATTGGGGCTTGTTTTCGCTGTGGGAGTATGGGGCACCAGATCAAGAATTGCCCCCAGCAACGACTTTTGGGACCCCCAGGTCAACCACAGCAGCCGCTTAGAATTGGAAATCAGGCCGGAAATCCTCCACCGGCTATTCAGGGCAGACCACCTGCTCAAGGACGAGTGTATGCTATGGCGCGAAAGGATGCTGAGGACGCGCCAGGCGTGGTCACAGGTACCGTTTCTCTTTGCAATCATTCGGCATATGCGTTGTTTGATCCCGGGGCAACCCATTCATTTATTTCTGAGCAGTTTGTTAGACTGGTTGGTCTGGAGCCTGTATTACTTGAGATTATGTTGTGTGTGATGACCCCACTGCATGATAGGGTGTTAGTATCATTGGGGTGCTTGGACTGTAAAATTGTAATTGGAAATGTTGAGGAAAGGATTGATTTAGCTGTGTTAGCCATGTATGACTTTGATGTGATTATTGGTATGGATTGGCTGACTAAACAGAAAGCCGTTATGGATTGCGGCAGCAGGACGATCCAATTTAATCCGATTGGTCGTCCTAAGTTTGAATTTCAGGGAAACCGAGGAGGAACCTCGATCCCTTGGATTTCCTCAGTGGAAGCAACAGAGATGCTTGAGGAAGGTTGTGAGGGGTATTTGGTTAACGTTAAGGATCCGACATTGGTGGAGCCTAAATTGGAAGAAATCTCTGTAGTGTGCAATTTCCCCGAGGTTTTTCCTCAAGAGTTGCCGGGTTTACCACCCGAACGGGAAGTGGAATTTGTAATAGAGTTGGCCCCAGGAACTGAGCCAATTTCTAAGGCCCCGTATCGGATGTCGTTGTCAGAACTGAAAGAGTTGAAAGTTCAGATGCAAGAGTTACTAGATAAGGGATTTATTCGTCCTAGTGCGTCTCCATGGGGAGCGCCAGTCCTGTTTGTGAAGAAAAAGGACGGGACGTTGAGGTTATGCATCGATTATCGGCAGTTGAATCAGGTGACTGTAAAGAATAAGTATCCACTGCCAAGGATCGACGACTTGTTCGATCAGTTGCAAGGGGCGTCAGTATTCTCCAAGATTGATCTACGGACAGGGTATCATCAGTTGAGAATTCGGAAAGAGGATATACCCAAGACTGCATTTAGGACGAGATACGGGCATTATGAGTTTACAGTCATGCCCTTTGGTTTAACGAATGCCCCTGCAGCTTTCATGGATCTGATGAACAGAGTTTTTAAGGAATTTCTGGATCAATTCGTCATCGTGTTCATTGATGATATTTTGGTGTATTCGAAGAGTTCAGAGGAGCATGAAGTGCATTTGACGGAAGTTCTACGGACATTAAGGGAACATGCGCTTTATGCGAAGTTCAGCAAATGTGAATTCTGGCTTAGTAAGGTAGCCTTTCTTGGACATATCGTGTCGGGAGAAGGAATATCCGTGGATCCGACTAAGATTGAAGCAGTGCTAAAGTGGCCCAGGCCGACGTCAGTAACAGAGATCAGAAGTTTCTTAGGATTAGCTGGCTATTATCGACGTTTCGTGGAAGGATTCTCGTCGATAGCCATGCCATTGACGCGACTACTGAAAAAGGAAACTAAGTTTGATTGGGACGATAAGTGCGAACGAAGTTTTCAGGAGCTTAAGCACAGACTGACGACAGCTCCAGTCTTGACTATTCCCTCTGGACCGGGTGGATTTGAAGTATACAGTGATGCTTCGTTCAAAGGACTTGGCTGTGTGTTAATGCAACATGGAAAAGTAGTTGCGTATGCGTCGCGTCAGTTGAGACCCCATGAAGTGAATTATCCGACGCATGACTTAGAGTTGGCTGCCATCGTCTTTGCACTCAAAATCTGGAGACATTATTTGTGTGGGGAAAAGTTTCAGATTTATACGGATCATCAGAGCCTCAAATACCTGTTTTCGCAGAAAGAATTAAATATGAGGCAGCGTAGGTGGATGGAACTTCTAAAGGATTATGACTGCGACATCATGTATCACCCTGGAAAAGCGAATCGAGTCGCGGATGCACTAAGTCGCAAGTCTAGTATGGCGCACTTGATGATCAAGGAATGGACGTTATTGGAAAGGCTCCGAGACTCGGAATTTAAGTTGGAATTAAGTCAGGTGTCGAACCTGCTGGCTACTTTGAGGATCGAGCCGGAGATTCAAACTAGGATTAAGGCTCTACAATCTACGGATCAAGAGATTCAGAAGATTGTGGAAATGGATGTCGCGGCAAGGAAGCCAGATTTTCAGGTATCAGAGGATGGAGTCCTAAAGTATAGGGGACGATGGTGTGTGCCGGATGATATTGAGCTTAAGGAAGAAATATTGAGAGAAGCTCATCGCAGCAATTACAGTATCCACCCTGGCAGTACGAAAATGTATCAGAATTTAAGGCAACATTATTGGTGGAATGGATTGAAAGCGGATGTAGCCAAGCATGTGGCTAAGTGTTTGACGTGTCAGCAGGTCAAGGCACAACACTGTAAACCGGGAGGATTGCTGCGACCATTGGAAATCCCCGAATGGAAATGGGAACATATTACCATGGACTTTGTAACGGGACTACCAAGGAGTCAGAGAGGGCACGATTCCATTTGGGTGATAGTAGATAGACTGACTAAGTCAGCGCATTTTCTGGCAGTGCGCAAGGATTTTGAGTTAGAAAGATATGCAGAGCTGTATGTAAGACAGATTGTGAGACTGCACGGAGTGCCAGTGACGATTACTTCAGATCGTGATCCGAGGTTTACAGCGAACTTCTGGAAAAGTCTGCAGACAGCTTTGGGGACAAAAGTGCAGTTCAGTACAGCTTATCATCCACAGACCGATGGGCAATCAGAAAGAACAATCCAGACCCTTGAGGATATGTTGAGGGCTTGTGTAGTGGATTTTCAGGGCAAATGGGAAGAACAGCTACATCTGGTGGAGTTTGCATACAATAACAGTTATCAACAGAGTATTCAGATGGCCCCGTTTGAGGCTTTGTATGGCAGAGCATGTAGGACTCCCGTGTGCTGGGATGAAGTGGGAGAACGGAGCATTACAGGCCCAGAGTTGGTTCAGCAAACAGTGGAAGCTGTTGAGATCATTAGAGAAAGGTTAAAGACAGCACAGAGTCGACAGAAAAGTTATGCCGATCGGAGACGACGACATCTGGAATTTCAAGTTGGGGACCATGTATTTTTAAAGGTGTCGCCTATGAAGGGATTATCCCGATTTGGCAAGAAAGGAAAGTTGAGTCCGAGATTTGTTGGGCCGTTTGAGATTTTGGAAAAGATTGGCGACATGGCGTACAGACTGGCCCTGCCACCGAATTTGTCCCAGATACACAATGTCTTCCACGTGTCGATGTTGAGAAAATATGAACCGGATCCGACACACGTTCTAAGATACGAAGAAATAGACGTGGACGACAGGGTGTCGTACGTGGAGAGACCAGTCAGAATCGAAGATAGAAAGGATCGAGTGCTTCGGAACAAGACAATCCCGATGGTGAAGGTAGTTTGGGAACACCACGGGACAGAGGGCGCTACTTGGGAAAGCGAGGAAACTATGCGACGTCAACACCCCCAGTTGTTCGAAGAGCAGGGTTGAAGTGCAAATTTCGAGGACGAAATTTTTGTAAGGGGGGAAGAGTTGTAACATCCTGAATTTTGACCCGTTATCGGGACCAATAAAGTGTATATTCATTCTCGTGTAATTTTAGTGAGTCTCGCCTGAACCTGATCAGTCTCGGGACACTGACCATATGAGAAAGGCTAAATAGGAACATGTACGTGGACCGAGAACCCGATCGCGACTGAACGCTGATTTCGAAGAACGTTGAGGAAATATTTTGAGCCAATATAGGCCGATCTTAGGAAAATGACTGGTTGATTTTGTCAGTAACGTACGATCGGATCGCGAGTGATTTCGCACGACCGAAAGTACACCTGACGAATGAAACCTAATTGTAATCCAAACGATCGCGACCCTGGTGCTAGTGATAATTCCTCTCGTTCTCTCGAAATTTAGACCATCACGATTCGGACAATCTTAGGTCGATACGCGTAACACCTAAACAGCCGCTCGTTAGTGAGAGACCCTAAAACTGCAAAACGAGCATATTGAGATTACAATATTGGACCCGAATTTCGATATCAAAATCTCAAGGGTAATTGCGACTATTTTGCAAGACGGACGTCAATTTGGAATGACCATTCATATTTGGGATTAAAATGGTTAAAAACTGAAGTTCTGGCAGAATTTAAGAAAAAGGACCATTTTGCCCCTGGAAACGCCGAGGCCAATTTCAGAGGCCGTTTGAGGTTATTTTTCGCAACCAACGTCATTTTGGGGTAGCCAAGTGTGTTTGGAGTGATTCTGGACAAAAAGTGGATTTTCGACAAAAATTGGAAAATAATATTATTTTATTCCCGGAAACTTCGCAGAGAATTTTCGAGGGCTTAGAAAGCGAATTTCGCGATTCCGACTCTGGATTAGGTCTTACATGAATATTTAGGACCGGTATGAGCGAAAATTGGAATTTCGGTTCCGGACGGAAAAATGACGGAATTGCCCCTAGGCCATTTTTGATTTATTTCGAATTTTGGATTAATTTTGGAGATTAACCAAGGTTGGTTAAGGTTAACTAGAGTTGATTAACCATGGTTAGGGGCAATTGACCATTTTGCCCTTGAATTATTGAGTTTGAGGCATTTCTAGCCATTGGATTAAGGGCATTTTGGGTATAGTGGCTAAGATCTTGACATGTGGCATCCACCCAAGGATAAGGTTGACCTCTTTGACCCTCTCTCTCTCCTCAGCTCACTCTCTCTCTTCCCGCGTCTCTCTCTCCTCCCGAATCCTCTCGGCAGCTGCTCGTTCCAGCCATTCCAGCACCGCCGGCCACTGTTCACGCCGGAACAGCAGGCCTCGCCGGAGCTGCTGGCCGCCAACCACCACGTGCCGACCTCTGGCGCCGTCCCTAGCCCAGTCGCAACCCAATCCCCCTCTCCCGCCGCCCGTGACCGCCCGTTGCAGCCGCTCCAGCCGAGGCGCGACAAGGACGCCGTCGCCGGCGCTGGGCGTGTTCCGCCTGGCCGCGCCACCGTGCGCCACCCCAGCCGACCAGCTTCGCCTCCCCATCTCACTCTCCTCCGTCCTCAGCCCCTCTCAGCCGGCTCTCCCCTGTTTTGGCCGAGACTTGGCCGTGGGCTTCGCCGGACCACCGTAGACCGCCGGCTTGCTTTGGGGCGCCGCCGTCGATCGTACCGCTCGCCGGTCATCGGCCGCTCGCTCCCGTCGTCTCGCGTCGTCATTAGGCGAGTAAAACTACTAATCACTAAATTAGTCTAATTGTGCTTGATTAGGGGTTAAATTATGATAATTAGGGCCTAATTAAGTGTGTTTTATGCAAGGATTGATTAGTGGACTTAATTAGGGCTAATTATAGTGGTTTAGTGGTAATTTAGAAAGGATTTGTGGGCTGAATTGGTGTGGGCTGAATGGGCTCCGAATTTTGTGTTAATTGGGCCCAAATTGGAGAATTTTAATTGGGCCCAAATTAGAGAAATTTAAATGGGCCCAAATTAGAGGATTTTAAATGGGCCTTGATTGTTGGAAATAAAATTGGAATTGTTGAAGCCCAATTAGAAAGTTGAATGGGCCTTGATGTGAATTGAATGGAAATTGTTGAAGCCCATTGAGATTTAATTGGGCCTTTGATTGTAAATGTCCACATTGGTTGTGATATGAATTATGAGTGTAATTGTGACCGACGGGTCAGGCCTTCGGGTCGATTTATAACTGTGACCGACGGGTCAGGCCTACGGGTCGAGTGTAATTGTGACCGACGGGTCAGGCCTTCGGGTCGATTTATAACTGTGACCGACGGGTCAGGCCTACGGGTCGAGTGTAATTGTGACCGACGGGTCAGGCCTTCGGGTCGATTTATAACTGTGACCGACGGGTCGGGCCTTCGGGTCGAATGATTGATGACCATTGGGTCATGGCCTTCGGGTCGAGTTAAACTGTGATGACCATTGGGTCATGGCCTTCGGGTCGATTTAATTGTTTATGAGTTATATTGATATCGAAAGCCTAACCTGCAGGGCTGGAATATTGAGATCGGGCTGTGAGCCCATGTGAACTTATAATGATTTAATTACTGGTTTCAGTGTTTTATGTATTTCATTTATTTCTGGAGGTGCACGTTAGCCTAGTTTAGGATTAGAGATTTTACTTGCTGAGTTTATCTCACGGTTGTGGTAAAACCGATTTTCAGACCCCCGTCCATAGGATGCCGAGGAGGGCCCCTCTTTTTGGATATCCACATAGGATTCAACGAGGTGTTAGTGTTCATCCTTGTGGAGATGGATCAGCGTACGTTAGATATCAATCGGTTGTACTGATAGATGTGGGAGAAGATTACAACGAGACTCAGGAGTACGTAGCCTGGTGTTATAGGGGAGCTAATGGTGTCACTGGACCTCCGATGAGGACTTTTGATGTTCCAGTAGATGTTAATGGCGTCATGATTCCCCAAATGGTGAGTGGAGAAGTCTCTGATCCTCCCGCCTCTCTTAGTGTAAGCAGCGTGGGCGATACGGTGGATGGACCGATACCGATGGATGAGGTGCAAGGTGGTGAGCAAGTTATAGCTGACGATATGATTGAGGAGGAAGACGAAGAACTGAATCTGGAGGTAGTGGGAGAGAACGGTGAGCCAGCTGGAGAAGTGGCAGAAGTGGGGTCAGACGAGGAAGTTCTGTCGGAGGAGGACTCGTCTGAGGAGTCAGCAGCGCCATCCAATCCTGGCAAGGAGCCGTAGGGCAGATCCCAAGAGTAGGAGATTAGATTAACCCCTCTTTTTGATGTAACTCTCCCTGGGTAGTTAGCTGATACCCTAGGCCACCGATCCTTTTTGTTTAGTGGCCTTTTGTTGTATTCTTTTTTATTGTAAATAACTATTTTGTATAAGTTTTAAAAAGGGTGTTTATATGTTAGTGTTTCTTAGCATATTAATGTCTATTGCTATTCATGGTTATAATTGCATGTCTGGGTGTATATATATATATACGTGGTTTCCGCATGTGACGTGCGTTTTTCTCTGATTCGGGTTTTGGGTCGGTGATGCAAATCCTGGGAGCGTCACATTTTATTTCGACCTACGCGGATGATCATGCTTCGTGGGGTACGGGGCGTGACATCCCCGTTTGAATTGGTATCAGAGCAAGGACAGCTCTGTTTGATTTAGTGGAGCCTTGGAGTGATAAGGAGAAATGACCATGGGTAGCTATAGGGTGACTTAGTGTGCTAAGTGTACCTCCAGAATGTTTGTGTTTGACTGTTGTGTTGGTTGATTGAACCAGTATTGTGCAGGTGCGGCAGGACCCAAGGTAAGCTTGCAAGTCCTTGGGTGAAAATCATGTGCTGTTGTGTTAGCCGCATGCTGAGTGCCTAATTGTTTTTGTGTTTATACCTGCCTAGGACTTAGACCGGTTAGTTGGTTTAGGTCTCTAATTCCCGGATGGAATTATAGCAGGTAGTTGAGCACTCAGAGTCTAGATGAGCAGTGAAAGAGGAAGAGTGAGAGGAGCCCCAAGGAGGGGCGCAGGCAGAGAAGCTCGTGGTAGAGGTCGCGGTAGAGCCAGAGCGATAGAGAATATAGTTGCGGATGCTAGAGAGGAAGGGAACCCTAGAGTTGGTGTTGGGGCTGCAGTGGACCCCAGAGCTGATGTTAGACAGGCGGAAGATCCGCGCATGGAAGGAGTTCTCCGAGCGTTAGACCGAATTGGTAATGTGATGGATAGGCAGGCGCAGGAAAGAGAGAATGCGACCGCTCAGGCTGCTGAGGCCGCAGCCGTTGCTGCCGTCCATGAGAACCAAGCTCAAGCCCAGCCAGTGCAAGCTCAACCAATGGTGGCACCTAGACCAATGCATCAGTTGGTGGAACATTTTCTTAAGTTGAAACCGCCCAAGTTCACGGGCAGAGGTGACCCCGAAGCCGCCCCGCGTTGGGTGGAGGAATTGGAAAAGGCATTTGAGCTGTTAGAGTGTACTGAGAGGGAGAAGATCTTATTGGCATCGTATCAACTGCAGGACAATGCCCATGACTGGTGGAAGGCGGTTAAGGATAGAGTGTTTCCAGAGTTTATGGAACCGACCTGGGCGATATTCGTCGAGCACTTCTATGGACAATTTTTCTCTGAGAGTGCCCAGGAGAAGAAGATGGCAGAGTTTATGAGACTTCGTCAGGGGTCGATGACGGTAGTGCAGTATGAGGCAGAGTTTATCAGATTGTCCAAATTTGCCCCGAGAATGGTTGAGAATCCCTTGGACAAGGCTCGAAGGTTCCGGGATGGACTGAAACCGGAACTTCGCACTCAGATGCTTTTGTTGAATATCAGGGATTATCGAGAGTTATATGAGCGAGCCCAGACTATGGAACGGGATCAGATTGAAAGGGCATCAGCATCGGGTTCGAGGTTTATTCCTAACCGGGACAATCGTCGCTTTGTAAGGAGACCAATGGCCAGTAATAGACGATTTGTTCCGCCCCCGAGAAGGATTATCGGGAAGCCCAGTCAGACGCAACATAGGATTGGGGCTTGTTTTCGCTGTGGGAGTATGGGGCACCAGATCAAGAATTGCCCCCAGCAACGACTTTTGGGACCCCCAGGTCAACCACAGCAGCCGCTTAGAATTGGAAATCAGGCCGGAAATCCTCCACCGGCTATTCAGGGCAGACCACCTGCTCAAGGACGAGTGTATGCTATGGCGCGAAAGGATGCTGAGGACGCGCCAGGCGTGGTCACAGGTACCGTTTCTCTTTGCAATCATTCGGCATATGCGTTGTTTGATCCCGGGGCAACCCATTCATTTATTTCTGAGCAGTTTGTTAGACTGGTTGGTCTGGAGCCTGTATTACTTGAGATTATGTTGTGTGTGATGACCCCACTGCATGATAGGGTGTTAGTATCATTGGGGTGCTTGGACTGTAAAATTGTAATTGGAAATGTTGAGGAAAGGATTGATTTAGCTGTGTTAGCCATGTATGACTTTGATGTGATTATTGGTATGGATTGGCTGACTAAACAGAAAGCCGTTATGGATTGCGGCAGCAGGACGATCCAATTTAATCCGATTGGTCGTCCTAAGTTTGAATTTCAGGGAAACCGAGGAGGAACCTCGATCCCTTGGATTTCCTCAGTGGAAGCAACAGAGATGCTTGAGGAAGGTTGTGAGGGGTATTTGGTTAACGTTAAGGATCCGACATTGGTGGAGCCTAAATTGGAAGAAATCTCTGTAGTGTGCAATTTCCCCGAGGTTTTTCCTCAAGAGTTGCCGGGTTTGCCACCCGAACGGGAAGTGGAATTTGTAATAGAGTTGGCCCCAGGAACTGAGCCAATTTCTAAGGCCCCGTATCGGATGTCGTTGTCAGAACTGAAAGAGTTGAAAGTTCAGATGCAAGAGTTACTAGATAAGGGATTTATTCGTCCTAGTGCGTCTCCATGGGGAGCGCCAGTCCTGTTTGTGAAGAAAAAGGACGGGACGTTGAGGTTATGCATCGATTATCGGCAGTTGAATCAGGTGACTGTAAAGAATAAGTATCCACTGCCAAGGATCGACGACTTGTTCGATCAGTTGCAAGGGGCGTCAGTATTCTCCAAGATTGATCTACGGACAGGGTATCATCAGTTGAGAATTCGGAAAGAGGATATACCCAAGACTGCATTTAGGACGAGATACGGGCATTATGAGTTTACAGTCATGCCCTTTGGTTTAACGAATGCCCCTGCAGCTTTCATGGATCTGATGAACAGAGTTTTTAAGGAATTTCTGGATCAATTCGTCATCGTGTTCATTGACGATATTTTGGTGTATTCGAAGAGTTCAGAGGAGCATGAAGTGCATTTGACGGAAGTTCTACGGACATTAAGGGAACATGCGCTTTATGCGAAGTTCAGCAAATGTGAATTCTGGCTTAGTAAGGTAGCCTTTCTTGGACATATCGTGTCGGGAGAAGGAATATCCGTGGATCCGACTAAGATTGAAGCAGTGCTAAAGTGGCCCAGGCCGACGTCAGTAACAGAGATCAGAAGTTTCTTAGGATTAGCTGGCTATTATCGACGTTTCGTGGAAGGATTCTCGTCGATAGCCATGCCATTAACACGACTACTGAAAAAGGAAACTAAGTTTGATTGGGACGATAAGTGCGAACGAAGTTTTCAGGAGCTTAAGCACAGACTGACGACAGCTCCAGTCTTGACTATTCCCTCTGGACCGGGTGGATTTGAAGTATACAGTGATGCTTCGTTCAAAGGACTTGGCTGTGTGTTAATGCAACATGGAAAAGTAGTTGCGTATGCGTCGCGTCAGTTGAGACCCCATGAAGTGAATTATCCGACGCATGACTTAGAGTTGGCTGCCATCGTCTTTGCACTCAAAATCTGGAGACATTATTTGTGTGGGGAAAAGTTTCAGATTTATACGGATCATCAGAGCCTCAAATACCTGTTTTCGCAGAAAGAATTAAATATGAGGCAGCGTAGGTGGATGGAACTTCTAAAGGATTATGACTGCGACATCATGTATCACCCTGGAAAAGCGAATCGAGTCGCGGATGCACTAAGTCGCAAGTCTAGTATGGCGCACTTGATGATCAAGGAATGGACGTTATTGGAAAGGCTCCGAGACTCGGAATTTAAGTTGGAATTAAGTCAGGTGTCGAACCTGCTGGCTACTTTGAGGATCGAGCCGGAGATTCAAACTAGGATTAAGGCTCTACAATCTACGGATCAAGAGATTCAGAAGATTGTGGAAATGGATGTCGCGGCAAGGAAGCCAGATTTTCAGGTATCAGAGGATGGAGTCCTAAAGTATAGGGGACGATGGTGTGTGCCGGATGATATTGAGCTTAAGGAAGAAATATTGAGAGAAGCTCATCGCAGCAATTACAGTATCCACCCTGGCAGTACGAAAATGTATCAGAATTTAAGGCAACATTATTGGTGGAATGGATTGAAAGCGGATGTAGCCAAGCATGTGGCTAAGTGTTTGACGTGTCAGCAGGTCAAGGCACAACACTGTAAACCGGGAGGATTGCTGCGACCATTGGAAATCCCCGAATGGAAATGGGAACATATTACCATGGACTTTGTAACGGGACTACCAAGGAGTCAGAGAGGGCACGATTCCATTTGGGTGATAGTAGATAGACTGACTAAGTCAGCGCATTTTCTGGCAGTGCGCAAGGATTTTGAGTTAGAAAGATATGCAGAGCTGTATGTAAGACAGATTGTGAGACTGCACGGAGTGCCAGTGACGATTACTTCAGATCGTGATCCGAGGTTTACAGCGAACTTCTGGAAAAGTCTGCAGACAGCTTTGGGGACAAAAGTGCAGTTCAGTACAGCTTATCATCCACAGACCGATGGGCAATCAGAAAGAACAATCCAGACCCTTGAGGATATGTTGAGGGCTTGTGTAGTGGATTTTCAGGGCAAATGGGAAGAACAGCTACATCTGGTGGAGTTTGCATACAATAACAGTTATCAACAGAGTATTCAGATGGCCCCGTTTGAGGCTTTGTATGGCAGAGCATGTAGGACTCCCGTGTGCTGGGATGAAGTGGGAGAACGGAGCATTACAGGCCCAGAGTTGGTTCAGCAAACAGTGGAAGCTGTTGAGATCATTAGAGAAAGGTTAAAGACAGCACAGAGTCGACAGAAAAGTTATGCCGATCGGAGACGACGACATCTGGAATTTCAAGTTGGGGACCATGTATTTTTAAAGGTGTCGCCTATGAAGGGATTATCCCGATTTGGCAAGAAAGGAAAGTTGAGTCCGAGATTTGTTGGGCCGTTTGAGATTTTGGAAAAGATTGGCGACATGGCGTACAGACTGGCCCTGCCACCGAATTTGTCCCAGATACACAATGTCTTCCACGTGTCGATGTTGAGAAAATATGAACCGGATCCGACACACGTTCTAAGATACGAAGAAATAGACGTGGACGACAGGGTGTCGTACGTGGAGAGACTAGTCAGAATCGAAGATAGAAAGGATCGAGTGCTTCGGAACAAGACAATCCCGATGGTGAAGGTAGTTTGGGAACACCACGGGACAGAGGGCGCTACTTGGGAAAGCGAGGAAACTATGCGACGTCAACACCCCCAGTTGTTCGAAGAGCAGGGTTGAAGTGCAAATTTCGAGGACGAAATTTTTGTAAGGGGGGAAGAGTTGTAACATCCTGAATTTTGACCCGTTATCGGGACCAATAAAGTGTATATTCATTCTCGTGTAATTTTAGTGAGTCTCGCCTGAACCTGATCAGTCTCGGGACACTGACCATATGAGAAAGGCTAAATAGGAACATGTACGTGGACCGAGAACCCGATCGCGACTGAACGCTGATTTCGAAGAACGTTGAGGAAATATTTTGAGCCAATATAGGCCGATCTTAGGAAAATGACTGGTTGATTTTGTCAGTAACGTACGATCGGATCGCGAGTGATTTCGCACGACCGAAAGTACACCTGACGAATGAAACCTAATTGTAATCCAAACGATCGCGACCCTGGTGCTAGTGATAATTCCTCTCGTTCTCTCGAAATTTAGACCATCACGATTCGGACAATCTTAGGTCGATACGCGTAACACCTAAACAGCCGCTCGTTAGTGAGAGACCCTAAAACTGCAAAACGAGCATATTGAGATTACAATATTGGACCCGAATTTCGATATCAAAATCTCAAGGGTAATTGCGACTATTTTGCAAGACGGACGTCAATTTGGAATGACCATTCATATTTGGGATTAAAATGGTTAAAAACTGAAGTTCTGGCAGAATTTAAGAAAAAGGACCATTTTGCCCCTGGAAACGCCGAGGCCAATTTCAGAGGCCGTTTGAGGTTATTTTTCGCAACCAACGTCATTTTGGGGTAGCCAAGTGTGTTTGGAGTGATTCTGGACAAAAAGTGGATTTTCGACAAAAATTGAAAAATAATATTATTTTATTCCCGGAAACTTCGCAGAGAATTTTCGAGGGCTTAGAAAGCGAATTTCGCGATTCCGACTCTGGATTAGGTCTTACATGAATATTTAGGACCGGTATGAGCGAAAATTGGAATTTCGGTTCCGGACGGAAAAATGACGGAATTGCCCCTAGGCCATTTTTGATTTATTTCGAATTTTGGATTAATTTTGGAGATTAACCAAGGTTGGTTAAGGTTAACTAGAGTTGATTAACCATGGTTAGGGGCAATTGACCATTTTGCCCTTGAATTATTGAGTTTGAGGCATTTCTAGCCATTGGATTAAGGGCATTTTGGGTATAGTGGCTAAGATCTTGACATGTGGCATCCACCCAAGGATAAGGTTGACCTCTTTGACCCTCTCTCTCTCCTCAGCTCACTCTCTCTCTTCCCGCGTCTCTCTCTCCTCCCGATTCTCTCTCTCGGCCGCTTCTCGTTCCAGCCGATTCCAGCACCGCCGGCCACTGTTCACGCCGGAACAGCAGGCCTCGCCGGAGCTGCTGGCCGCCAACCACCACGTGCCGACCTCTGGCGCCGTCCCTAGCCCAGTCGCAACCCAATCCCCCTCTCCCGCCGCCCGTGACCGCCCGTTGCAGCCGCTCCAGCCGAGGCGCGACAAGGACGCCGTCGCCGGCGCTGGGCGTGTTCCGCCTGGCCGCGCCACCGTGCGCCACCCCAGCCGACCAGCTTCGCCTCCCCATCTCACTCTCCTCCGTCCTCAGCCCCTCTCAGCCGGCTCTCCCCTGTTTTGGCCGAGACTTGGCCGTGGGCTTCGCCGGACCACCGTAGACCGCCGGCTTGCTTTGGGGCGCCGCCGTCGATCGTACCGCTCGCCGGTCATCGGCCGCTCGCTCCCGTCGTCTCGCGTCGTCATTAGGCGAGTAAAACTACTAATCACTAAATTAGTCTAATTGTGCTTGATTAGGGGTTAAATTATGATAATTAGGGCCTAATTAAGTGTGTTTTATGCAAGGATTGATTAGTGGACTTAATTAGGGCTAATTATAGTGGTTTAGTGGTAATTTAGAAAGGATTTGTGGGCTGAATTGGTGTGGGCTGAATGGGCTCCGAATTTTGTGTTAATTGGGCCCAAATTGGAGAATTTTAATTGGGCCCAAATTAGAGAAATTTAAATGGGCCCAAATTAGAGGATTTTAAATGGGCCTTGATTGTTGGAAATAAAATTGGAATTGTTGAAGCCCAATTAGAAAGTTGAATGGGCCTTGATGTGAATTGAATGGAAATTGTTGAAGCCCATTGAGATTTAATTGGGCCTTTGATTGTAAATGTCCACATTGGTTGTGATATGAATTATGAGTGTAATTGTGACCGACGGGTCAGGCCTTCGGGTCGATTTATAACTGTGACCGACGGGTCAGGCCTACGGGTCGAGTGTAATTGTGACCGACGGGTCAGGCCTTCGGGTCGATTTATAACTGTGACCGACGGGTCGGGCCTTCGGGTCGAATGATTGATGACCATTGGGTCATGGCCTTCGGGTCGAGTTAAACTGTGATGACCATTGGGTCATGGCCTTCGGGTCGATTTAATTGTTTATGAGTTATATTGATATCGAAAGCCTAACCTGCAGGGCTGGAATATTGAGATCGGGCTGTGAGCCCATGTGAACTTATAATGATTTAATTACTGGTTTCAGTGTTTTATGTATTTCATTTATTTCTGGAGGTGCACGTTAGCCTAGTTTAGGATTAGAGATTTTACTTGCTGAGTTTATCTCACGGTTGTGGTAAAACCGATTTTCAGACCCCCGTCCATAGGATGCCGAGGAGGGCCCCTCTTTTTGGATATCCACATAGGATTCAACGAGGTGTTAGTGTTCATCCTTGTGGAGATGGATCAGCGTACGTTAGATATCAATCGGTTGTACTGATAGATGTGGGAGAAGATTACAACGAGACTCAGGAGTACGTAGCCTGGTGTTATAGGGGAGCTAATGGTGTCACTGGACCTCCGATGAGGACTTTTGATGTTCCAGTAGATGTTAATGGCGTCATGATTCCCCAAATGGTGAGTGGAGAAGTCTCTGATCCTCCCGCCTCTCTTAGTGTAAGCAGCGTGGGCGATACGGTGGATGGACCGATACCGATGGATGAGGTGCAAGGTGGTGAGCAAGTTATAGCTGACGATATGATTGAGGAGGAAGACGAAGAACTGAATCTGGAGGTAGTGGGAGAGAACGGTGAGCCAGCTGGAGAAGTGGCAGAAGTGGGGTCAGACGAGGAAGTTCTGTCGGAGGAGGACTCGTCTGAGGAGTCAGCAGCGCCATCCAATCCTGGCAAGGAGCCGTAGGGCAGATCCCAAGAGTAGGAGATTAGATTAACCCCTCTTTTTGATGTAACTCTCCCTGGGTAGTTAGCTGATACCCTAGGCCACCGATCCTTTTTGTTTAGTGGCCTTTTGTTGTATTCTTTTTTATTGTAAATAACTAGTTTGTATAAGTTTTAAAAAGGGTGTTTATATGTTAGTGTTTCTTAGCATATTAATGTCTATTGCTATTCATGGTTATAATTGCATGTCTGGGTGTATATATATATATACGTGGTTTCCGCATGTGACGTGCGTTTTTCTCTGATTTGGGTTTTGGGTCGGTGATGCAAATCCTGGGAGCGTCACATTTTATTTCGACCTACGCGGATGATCATGCTTCGTGGGGTACGGGGCGTGACAGGAGATGAGGTCAGACATCGGATATGGAAGTGTTCGAGTAAATCATCTATGATCCTGTTGTTTAAGTTTAAGCCATTATTCGTAATTATTGCTTCTGAAACTCCATACCTAGCAATGATGTCCTGCCTGATGAATCTTGCAACATTCTTGGGAGTAACATTTGTGTAAGATTTTGCTTCAATTCATTTAGTGAAATAGTCAATGGCAACCAGGATGAACTGGTGCCCATTTGAGGCCTTGGCGGTGCATTGATTTTGTCTCCATAAACTTGATATTGATGGCAACATCTCACGTGTTGGATGCAATCTGATTCCATTGTCATCCAATAATATCCCAATCTCATAATCTTTCGAGTTAAAAGATGTCCATTCATGTGTGGTCCACATTCACGTTCGTAAATTTCTTTCATGATCTGTTCAGCTTCTGTAGCATCCACACATCTTAACAGGGTTGAATCAAATGATTTCTTGTAGAGGGTTTGACCACTGAGGAAGAATTTGTTGGCTATCTTCCTTATAAACTTCCTATCACCCGGTTGGCTTTCTTCAGGAAATTCTCCTGATTGAAGATATCTTTTAATGCCATGATACCATGGTTCATTGTCGAACTCTGCTTGGACCATCATGCAATGAGTTGGTTGTTCGAGAATATTGATTCTCAATGGTTTTATATCTATACCATCTTCAACCTGTAGTAAGGATGACAAAGTTACAAGAGCATCTGCAAAATGATTCTGAGCTCTTGGGAGATAATCGAATATTACCTCTTCGAAACTTTCTATCATCTCTTCTAAATATCTGTGATAAGGAATTAGCTTGACATCTCGAGTTTGCCATTCACTAGTTGTTTGCAATATGATGAGCATAGAATCTCCATATACTTGCAACCTTTTTACTTTCATTGAAAGGGCTAATTGTAAGCCGAAAATGCATGCTTCGTATTCAGCGACATTATTGGTGCATGGAAATATCAATTTCACAAATATCGGATAGTGTTGGTCTTCTGGGGAGATCAATACTGCCACAGTTCCTGATCCAGATAAATTGGTTGCACCATCGAAATACATGATCCATTTATTGTCAATAAGTGTCAATATGTGATCATCAAGTCGTTCTTCAGAATTGGCAATATTCTGCGAATTTTCTGCCAATATGTCTGCTATTGCTCGTCCTTTGACTGACTTTTGGGATGAACTTTTGATGTTGAATTCAGATAACAAGACTTGCCACTTTGCCAATTTCCCGACCAAGGAGGATTTCTCAAGAAGGTACTTGATCGGGTCATTCTCAGTTATTAGCAAAATTTGGTGATGAAGGGTGTACTGTCTTAATCTGTGTAATACCAAATCAATGCAACGCATGTCTTCTCAACAGCTGGGTAATTCACTTCTGATGTTGTGAACTTCTTACTCAAGTAATAAATGGCTTGCTCTTTACCATCATTTGGTCTTCTTTGTACATGCACCGCTTCTAACGACTCATAGTGAATCGTCAAATATAAGATTAGTGGAACTCCAGGAATTGGTGGTACCAAAACTGGTGGGCATACTAGATATTCTTTGATCTTGTCAAAGGCTTGTTGACATTTCGCATCCCACTTCGCTTTGGCATTTTTCTTTAATAGTTTGAAGAATGGTTTAACAGTCTCAGAAAGCTAATATATGAAATGGGCAATGTAATTTAATCGTCCTAATAGGCTTCTCACTTCTTTTATCATAGAAAGAGTCTTTAAGTCGTATATTGCCTTGATCTTGAAAGGATCTATTTTGATGCCCCTGTTACTGACAACAAATCCTAGCAGTTTGCTAGATTTTGCCCCAAATATACACTTGTTGGGATTCAATTGCAACTTGTACTTTTTAAATCTTCCGAACAATTTGCGAAGTACCTTAACATGATGTTCTCCTTGTTTGGATTTTGCAATCATGTCATCCACATATACCTTAATTTCTTTGTGCATTATGTCATGGAACAAAGTTACCATTGCCCTTTGATATGTGGCACCAGCATTTTTCAAACCGAAAGGCATCACCTTATAACAAAATGTGCTCCGTGGTGTTAGGAAGGACGTTTTCGCCTTGTCCTCTTTCTTCATGAGGATTTGATTATATCCTGAGAAACCATCCATGAAAAAAAATATTTTGAACCCAACGGTGCTATCTACTAATACATCGATATGTGGAAGCGGGAAATCATCCTTACGGCTTGCTTTATATAGGTCGCGTTAATCAACGCACACCCGCATCCGACCATCATGGGTACTAGGTTGGCAATCCATTCTGGATATGGCACTACCTCGATGAAACCGACTTTGAGTAATTTCATCACTTCTTCTTCTATTTTGTTCGCCAATTCCGGCTTTGTTCGCCTCAATTTTTGCTTCTTTGGTGGAATACTTAGATCAATTGGCAAAGCATGCTCAACTATGCTTGGATCAAGGCCTGGCATGTCAGCATAAGACTATGCGAATATATCTTGATATTCCTTGAGCAAATCTATGATCCTTTCTGCCTCTGCTGAGGGAAGACTTTCTCCAATCTTAACCTCTTTGGGATTCTCTTTATTGCCAAGGTTAACAATGATCATTTTTTCTAACGTGAGTGGCTTTGATTCTTCATGATGGATCCATTCCCTTTTGACCCATTCATCATCTTCATTATCCACTTCAATATTGCAAGTGATCTCCTCGGAAAGATTTGGGTCACATATAAATCTATTATAGATATGTGAATGCTCATGTCTAATATGTAATAAACATGATTAGTAATTGCGTACGAAGTAAATAATGTACATGGTCCTATGAAAAACTTTTTGGAAATTCATTTTGAAATTCATTTTGAAAGAACATAAAGACAGAGCTAGTCCTCATATCATCAGACTTCCTTACTCTTAAAATCATTTTCGCAATGAAGAGCAATATAGAAACCCAAAGCCTCAAGCCTCATGAATGAAGATAATGTTCATCATAGGTTTGGTTTTGTTTCTACATGTCCTTAACAAAACATTTGATCACTTTTATTGTATTGAAAAACGCAATTACATCTATATCAAGAGGAATGTAAATTGCAACTGAACTGAAATTGCAAATGAAATCACAAGAAATTTGAAATGGCAATCAACAAAATGCAATGGAAAAAAGTTTGTAGCAAAAGTTCAAGAGAATCTTCCTACTCCAGTGCGTAGGTATTTTCTGCCTCAGTTATGATAACGTTGATGATATTCTCCTCGAATAAACTTGGCAGAATAGATTCTTCCTCTGCATGTAAGTCCTCTTCTTGAAGTAGCTTGGAAGGTCCAGGAAAAGTTTTCTTTATGTGGATCTGATAATAGGGAAGCTCTCTAGCTTTGCCCTTCCATATGGATGGATTAATGAGGCGATCACCTCGGCCTCTATAGCCTCCATGGTTCTTTCGACCTTGGCCTTGGCCTCCATGGTGGTCCTTAGAGTTATCTGGAATATAACCTACTCCGTGCTTCATTCTTGTAGCGAGAGGAGTGATAGGTTCCTTGATTCCCTGGGATTTCGATCCAAGACCATTACCGAGAGTAAATCCATACTGGCATAACATCCTTCCAGACATAATGGATGGTGTTGAGAACTCTGGAGATTTTATAATGCAACCAGCAGGAATTTACACCATTGAGATTGTCGCGACCTAAAATTTTGCTCTCAGGCTAATGGATTATTAAGACTAAGCTTAACTCGGGCTCTCCCAAGCCCTACCAATTCGCAACTTAGGATTTAAGTTCTTAACGTGCAAATGTTTTCATGCTTGGAGTCGCCACTAATCTATTTATGGTAGGTCGATTAGAAACCAAAATAAAACATAGGGAGATATGTTTTATTCCTACGAACCAAAGATTCTAAGCTCGGGAACTTGATTACGCTAGATCTAGTCTAATGCCCTTTCGGTACCTTTTCTTCTCAAAAAAAATATTTATGCATGCAGTCTAGATCCATTTTATTATCTAATTACTAACATGTGAGGTGTTCATGCGGGTGCGCAAACTACCAAAGTAACACCCAATAATCAAAACATTAAATAAATTGCAAGAATGAGAGAATTACTTACCTCGAAGCAACGTAAGCATCTGCGTTGTTAGCTAGAAAATCACATCAACAATCCTAATATGATTTCTAATTAACAAGCAGTTCACTCAATATTTTTTAGAATTTTCACTTATTTAAATGAGAGCTAACCTATATGTAATGACGTGCAAAAAATTAACATGCGATTAATGCAGCCTAACATGCAAACTATATGTCATGCGACGACGTGACCTAATTCTAATGACGGGCAAAATGATTTGTTTTTGGTATTTTCCAATGAAATTCGGAATTAAAAAAAATGCCTAAATTAACATGCAACCTATTCTAGAAAAGATAATTTAATCTATCCTAAAGTGACTTCTTTTTGGTATTTTTATGAAAATTCGAAATTAAGAATTACCCTAAAATGAACCGTCAAGATCAGGATAATATCTAAATTAAACTAGGAAATAAATTACTCTATTTCCTAATTTAAATTAAAAAGTTATCCTATCGACTTATTCAAAGAAAGTTATTCTAAACCTATGCTAAACATGCATCATTATCTTCTAATAAGATCAATTCAAATCCTAACTAATCTTTTTTTGGAATTTTCTTTTTTAAAAGAAATAAATCAAATAGATAGATAATCACCACGATCAAACCAGTTCACGCAATTCGCAAGATTCTTCAAATTCAGATGATGCAAAGAAATCAAACTAACGGTCATATCTATAGGGTTATAGATATCAACAGAAAGTTGATTGTTTAAATTTGGAAAGCAAATAAAATCTATTATCGTATCCAAGTGATTATGGACAAGATAACGATTTTCCGTATCGCCGCGTATCGTACCTTAGGGATAAGGTCGGATAGTCGTCCAGATACGTTGCTAAATTAGGCAAAATTCCTAATTTTAAGTGTTTCAAATATTGCGGATATCGCAAATATTATCCTAAGATATCTAGCAATCCACCAAAGAATATCCACGAAATATTCAAACACTGAAAACTTAGGAAATTAAATATTTCGAAAAATATTCGGATAATGATCTTACCTAATTTGCGGATATTTCCAAATTTGAATCACTAGGATTGCGGATCGGGACCGACGGCGGATGGTGATGCACCGGTGATTGTGGCTCGCAAAGTGGTGGCGGCGAAGGCGGTTTGGCCGTGAGGAGTGCAACTCGGCGAGGATGCTCGCGATTGTGGCTGAACCAGTATTGAGGACGTCGGGCTTGCTGAACACTCCCAACAGCTATACAAATCTGAGACTGAAAGACACGGTGGTAGAGATAACTTTGCTTGGGAAGACCTCGAGACTGATTGCTCTTTCTCCTTTCCTTTTCGAGTCTTGCCGATGTCTTCAAAGTGGGCCTACTCTCCAATAAGAAGAAAGGATTTTTATATTCTCTAATTATCTTTCTCTGCGAATTGTCCCCGTGTGTTTGTCGGCTTCTCCTCTGCAAATTTTCTTCATGGTTAGTGGATGATCAAGAGAAAATAATAATTAAAAAAAACTCAAAGTGGGGTCATAATAGTAAAGGTCTGAAGGCGTGGATCTCTCCCAACGTGGGTCGTGAAGATGGTGATTTGGGAGAGCAGTCTTCCTCTTGTGCCTCCACGTGTCTCTCTGTAAATCACTAGCAGCACCACAGAAGAACACCAGGAAATCGAGAAATCACAGACGCAGGTAGTGCAAGACGAATTGAAGAAAACGTTGTCGGTGGCTATGGGAGGTGCAGGGATCGTCGTCGATGCTTGGCGAGACAAAAAGAGCGTGCGACTGGTACAGGGACTTCTCAGCTAGGTGCGGCGTCGCAGAGCAGGGAAGCAGCAGATCGGTCGTGCAGCTTTGTCGCCTTGGGCAGGGAGGCTCGATGGACTGTCAGCAAATCGTCAGAGGCGCGGCCACAAGTTTGGCCACGAGAAAGGGAAGTCCGGCTGCAGAGGGGGCTCGGCCGCAAGGGACTCGGCCATGCTCTCACTCTTTTCTCTCAATATCTCACGTGCGTCTCTCAAGTGATTCACTCGCGTGTTCTCTGAAAATTCTGATCTGAAAATTATGAGAGCCCCCTGATTATGAGACATAAACATATATTTATAGTGTAAACCTAGGTCAATTAGTCGGGTTTTCTAGTCCTAATGGGCTTAGGTTTAGGCTTTAATTTAATTCCAAGTGGGCTAAATTAATTTGGGCTTTTCTTTAATTAAGCATAATGGGCTAATTTAAGCTCAAATTAAGACAACCAAGCCCTTTTGCGTGTGATTTTCGGCCCATGTTTTCTGAGTGAGTCGAGTCTCGTTCGATGCCCAAGCTCAATTTACATGATGAATTTTAAGCTCGCTTGCCACCGTCGATCCGATGCGGAATGCAATTAATCTATATGAACCTAAACTATATGCTATGCAATTTTAATATTTTTGTTCAGGGGTTAAAAATTTAATCCCTAATTTTTTATGCAATTAACACTAAATGATGCGCCAAAATTTAGGTGTCAACAGCTGCCCCTCTTTGAGTGGAGGCTCGCAGAGGTTTCGCTCAAAGACTGAGACCTAAATTTAAACTATGCAAAATGATGAATGATTTTTTTTTAAATGCAATGATGCATGATATGCAAACAATAAGGAACGTATGCTAAGGCTTCTCACTTCGTGTGGAGCGGTGAAAGAGTCTTACATACGGATCGCACAAAAAGCGTCCAAGTGATGGAAAGCTTTATAATGCTGTGAATTCCCTCGATTTCCAAACTTCTGGTCCACTGGAAGTAAGGTTCTCGAGGTACTGGATTGCCTATCTGTTACCTGTAGTTTCCTACAGATGCGAAATAACGCATGATATGAAGAAAGAATGGGATGTGTTACCTATATCACTGGGCAATCACGAAAAAGATCATGTCACCTCTTCCATTGGGTGAGCATGAGGTTGGTTGTGCCACCTATTCCACTGGGTGAACACAGAATGAAAAATTATGTTGCCTGTTCCACTGGGCAAACATTTAATGGGGTGTGTTGTCTAGTCCACTGGACAATCACGAAAAAGATCATGTCACCTCTTCCATTGGGTGAGCATGAGGTTGGTTGTGCCACCTATTCCACTGGGTGAACACAGAATGAAAAATTATGTTGCCTGTTCCACTGGGCAAACATTTAATGGGGTGTGTTGTCTAGTCCACTGGACAACACGGAATAAGAAACTATGCTGCCTGTTCCACTGGGCAAACATTAAATGGGGTGTGTTGTCTATTCCACTGGACAACACCAAGAGAAATTATGCTGCCGCGTACTCCACTTGGCAAACATGAAATGGGGTGTGCCGCGTACTCCACTTGGCAACACCAAATGAGAAATTATGCTACCGCGTACTCCACTTGGCAAACATGAAATGGGGTGTGCCGCGTACTCCACTTGGCAACACCAAATGAGAAACTATGTCGCCTGTTCTACTGGGCGAACATATGAAAGAGATCATGTCTCACATTTCGAAGAGAGAAACAATGAAGAATAATTAGCAGACGTACCTGAATTCACTTACCTTGTAGGAGTGGTAAAGTAAATCGAGGCATGATTCTGATTCTGTACCATTTGACAATCACTTGGGCTTTGTTCCAAAGATGTTGCTTGATGAACTTTGATGGACTTCAGTGACCTTCCTCATAGGCGTGTCACGGGGAAATCTTCTGGATATCGTCTTGGACACTTAACAATTGGGTGAACCAGGGGCTATCCTGAATGCTCATGGGTTCTTTAACAAAGTACTTGGATATCATCAGAGGTACCTGGTGATATCTCTGACTCTTGAGGGCGTGTCTCCTGCTAGACACGGTTATAGACAACAAGTAATATGCATTCATGGGTAATCAAGGACGCATATATTCATGCATTATAAATTCGACTGATTTTCATGCATGACGATTTTATCGAGTCGGTATTACAAAATTTCACTGGGGAGAATCATGACAAGACAATCCGGATTCACAAGCAGATATCTTGAAAATGTCGAATGAGGGACTTTCGGTCCGGAAGGGCTTTCTCTCATCCTTATCAAAAAGTGGCTAATTTATGAAAATCACTCTATCTCACCATCTTCATGTCGACAAGGGTCCGAGTATTCTCGCAAGCGATACAACCTTACCAATCCGAGAGGTCTTTGCTAGGATCGTAATGTAGGCTTGGTCAATGGCTTAGCAAAAGGGGACTCTTCGAGTCGAGGCTATTGAAAGAAAATACTCCGCAATCGTCTCCGGGTTTACAAGTCAAGAACCCTGCAAAATGAGATAGAAATGGACTTGCTCGCACTTCTTCGAGCTAAGCTTATAAACATCTGAATCCTACATTAGTTCAAGTGCCCTAATCTGAAGAGACTTTGCAAGGGACGTAATGTAGGCTAGGCTCATGGGTTGAAAAATGAATGGATCATTAGGCTCAAAATGTGTATAATTTGGGCGAATAAGTTGGTGATCATCTTGGCATTATCACCAGTCTTCTTCTTCACCAGGGATTGTCTTCTCGGTAGATGCTCCAGTGGTTTCGAGAATTCGTCACTTGATTCCTTTGAGACTTGTAGAACTTCTGCTCCCCTGGGATTCATGACTTTGACATGCCATATCTTGACATTTTTTCTCTAAAGATCTCCCTTTTTTTTTGGGGGGCATTGGCCTTGCTTTTACCAGGCACACTGCTTTTCTTGCCCTTCCTTTTTTTTTTTTGACTTTTGACTTTTGACTTTTGACACACACTGTTTACAATGCATATATCGGCCAACCACACTTTGGTTTGTTTTTACCAAATTACTCGACATTCGGACTCTCAGGGGTCTTCACCTTTTATCAGCGCTCCGAATATGCTGCTTGAACAATGACTGTTGCCTTGCCCCAGTGTGGGGGATGATCACCAACCGGGTTCATATGAAATAAAATTGTAGGCTCAATTGGGCTTAGCAAAGGATAAAATGTGTATAGGATAGAGAAAGAAATGCTCTTCGTCATCCTAAGGCACTTGAACTTCGCGTGAATTCATCTGAAAAAGCAACACTCGAAGATTGATGCAAGTGAGAGCAAGAAAATTTCTACTCATTTTTCACCTTATGATGCTGACTTACCTCCAGTTTGCCCCGATGTAGGGTGGTTCTTGACAGGGGTAATTTGAAAGGATTTCTCCAAACATTTAGGCTCAAAGTGGCGAAACAATGGATAACCTGTAGTGTTTGGGATAGAGAAATGAACTGCCTTTCGTCACTTCAGTTGCCGTACCTTTTGCGAGATAACCCTTTACCTTGCAGACATGAAATTTTTCCGCTCAACTCACTGGGGATTAGTGCAAGGGACTGTGTATAGGATAGGGCTTGCCTTTCATCATCCCAATGTACCTCATTCAACACATTCAATTCATTCTACATGAATTATAAGATTGTCCAAATAGATTTCCCTTTTGAAATCGATGATGCAGACCGATAAAATAACCATGCAGAATTTAAAGCCAAAGCAAACATCTTAACTTGAAATTGATTGATACCGTTTATTCATCAGTGAAATGTTTGCAATTCAGAATATAAAACTAAACACTTGAAAGCTTTTGCTGCAAAATGTTAGATTTTATCAAGGGTGATACATCTTCACAGCATCAGAATTAACAGGAGTGGAGAACTCACGACTATCCATTTCTGCGAGAATCAGGGCACCTCCGGGAAGCACCTTATTGACCACATATGGACCATTGTAGCTTGGGGCGAATTTGCCCCCAGGAATAGGAAAGACTGGCAGTACTTTCCTTAGGACTAGGTCAATTACCTGGAAGTGTCCTTGACGTACCTTTCGGTTGAAGGATCCAACTATTCTCATGCGGCAACTGGATTAAGCGTTTCATTTCACTTTTAGGGAGATTTGCTCTTATCTTTACTTCCTTGGGTTCCTTCGTATCACTCAGGTTAATAGTGATGGTTCAGTCTGAAATAAGAACTTTGGACCTTTCATGTCGTTCTAGGCCACGCAGCATTTCTGAGGAATCTTCGAGTTCGTCGGTGTCATCGAGATCAGACTTGGTGGCACATAATTCATCAGAATGGACCGTTCCCATACCCTCACGTGTCACAAGATTGCCCCTGAAACATAAAGTAGGGGGTTCAGAAGGACAAACAGGGCTAAACATTGCATTTTTTTTAAATTTTTCTCTTTTTTGATTTTTTAAAATTTTTGGAATTTTTTTTTTGAAATTCTTTTCAAAAAGGTTTTAACACGAGGGAACATGAAGAAGCCCAGGCCTCAGAATTCTCCTTGGACTATATTTTCTTTTATTGGTTGGATATTCTTGACACCTAATTTTTAGCCGATGTGTCATTAAAAAATAGAAAATTCGAGATTATGGTTTCCGATCGCGACGGAGCCCGTTTCTTGAGCAAAAAGTGTCGTTTTTTAATTCCGTCTGTTGGATTAGTTTTTATAAATGATTTTCTATTCATTTCATACAAAAACCCGAAAAGTCAAATGGTTGACTTTGGCGTTGACTTTTTGGTCAACCCTTTGATCAAAAGTCAACCCCAGGTCAAATTGGGGCTTTTTGCATAAAAAGATTCCTTTCAAGTCCAATTTCACTTTAGAAGTAGAAATTTCAGAAAAATTCAAAGATTTGATCATAAAATCAAGCTCCTAGTGAAAAGTCAACTAGGGTTTGACTTTTGGTCAAACCTTTGACCAAAAAAATTGAAAAATTCAAAAATCCCCAAATCATCTTATTTTACTCTCAATTTACCTTTGGCATTAGAAATTTTACAAAAATCGATTTTGAATCAACTTTTTCCCAAATTGCGGAAATTGATTCAAATCGGCCAAAAATGAAATTACTTCATTTCTAGTCATTTTCTAGATTAGTGTTCTTCACGACATTTGATCTAGAGGTCATTTTATATCCAATTTTCGAACCAATTTTGCAATTCCAAGCCAAACACAAAAACCCCCAATTTTAGCCTTAATCAGTGATTTTGATCGATTCTTCATGATGTGTGCAATTGAGACACGAATGAGCATAATTTTTTATATGAAACCCAAATTCAAAATCAATTTTGGAAGAATCACATGAATTTGAGTCAATTTGATCAATTTAGTGATCCAATGATTAGGAAGTCTAAGAGTGGTTGGTCTAATTAGTGCAATTCAACTTGACCCACTCTAGACTTATGTTCAATTTGATGAATTGAGACTCAATTTGGTTAATTAGACTTCAATTAAACTTGTTAGTCTAGCTCGGTCATGCAATTACCCAAATTCAGAGCTAATTGACTCAAATCGGTTTAATTCAAATTGAATTAATCCGATCAAATTAGTCATTTTCCGGTCGAAAATTTTGATGATCGATAATCCGATCGGGCCAACCAAGGTCAGTCACATTCTTTTGAGTGCGAAAATGACAAAATTGACCTTAATTGAGAATTACAAAAAATGACTAAGAGAAATGACCAAAATACCCTTCTTCAAGGATTAAACAAATTAATTAGGGGATTAGCAAATCAATCATGGCCATTCATCTAAAATTGATCATGACCATCCATGATGCCATGTCATCAATCCTTAGCTATTAAGGAATATTCTTAATCATTAAGGATCCATTTTGAGCCATTTGATTGATCTAAGGGCCAAAATTCAAAGTTGGGGAAGGTATATAGCATTTTTCCCTCCAAAAATCAAGGGGGATGCTCATTTTCAGATTTACTTTCTCTCTCCTCTCTCTCTCTCTCTCTCTCTCTCTCTCTCTCTCTCTCCCTCTCACGATCGCCTCTCTCCCTCTCGAGCTCTCTCTCGGCCGCGAGCCTTTCGCCCCTTCGCCGGCCCTTCTCCGGCGAGCCACCGCCACTCCGGCGTCCCCCACGGCGGCGTGAGGCTGATCGCAAGACCAGCCAACCTCGCTGGTGGCCGGAGCTCCCTCTTCCGGCGGCATTCTCCCCTCGGCAACATCACCGGCAATTCTGCCGGTGATCTGTCCAGCAGCTTCAGCCGGCTGAACCGGCTCTCCGGCGGCCTCCTCCGGCGGTTCCAAACCTCCGACTACCTCCCTCGGCATCCCCAAGTCGCTGTGGTGCCCGGCCTTGCATCAAACAGCCACCGGAGCACATCATTTTCCTTAACTTTTACTGATTCGTTCATTTGATTGAAGACGAGTCGATTCTCACATTATTTCTTGCAATCTATTGTCGTAGATCGGCCGAGCTTTCCGAGGTGTCTCCGTGCCATTCCAGGTCTGAATACGGAGGCCGGATCGCTCGCTCGAGCGTTGGATCATCGTGAGACAAGGTAAGAACGTTTGAACTCAACTCTGTAATTTCGTGTACAGTAAAACCTGATTACTTGAGATGCTGTTTTGAGCTATTAAACATCGAAATCTGATGAAGTGATAAACTAGAGAGTCGTAGAACTCGTTCTTAGCTTCGATTTGATATATAATATGCCTCGATCGGACTTGATTTGCTATGTCAAAACCTGTTTAGAAGTCACGATCAGAATCTGTAATTGTTGTGCAAAGTCTGTTCTGATGATTCCCTGACTGACGTTGTGCTGTTCATTGAATTTTATGATTTTCTACGATCATTTTCTGGAAAAACTTCCTTCATGAGAATCGTAGAACACATCTAGATCTGTTCACTGTAAAATTTTCAAAAATTTCTGAGCATGATTGCTAGGCACGATTTACAACGTCATCTGCATATGGATCGGATTTCATGCTAGTTTCAGTTGACCTTTGTATGTTCTTCAATTTTCATAAATTCGTGTGTTCGAAATATGAAAAAATTTTCTTCACGAAAGTTCTTCCTGAGATCAAGATCTTTCAATTGATATTAATTTCATCAAAATCGGAGATCATTTGAATTTTCAAAAGGAATTCTCACAATTTGATCAGAATCTGTGTTCAGATCTGATTTTCATTCCTTTGAAGTTCAAAAGATGTTTCTCCGAATTTGATGAAGTTAGGGTCCTTTTTTGCAAAAAATCAAAACTTCAAAGTTGTTCATTGGGGTCTCATTATGTCAAATGAACATTTTGAGGACCTAATTGCAATTTTTGGAGGGTTGATTTGCTTGAAAAATCTTCTCAGGCTAAAATTTCATTTGCAATTGAGTCCCTCGCGAAAATTGAATTTTATAAAAATTTGGAGGGCTTTTTAGCAAAAACTCAAAACATGAAAGTTGTTGCACACAGGGAATCCTAACGGCACAAAAATTTTCGCGCGTTTTTGATAATGTTTGTTATTTTTCCCGCCTTTATTTTGAAATTCGTAGTTGAACCGAATCCAGCCTGTCACTGAGACTTAATCATGCATTTTCGGGAAATTTGGCTAGGATTTAGAAAAAATGGTCTTCATGACTTTTGTTCCTCATGTCATAAGCTTTCTAATGACACCTGATTCACTTCATTTGGACGTCATTAGGATAGTTAATCATATTTGAACATATTCAATCCGAATTAGGCTTTAATTGAATAAGTGGTCTTTTCATAAAGCCCACTTCCCATTGTTTGATTGGATTCAAAACAAGGCCCATGGGCTTGAATGCATGCTCATTTATGATCAAGCATGTGTTTGTTAGATGAATGTTAGGCCCGATGCATGTTCGGCGGGTAGTCCATTCATGATCATTAGAACCCGACTTTAGGGGTTAATTGATATGAGTTACCGTTTTGTGAATACAAATGGTAGCTCATTATCATTAACCATTAATCAAACAATGTTAGGTGATTAGTGGGTGATGAATCGAAACGCATGAAAAACAAAGGCCGATCCCGAGGCCCGTGCTTAATTAGTGATTTGATTGCATCTTTGTTCTTTCATATGTCATTATGAATGAATGTATGGATGTAAACACCGACACCCGAGAGGCGGTCCATGGAAGAATAATCCAAAATGGTAGAAGATCAAGGTGATTGACCGATGTCCAATCCGGTCTTGATTTGTACTCATTTGATGATGGTTCTAAACCGATGTCCAATCCGGTTTCAATTTGTACTTAATTCATTCATCCCCGACCATGTCTCGGGATTTCAATTCGTGTTGTAATAAACACCCGACGAGTTGCGGGTTCTTACTTTTTATTTTCTCGCACTTAGAATTAGCTCGTCCTTTCAATACTTCGAGTGTTTACTTTACGTAAGGTCTTTCAATATAATTGATTGTTTCTTTCTTTTTCTAGACTAAGATAGGATTAGTTTAAAATCTTAAATGAAAATGCAAAAACAAGATGCATGATCACCTAGTGGACTAAGACTTTGGCATGAAAATGGTAAAAAACAAATGCATGACGATTTAGATAACAACCATGTTAAGTTTAGCGGTACCGAAAGGGCGTTAATAGAAATATTAACGTAAGCTAGTCCCCGAACCTTTGATCTCTGGTTTTCGTAGAAACCGAAACGAAATTCCCGCGTTTCGGTTGGGTATTCTAGCCGACCCCCGACCTAGGCTAGTGGCGACTCCTTAAAAAATAAAAATCAATCCGCTGTCACGCGAGATATGGATTTAGGGAAAATCCACGTTCATGATCAATGGATCATATGGCTAAGCAAGAGATTTACACTTCGGTAAAATCATTTTTTTTAAGATGCCATATGAAACATCTCATGAACACTTATCTCTAAACCCGCCTCATCCGAGCTCGGCCCTCGAGGGGCAGGTCGCGACAGGCTTGGCGACTCCACTGGGGACTAGGTTACAAACCTAAGTGGATTAAAGCCGTAATAAACTTGTTGGTTGTTATCTCACTTGTCTACATTTTGTAGCATCGACTGCATGTCAAAGTCGCGTGGAAAAATGAGGTTAGTCCACTAACCATGTGTTAAATGGTTTTATAGGTGGGAGCCATAAGGGGTGGAGTGAATGCAAACCCTTTGTTTTGTAGGTGGTGTTTGGGTGAATGTCGAATGTATGAGATTATATTGAAGTGTTGTTTGCTTTAGATTTAAAATGCATGTTTACTTGCTTTAGCACGACACAATGCACCCACATCCCGCGGTCTAAAATCCCGGATCGCTTTAGGGTACCTTTAGGAGGTATTAAGAGTGGAATCCGCATGTGAATCCATGTGGTAATCCATTCTTCAATACCGCTCATCTTGATTAGTAAGAAGTGCACCGGCCGACGTTAGTAGCGGTGGGTAAACTCTTCTTATCTAATTAAGATGGGGACCTTAAACCTTTAGAATCCTACCCTTAGGTGTCAAAACTCACATGTCCTCATGCGATGTGTCGATGTGCTTGCCATTTTCTCTTCATGGTAAGGTTGATTGTATCGTTCTACAATTTCAATTACGCCATTTCAAATTCCACGTTATTTTCCTTTTCTATAATGCGTGGTGATTAATCTCGATGCCCCAAATTAGGGTTAGTCAAAATGGATATGTCAGATATTCGAATCATCCCCGTGCCAAGAGCTCTCGTGACTATGTGGGAAAGCCTCGAGTCAAAGCATAAAGAATACGTGGAAAAGAGGATTGGATATCTTCCCGCACTCTTATACATCGAGCCTCGGATCGCCATGATCAAGGCATTGTCTCATTTTTGGAACTCGAAGACATCCACTTTTGTGTTTGGTCGAAATGAGTTGACCCCTACAATTGAGGAGTACGATATTGCCATTGGTAGGGTCGGGTCTTTTGGTCTAGTTAGTCCTCCAATAGATATAGATCCTATAACTCTTTTGAGCCAATTCTTAGGAATCGATATTCTCCAAATCAAAGGCGTTCTTAGAGGAAATTCCAACGCACTCTCTTTCATATTCCTAGAACAACATTTTTCTAGCTTGTCAAAAGAATCGGGTAATCAAATTCCTCGAGTTTTTCTCTTAGCCTTCTTTGGTTTTGTGGTTTTCCCATTCACCAAAAAGACCATGGATCCTTCGGTAGTTCACATTGTCAACCAAGTGTGTATGTTCAAAAGATTCTCAAATATGATCTTAGGCGAAACCTTCGTATCACTCAATAGGTTCAAACAAAACAGAAATGGTACCTTTAGAGCCCCAATAGGTTTACTCCAAATTTGGTTGGTCTCTCACCTCAAAGATTTTGGCTTGAGCTTAAAAATCATAGATGTGTCCAAAGATTGTCATCCTATCTCGCTCTTCCGAGAAAAAGAAAAAATCTTTCCCTTTTGGTCATTCTCAACTTGGTTTAGTTTTTTCAAGAACCTTGTTCCAAATCAAATCCAATGGCATGTTCGTTGGCTTGGAAATCCCGAGGTGCGCCTTAATAACGGATCCGACAACCCAATCCCACTTTTGGGTCTTACGGGGTCTACGTCATATTACCCTTTTAGGGTGATCCGTCAATATCGCGCGCTTCAAAAGATTCCACCATTCCTCAAGCTGGGGTTATATCATTTTGACTATCGCAAAGATGTCATCCAAAAGGACCAAATGACCGACGTGAAGGAAATGGTCAAATCTATCATTGATATGTGGTACAAATGCCGCCCGGAGCCGATTATCATTACCGATGAGTCGGAATTAGAAGGAGAAATGAAGATACATCATGCGTTGCCGGAGTACATACACCGTCGACTTGAGCCCGAGCTTAAAGTGGATCTTCCTAATGTTCCCGAGAAGCCAACTCAACAACAAGCTATAGCCGCAAGAGCTCTTAAGGAAAAGAATGAAGCTTTAGCCGAGGTTGAACGTTTGACCCAAGAAAACAAACGAATTCGCCTCGCATCTAAGGAAGATTCATTAGGAGTTTGGCTATATTCCATGAGGAAATCTCCTTTCATGTAATTTTCCTTTTATAGATTCGATGTATAGGGTTTCCTTTTTACTCATTTTTAGTAATGATGTAATAGGATTCTCTTCTTGTCTTTAAGGGATTGTATTTCACAAATTTTGTTGTTAATAGTGAAATTTCCCTTTGTGTGCGCTTTCTTTTCCGAGATTCCAATGGAATATAGATGGGGCATCTTGATTAATCATCGCGTGTTACCCCTTTAATTGTATAATTTCTTGTGAAGAAATTATGATAAGAGATTATTCACGTGATATTGGGATCATGAGAATATTTCTTATCTCTATTTCATCTAAAGAAAATATAAAATTGAAGGGTTTTATATTTTCGTCTCAATTCATTTTCCGTATGCTAATTTGATTTCTGTTTTTTACAGAGAGAAAGTATTAAAATACGGCTGAATCGCGTTTTATTATACGCACCCGTCGCCAAGCAAGGATGGAGAACGAAGACACTCGTGCTCGCGTTATTACCATCGAGAATCAAATGGCGCAAATGATGGCGCTCTTAGCCGATCTTGCAAATCAAGTAAAGAACTTCACGCCCGTGGCTCCTGCTGCTGCGGCTTCTACTCCCAATGCGCCCACTAGTGCGCCGGTGATAGATCCAGTTGATAAAGGACCTGTTGAAGAAGTCCCCGTTAATGCCATTCCTACCGTCATCGATTTGGAAGCTCCACCTAAGGAGTCGCCTGTCGCTCATATGGATGAAGAGAGTGCGAGACGCCTCGCAAAATTGGAAGAACGCCTATGCATGTTGCAAGGTTATCAACTCCAAGGTTTTGATAAGTTGTCACCTTTTACAAAGGTGAAAGTTCCTGATTTTTACAAGGAGCCCGAATTTTCAAGGAAGTACGATGGAACTGGGTGTCCTAAAACCCATTTGAAGTATTATTTGAGCAAGATGGCTCGTTATTCCGATAACACCCCGCTTTTGATCAACAATTTTCAAGATAGTTTGGCAGATTCCGCCTTGACTTGGTTCATCGAGTTGGATTTGGAGAAAATTTGCACCTGGGAAGATCTTGCAGATGAATTTCTTCAGCAATACAAGTTTAATACCGAAATTGCTCCAACCCGTGAAGAGTTGGTCCGGGTTGACAAAAGGAGGATTGAAACTTTTAGAGCATATGCCCAAAGGTGGAGAACTATGGCATCTCAAGTCAAACCTCCGTTGTCCGAGAAAGAGATCATGCAGTTGTTTCTTCGAGCATTACCTCGAGAATACTTCGACAAGATGTTTAATAACACTTGCATCAATTTTCCCGCAATGGTTGAATTGGGAGAGCGTATTGAAGGAATAATGCGGGAAGGTCGATTGTCCGAGACAACGACTCGCAGATTTACTTTAAAAAAGGATAAGGAACCAACGGTGGAGGTTGCCTATATTCAAAATCCTAATGCTCAAAAGCCACTAAATGCACCAGTTCAAAGGTCCGTTGTAGAAACAGGGGGTTCTTCCCGGAATTTTGACCGAAAAGGAAAAGCTCCGCAAAGGCAATTCACACCGTTACCAAGACCTATGTCTCAATTACTACCGATGTTGATTGAACAAAGACTCGTAGCGAAGGAAATCCCGAGAGACAATCCACCAAAGTTTGCTGGGTTTGATTTGGCAAAATCTTGTGTATATCACATGGGCGAGAAGGGCCATGATGTGAACAATTGTTACACTCTCAAGGTCAAAATTCAGAACCTGTTGGATAAGAAGATCTTGTCGTTTAAAGATGCCACGCCAAATGTTCAACAAAATCCGCTCCCTAATCATACCGAAGCCGTTAACGTGATATTTGGAGACGAGAATGAGAAACCTTTCTTGTTCGATGTGACGAAGTTGGAAGAGCTATTGACTATAGCTAGAGATCAACCGAAAGAAGGAAATGTATCCCGGGAGGAGAAAATGTATTGCTTAGCCAAGATGTTTGCTTTAGGCATAATTCAGCCTCTTCAAGAAAGGAAGCCCGAAGGGTCCATCGAGACTGCTGTAATTAATTTGTCGTCAGAAAAATTCTCATGTAAGTTCGCGGGTGAAGCCTCATGCTTTAAGCCAAAAGATGATGGGTACGAGCCAGATGTTGATGAACCGTGGATTGACACTTATTCCGATAGTGATTCGGAACGTGAGAGTAATAATGCCTGTCGAGATCGTGAATTTATGAAGAAGGCTATCGAGAAAGGTGAAATTGTTGATACCCTCGGACAACCGAGTGGTAAATATGACTTTATGGTCAAATATACGCCATCTCCAAGTTTCTTCGTTGACCTAAAGGATATCGTTCCCGATGGATGGGGAGGCATGGATGATGAAGGCATATCCGCCAATGAAGACAAGAAGTATGCTTCTAACATGGATTCTGATCTTAGTGTTAGTAAGACTCATTGGGATCGTGAATTTGTGATGACCGCTCGTGAGCATGATGAAGTGGTTGATACTCTAAGGCAACCAAGTAGGAAGTATGACACTTTTGTCAAATGTTTGCCTCCGCCAAGTTTCTTCGTTGATTTGAAAGACATTGTTCCGACTGGATGGAGTGATGACGGAGATAATGAAGAAGCTCTTTCCGATGCTGATTCGGAATTTGAATACCATACCTCCCACTGGGATCGGGAGTTCGTTAGGAAAGCAATTGAAAAGGGCGAAATTGTTGACACTCTCGGGCAGCCAAGTGGAAAATACGATTTCATGGTGAAATACTCTCCTCCTCCAAGCGCTTCTATCGACCCTAAGACTATCGTCCCGAGTGGATGGGGGTCCGAATTTGAAGATGATGGCATGATAGCCATGATTGATCCTGTTGTGATTGAATTGAATGCAACTTGTGAAATCCAAGCGCACGTTGTGGAACCTGTGGTTATAGATCTAATGGCTGAGGGCTTCGGAGATATAAAGATCTCTAATGAAGATATTGGGCCTGTTGTGATCGAGTTGCCACCGAAGAAGAATGAGAATTTGAAAGAAAGAATTCCTCCTGTTTATGATTCCAAGGCAGTTCCATGGAATTATGAGTCTAACGAGATAGACGCTGTTACTCGGTCAGGCCGATGTTTTCCATCTCGTGAAGGTGTCGAGAAGAAGGCTGTAACCGAAGAAGAGGCGGAACAACTCCTCAAAACTTTCAAAACGAGTGAATCAGAAGTGATCGAGCAGTTAAGGAAAATGCCGGCTCAAATCTCGTTACTTGAACTATTCAAGTCTTCCGAGAAGCATAGAAATGCTCTTTTAAAGGTTCTTAATGAAGTACATGTACCCGAAACAATTGGAGAGGTACAGTTGGAAGAGTTTGTAGGTGCTATCCTTCTTAAGGATCAAATTTCTTTTTCCGAAAAGGATTTGCCGCCGGAAGGGCGAGCACACTCTAAAGCATTATACATCTCTGTTCAACACTTTGATACAAGGATATCAAGAGTTCTTATTGATAACGGTTCAGCTCTCAATATCTGTCCGTTATCAACTTTGCGCCGTCTAGGTGTGGGTATGGATAATGTTCGTCCTTCTAAGACTCCAGTCAGGGCCTTTGATGGCATGAAAAAGGAAGCCCTTGGAGAAATTGACTTGCAACTGATGATTGGTCCAGTTATGTTCGCTCAAAAGTTTCAAGTGCTCGATATCCCAAGCAACTTCAGTCTGTTGTTGGGACGACCTTGGATTCACGCGGCGGGAGTTATACCCTCAAGTCTACATCAGATGATCCGTTTTGTCGTCTGTGGCAAGATTATAACGGTTCATTGTGAGAAAGATACCGAAACTTTCAACAATACTGCGATTCCTTATGTGGAGCCAGAAGTAAAAGGAGAATCAAGCTACTACTCATTTGAGTTAGTGTCAGTATCTCATGTGCCCGCGGGCACTGTTATGAGGAAGCCTCACTATTCAAAGGCGGCACTTATGTCTAGCAAAGTGTTGATCGAGTATGGATTCATTATTGGCAAAGGATTGGGAAAGCTGTCCCAAGGTATTCTCACACCTATTGAGGTGACTAAGAGAAAGAAGCGAGAAGGCTTAGGTTACCAAGGCGATCAACAAGATCAAGGTAATCAGAAAAACCCGAGCATCAAGGAAAAGAGTTACCGACGTTTACTCCCTCCTCCGTTGAAAGATTTCTTCCCTGGACCGTCAAAATTCCTTCAAGATGAAGAAGCAGACATTTATGATATCGTCGACTTATTTGAAGAGAGTTCAGTGGGTGCCATTTCCGAGAGCTTCAAGGATGATCCACCTACCGATCCCGCTGTGTAAGGGATGTTTCCGTATTCTACTTTGTTTTCAGTTGTTTTCAATTGTAATCCATCTAATTCTCCCCTGCGAGGGAATTCCATTTGTTCATTTGTTTCATTCATTTCAAGTGTTGTAATAATTCGGATCACGAGCTTCGGATCCAAAACACTATATAGCATTCATTTTCAATTCAATAAAAGCATATGCATGTTTTGTTAATAGACGTGCAAAAGTATACCAAACCAGTCCTATGATGATGCTTTGAGGCCTGGACTTTTGCACGATCTATAGTTTCAAAATAATTTTTTGGAACAAGGATGTCCAATGATATGAGGACGAGTTCCCTTTGAAATTTTCGAAAATTTGGAATTCGAAAAGTTGTTTTCATCACATCTTCATGCATTGCATTTCTTATTTTCATATACTGACCATTTGTTTTGTTGTTGCATCTTAAGCATGACACTTTGCATAATCATGATAGTCATATGCATGGCTTGGATTCGTGTCCAAAAGACTCTTGCGGACTCGATTATTCTGATCTTGAAGATGAAGAAGAGTCCCAGGTTATTAAAAAAGAATGGATCCGACATGAAGAATCCAGACCTCCTACAGAAGAACGAACTGTCGTTATAAATTTGGGCGATTCAGAAAATCCCAAGGAAACAAAAATTGGGGCAAGTCTCTCTCAAACAGATACTGATCGACTGATCAAACACTTGAAAGAATATCGAGATGTTTTTGCTTGATTCGCCACTTGAATTCTTCTCCTTACCGCCCACAAATGAATGGAGCTGTGGAGGCGGCAAACAAGAATATAAAGAAGATTCTGTCCAAGACGGCAGAGAATTACCGAGATTGGCATGATCGGTTGCCGTATGCGTTAATGGCTTATCGAACTTCCATTCGCACCTCGACTGGGGCAACACCATTCTCATTGGTATATGGGATGGAAGCAGTTTTACCTGTGGAAGTGGAAATTCCTTCATTAAGGGTACTTTCGCAAATAAAGCTTTCCGAAGCAGAATGGATTCAACAGAGATTTGAACAGCTTAATATGATTGATGAAAAAAGGGTAAAAGCCCTTTGCCATGGACAAAGCTACCAAAAGCGAGTGGCCAAGTCATTCAACCGTAAGGTTCGACCCAGACATTTTGAGATCAATGATCTGGTTTTGAGGAAAGTCTTACCCATTATTCCGGATCGTGGAAAGTTTACCCCCAATTATGAAGGGCCGTATGTCATCAAGAAAGTGTTGCCTGGTGGAGCATTGATTCTTGTAGAGATGGATGGCCGAGAGTTGCCAAAACCTGTGAACGCAGATGCTGTCAAGAAATATTTTCCCTGAATAAAATGTTTCGAGTTGCTTTGGACTGAATCCAAGTCTCCTTAAGAACATTTGCATCATGCATTTCATGCATACATGGCATTTTTGCATATTTGTTCATTTTGTAGGTACTCAACTATTCCCCAGGGAAGCTATTCCAAGCCTCAAGGAATCAAGCCCGAGGAAGTTGCTACATCAAATCAATCTTCTCCCTAGAATTTAGGAAGTAGATCCTATGTGTGAAAACCTTTTCTGTCCAAAAGGTTTTTCAAATTTAAAATAAAATCCCCAGAGGAGTTTAAAAAATCAAATCAAATGTCTTGATTTATCAAAATTCCTCACAGACGGGAGATTTAACCAGATGATCCTTTGAAAAACAAAAAGAGGATTTCTCAAAAATGCCAAATGGAAATGCCTAGGATGATAAAAGGCAAGCCTTTGATCAAACACGTCCCCATACTCATTTTGAGGGAATTGAGCGAAAAAGCCATGTCGTAGGATGTAGGATTCGTTCACATTGAATACATGGATTGAGATGATGAAAGGCATTTCATTTCTCTATCCTAAACACTCATGTTATCCTTTGCTAGCCACTTTGAGCCAAATAAGGAGAATTCTCAAAATACCCCTGTCAAGAACCACCCCACATTGGGGCAAAATAAGAAGTTATGGTTGATCATTTTTGGAGCAAAAAGATTAAGAAAGATTTTATTGCTTTCACTTGCATCAACCTTCTTGTGATAGTTTCAGATGGATCTTTATGGAAGCTCGAAGCATCCCAAAGTGAAGAAGAGCATTCTTTTCCTCTACCCAAACACAGTTATCCTTTGCTTAGCCAAATTGAGCCTTAAGCATCTTCATTTCAAAGCCCAAAATGATGATTATCTCCCCACATTGGGGCAATGCATATGATTTACCAAGGAGATTTAGAAATTGGTGAATATGTATAAAATGTCTCGAGAGTCCAAAGAACTCAAAAGATAAATATTAGGGGGCATGAAAAAGCAGTGTGCCTGGTAAAAGCAAGGCCGATGCCCATAAAAAAAGCAAAAGCAAAAGCAAGAAAAAGCAATATGCTTATGCTTAGAGCAAAATTTCCATTTGCAAAAGATGCTTAGAAAGAGCAAAGCTCTTATATTGCAAGAAAAATGGACTCTCGAGACAGTTTGGTTTTCAAAAATCAAATAATGTCAGATTTGAATGATTTGGTAATGATGCCAAGATAATCATCATTTTTCTTTCAAACCCCTTCTATCAAACTTCAAGCCTTTTGAGCCTAACCTGAACCAACATTACAACCCTCTCCTAAGTCTCTTCCGATTGGGATGGTTTGAGTTAATGTAAAGATTTCACAAAGGAACTACCACTAGAAGGAGTGGAAGTAATCCTATCTTATCTTATCTTCAAGGTTCTTGACTTGTAAACCCGCTGAAGATGTTGATGATATGTTTCTTTTCTTGGCCTCAAAGCAAATACCCTTTGTGTAAGCCCATGACCAAGCCTATATTACGGTCCTTTGGAAAGACCTTTCTGATCAATCAATTTGTATTCAATGTGAATGTTTCCGAAAACCTTTGACATAGGTTCGTGAGGCATCACCAGTGAGAATTGAATAGCTTTCCCACATCGATGAATGGGAATCAAAGTCTTTATGAGAGCCAGTGTGAAAGACCTTTTTGATTAGGTTATTTCCAATTTGGCATTTTTACCTAACCTCTTTAAGTGGTTATTCAAAGATCATTTTGTTAAAATTTCCTCTTAAGGATTTTGATAATCTTTGCCTTTCACTAAGAGTTGAAAAATTCCGTTTGATTTGTTGTTAAACAATCTCGGAACTCTTCTTTTCAAAATATCTTTCCCCAGTGGATCGGTTTTTGGTTAGCCTAAACCATAACTTTCATCTTCGGTTTTTGGTTAGCCTAAACCATACCTTATACCCTCGGTTTTTGGTCAGCCTAAACCATAACTTTTATCTTCGGTTTTTGGTCATCCTAAACCATACCCTCGGTTTTTGGTCATCCTAAACCATACCCTCGGTTTTTGGTTAGCCTAAACCATAACTTTCATTTTAGGTTCCAGGTCATCCTTAAACCTTGTCCTTAGGTTCTAGGTCATCCTTAAACCTTGTCCTTAGGTTCCAGGTCATCCTTAAACCTTGTCTTTAGGTTCTAGGTCATCCTTAAACCTTGTCCTTAGGATCCAGGTCATCCTTAAACCTTGTCCTTAGGATCCAGGTCATCCTTAAACCTTGTCCTTAGGTTCTAGGTCATCCTTAAACCTTGTCCTTAGGTTCTAGGTCATCCTTAAACCTTGTCCTTAGGTTCTAGGTTCTAGGTCATCCTTAAACCTTGTCCTTTGATTCTTGGTTTTCCTTAAACCATAGATTTCCCATAAAACCATTTTTATTTCTTTTCTTCCTTCATTCCACCCCGTGAGAGAGAGAAGAACACATGAATGGTCTGACAATCCAACGGTAAGTGCTTCAGGTAAGACTCTGATCAAATGTCTTTGTCTTTATTTTCTTTTTCCCAAGCGGAATCGACTAAAAATTTGCAGGTGCCAATTGGTCTTTGAGCGAAACCTCTTCGAACTCCCACTCAAAGAGGGGCAGCTGTTGACACCTAATTTTTAGCCGATGTGTCATTAAAAAATAGAAAATTCGAGATTATGGTTTCCGATCGCGACGGAGCCCGTTTCTTGAGCAAAAAGTGTCGTTTTTTAATTCCGTCTGTTGGATTAGTTTTTATAAATGATTTTCTATTCATTTCATACAAAAACCCGAAAAGTCAAATGGTTGACTTTGGCGTTGACTTTTTGGTCAACCCTTTGATCAAAAGTCAACCCCAGGTCAAATTGGGGCTTTTTGCATAAAAAGATTCCTTTCAAGTCCAATTTCACTTTAGAAGTAGAAATTTCAGAAAAATTCAAAGATTTGATCATAAAATCAAGCTCCTAGTGAAAAGTCAACTAGGGTTTGACTTTTGGTCAAACCTTTGACCAAAAAAATTGAAAAATTCAAAAATCCCCAAATCATCTTATTTTACTCTCAATTTACCTTTGGCATTAGAAATTTTACAAAAATCGATTTTGAATCAACTTTTTCCCAAATTGCGGAAATTGATTCAAATCGGCCAAAAATGAAATTACTTCATTTCTAGTCATTTTCTAGATTAGTGTTCTTCACGACATTTGATCTAGAGGTCATTTTATATCCAATTTTCGAACCAATTTTGCAATTCCAAGCCAAACACAAAAACCCCCAATTTTAGCCTTAATCAGTGATTTTGATCGATTCTTCATGATGTGTGCAATTGAGACACGAATGAGCATAATTTTTTATATGAAACCCAAATTCAAAATCAATTTTGGAAGAATCACATGAATTTGAGTCAATTTGATCAATTTAGTGATCCAATGATTAGGAAGTCTAAGAGTGGTTGGTCTAATTAGTGCAATTCAACTTGACCCACTCTAGACTTATGTTCAATTTGATGAATTGAGACTCAATTTGGTTAATTAGACTTCAATTACACTTGTTAGTCTGGCTCGGTCATGCAATTACCCGAATTCAGAGCTAATTGACTCAAATCGGTTTAATTCAAATTGAATTAATCCGATCAAATTAGTCATTTTTCGGTCGAAAATTTTGATGATTGATAATCCGATCGGGCCAACCAAGGTCAGTCACATTCTTTTGAGTGCGAAAATGACAAAATTGACCTTAATTGAGAATTACAAAAAATGACTAAGAGAAATGACCAAAATACCCTTCTTCAAGGATTAAACAAATTAATTAGGGGATTAGCAAATCAATCATGGCCATTCATCTAAAATTGATCATGACCATCCATGATGCCATGTCATCAATCCTTAGCTATTAAGGAATATTCTTAATCATTAAGGATCCATTTTGAGCCATTTGATTGATCTAAGGGCCAAAATTCAAAGTTGGGGAAGGTATATAGCATTTTTCCCTCCAAAAATCAAGGGGGATGCTCATTTTCAGATTTACTTTCTCTCTCCTCTCTCTCTCTCTCTCTCTCTCTCTCTCTCTCTCTCCCTCTCACGATCGCCTCTCTCCCTCTCGAGCTCTCTCTCGGCCGCGAGCCTTTCGCCCCTTCGCCGGCCCTTCTCCGGCGAGCCACCGCCACTCCGGCGTCCCCCACGGCGGCGTGAAGCTGATCGCAAGACCAGCCAACCTCGCTGGTGGCCGGAGCTCCCTCTTCCGGCGGCATTCTCCCCTCGGCAACATCACCGGCAATTCTGCCGGTGATCTGTCCAGCAGCTTCAGCCGGCTGAACCGGCTCTCCGGCGGCCTCCTCCGGCGGTTCCAAACCTCCGACTACCTCCCTCGGCATCCCCAAGTCGCTGTGGTGCCCGGCCTTGCATCAAACAGCCACCGGAGCACATCATTTTCCTTAACTTTTACTGATTCGTTCATTTGATTGAAGACGAGTCGATTCTCACATTATTTCTTGCAATCTATTGTCGTAGATCGGCCGAGCTTTCCGAGGTGTCTCCGTGCCATTCCAGGTCTGAATACGGAGGCCGGATCGCTCGCTCGAGCGTTGGATCATCGTGAGACAAGGTAAGAACGTTTGAACTCAACTCTGTAATTTCGTGTACAGTAAAACCTGATTACTTGAGATGCTGTTTTGAGCTATTAAACATCGAAATCTGATGAAGTGATAAACTAGAGAGTCGTAGAACTCGTTCTTAGCTTCGATTTGATATATAATATGCCTCGATCGGACTTGATTTGCTATGTCAAAACCTGTTTAGAAGTCACGATCAGAATCTGTAATTGTTGTGCAAAGTCTGTTCTGATGATTCCCTGACTGACGTTGTGCTGTTCATTGAATTTTATGATTTTCTACGATCATTTTCTGGAAAAACTTCCTTCATGAGAATCGTAGAACACATCTAGATCTGTTCACTGTAAAATTTTCAAAAATTTCTGAGCATGATTGCTAGGCACGATTTACAACGTCATCTGCATATGGATCGGATTTCATGCTAGTTTCAGTTGACCTTTGTATGTTCTTCAATTTTCATAAATTCGTGTGTTCGAAATATGAAAAAAGTTTCTTCACGAAAGTTCTTCCTGAGATCAAGATCTTTCAATTGATATTAATTTCATCAAAATCGGAGATCATTTGAATTTTCAAAAGGAATTCTCACAATTTGATCAGAATCTGTGTTCAGATCTGATTTTCATTCCTTTGAAGTTCAAAAGATGTTTCTCCGAATTTGATGAAGTTAGGGTCCTTTTTTGCAAAAAATCAAAACTTCAAAGTTGTTCATTGGGGTCTCATTATGTCAAATGAACATTTTGAGGACCTAATTGCAATTTTTGGAGGGTTGATTTGCTTGAAAAATCTTCTCAGGCTAAAATTTCATTTGCAATTGAGTCCCTCGCGAAAATTGAATTTTATAAAAATTTGGAGGGCTTTTTAACAAAAACTCAAAACATGAAAGTTGTTACACACAGGGAATCCTAACGGCACAAAAATTTTCGCGCGTTTTTGATAATGTTTGTTATTTTTCCCGCCTTTATTTTGAAATTCGTAGTTGAACCGAATCCAGCCTGTCACTGAGACTTAATCATGCATTTTCGGGAAATTTGGCTAGGATTTAGAAAAAATGGTCTTCATGACTTTTGTTCCTCATGTCATAAGCTTTCTAATGACACCTGATTCACTTCATTTGGACGTCATTAGGATAGTTAATCATATTTGAACATATTCAATCCGAATTAGGCTTTAATTGAATAAGTGGTCTTTTCATAAAGCCCACTTCCCATTGTTTGATTGGATTCAAAACAAGGCCCATGGGCTTGAATGCATGCTCATTTATGATCAAGCATGTGTTTGTTAGATGAATGTTAGGCCCGATGCATGTTCGGCGGGTAGTCCATTCATGATCATTAGAACCCGACTTTAGGGGTTAATTGATATGAGTTACCGTTTTGTGAATACAAATGGTAGCTCATTATCATTAACCATTAATCAAACAATGTTAGGTGATTAGTGGGTGATGAATCGAAACGCATGAAAAACAAAGGCCGATCCCGAGGCCCGTGCTTAATTAGTGATTTGATTGCATTTTTGTTCTTTCATATGTCATTATGAATGAATGTATGGATGTAAACACCGACACCCGAGAGGCGGTCCATGGAAGAATAATCCAAAATGGTAGAAGATCAAGGTGATTGACCGATGTCCAATCCGGTCTTGATTTGTACTCATTTGATGATGGTTCTAAACCGATGTCCAATCCGGTTTCAACTTGTACTTAATTCATTCATCCCCGACCATGTCTCGGGATTTCAATTCGTGTTGTAATAAACACCCGACGAGTTGCGGGTTCTTACTTTTTATTTTCTCGCACTTAGAATTAGCTCGTCCTTTCAATACTTCGAGTGTTTACTTTACGTAAGGTCTTTCAATATAATTGATTGTTTCTTTCTTTTTCTAGACTAAGATAGGATTAGTTTAAAATCTTAAATGAAAATGCAAAAACAAGATGCATGATCACCTAGTGGACTAAGACTTTGGCATGAAAATGGTAAAAAACAAATGCATGACGATTTAGATAACAACCATGTTAAGTATTTAAGTTCTTAACGTGCAAATGTTTTCATGCTTGGAGTCGCCACTAATCTATTTATAGTAGGTGGATTAGAAACCTAAATAAAACATAGGGAGATATGTTTTATTCCTACGAACCAGAGATTCTAAGCTCGGGGACTTGATTACGCTAGATCTAGTCTAATGCCCTTTCGGTACCTTTTCTTCTCAAAAAAAATATTTATGCATGCAGTCTAGATCCATTTTATTATCTAATTACTAACATGTGAGGTGTTCATGCGGGTGCGCAAACCACCAAAGTAACACCCAATAATCAAAACATTAAATAAATTGCAAGAATGGGAGAATTACTTACCTCGAAGCAACGTAAGCATCTGCGTTGTTAGCTAGAAAATCACATCAACAATCCTAATATGATTTCTAATTAACAAGCAGTTCACTCAATATTTTTTAGAATTTTCACTTATTTAAATGAGAGCTAACCTATATGTAATGACGTGCAAAAAATTAACATGCGATTAATGCAGCCTAACATGCAAACTATATGTCATGCGACGACGTGACCTAATTCTAATGACGGGCAAAATGATTTGTTTTTGGTATTTTCCAATGAAATTCGGAATTAAAAAAAATGCCTAAATTAACATGCAACCTATTCTAGAAAAGATAATTTAATCTATCCTAAAGTGACTTCTTTTTGGTATTTTTATGAAAATTCGAAATTAAGAATTACCCTAAAATGAACCGTCAAGATCAGGATAATATCTAAATTAAACTAGGAAATAAATTACTCTATTTCCTAATTTAAATTAAAAAGTTATCCTATCGACTTATTCAAAGAAAGTTATTCTAAACCTATGCTAAACATGCATCATTATCTTCTAATAAGATCAATTCAAATCCTAACTAATCTTTTTTTGGAATTTTCTTTTTTAAAAGAAATAAATCAAATAGATAGATAATCACCACGATCAAACCAGTTCACGCAATTCGCAAGATTCTTCAAATTCAGATGATGCAAAGACATCAAACTAACGGTCATATCTATAGGGTTATAGATATCAACAGAAAGTTGATTGTTTAAATTTGGAAAGCAAATAAAATCTATTATCGTATCCAAGTGATTATGGACAAGATAACGATTTTCCGTATCGCCGCGTATCGTACCTTAGGGATAAGGTCGGATAGTCATCCAGATACGTTGCTAAATTAGGCAAAATTCCTAATTTTAAGTGTTTCAAATATTGCGGATATCGCAAATATTATCCTAAGATATCTAGCAATCCACCAAAGAATATTCACGAAATATTCAAACACTGAAAACTTAGGAAATTAAATATTTCGAAAAATATTCGGATAATGATCTTACCTAATTTGCGGATATTTCCAAATTTGAATCACTAGGATTGCGGATCGGGACCGACGGCGGATGGTGATGCACCGGTGATTGTGGCTCGCAAAGTGGTGGCGGCGAAGGCGGTTTGGCCGTGAGGAGTGCAACTCGGCGAGGATGCTCGCGATTGTGGCTGAACCAGTATTGAGGACGTCGGGCTTGCTGAACACTCCCAACAGCTATACAAATCTGAGACTGAAAGACACGGTGGTAGAGATAACTTTGCTTGGGAAGACCTCGAGACTGATTGCTCTTTCTCCTTTCCTTTTCGAGTCTTGCCGATGTCTTCAAAGTGGGCCTACTCTCCAATAAGAAGAAAGGATTTTTATATTCTCTAATTATCTTTCTCTGCGAATTGTCCCCGTGTGTTTGTCGGCTTCTTCTCTGCAAATTTTCTTCATGGTTAGTGGATGATCAAGAGAAAATAATAATTAAAAAAAAACTCAAAGTGGGGTCATAATAGTAAAGGTCTGAAGGCGTGGATCTCTCCCAACGTGGGTCGTGAAGATGGTGATTTGGGAGAGCAGTCTTCCTCTTGTGCCTCCACGTGTCTCTCTGTAAATCACTAGCAGCACCACAGAAGAACACCAGGAAATCGAGAAATCACAGACGCAGGTAGTGCAAGACGAATTGAAGAAAACGTTGTCGGTGGCTATGGGAGGTGCAGGGATCGTCGTCGATGCTTGGCGAGACAAAAAGAGCGTGCGACTGGTACAGGGACTTCTCAGCTAGGTGCGGCGTCGCAGAGCAGGGAAGCAGCAGATCGGTCGTGCAGCTTTGTCGCCTTGGGCAGGGAGGCTCGATGGACTGTCAGCAAATCGTCAGAGGCGCGGCCACAAGTTTGGCCACGAGAAAGGGAAGTCCGGCTGCAGAGGGGGCTCGGCCGCAAGGGACTCGGCCATGCTCTCACTCTTTTCTCTCAATATCTCACGTGCGTCTCTCAAGTGATTCACTCGCGTGTTCTCTGAAAATTCTGAACCGAAAATTATGAGAGCCCCCAGATTATGAGACATAAACATATATTTATAGTGTAAACCTAGGTCAATTAGTCGGGTTTTCTAGTCCTAATGGGCTTAGGTTTAGGCTTTAATTTAATTCCAAGTGGGCTAAATTAATTTGGGCTTTTCTTTAATTAAGCATAATGGGCTAATTTAAGCTCAAATTAAGACAACCAAGCCCTTTTGCGTGTGATTTTCGGCCCATGTTTTCTGAGTGAGTCGAGTCTCGTTCGATGCCCAAGCTCAATTTACATGATGAATTTTAAGCTCGCTTGCCACCGTCGATCCGATGCGGAATGCAATTAATCTATATGAACCTAAACTATATGCTATGCAATTTTAATATTTTTGTTCAGGGGTTAAAAATTTAATCCCTAATTTTTTATGCAATTAATACTAAATGATGCGCCAAAATTTAGGTATCAACAGAGATCATTTCGAAGGAATGATAACTTAGTTCTTCTTTCACTTCGGGTTCGACATACGTTATTGCACTCTCTTTATAGGTGGTGAAATCTATCTCCCCGTGTACGGTAATCATCTTGTCATTAATGACAAACCTGACCTTCTGATGGAGATTTGAAGGAATGGCGCCAGCCATATGAATCCAAGGTCTTCCGAGTAATAAGTTGAAAGTCCTTAGAATGTCCACTACTTGGAAGTCAATCAGGAAAGGCACAGGGCCTATGTTTACCTCGAGCTCGATATCGCCAATAACATCTTTCTTCATTCCGTCAAACGAGCGTACTGTTACCTTAGAAGGTTTGATGAGCTCTTCACTAATCCCTAAGCGATGCAGTATGCTGAATGGACACAAATTAAGTATGGAACCATTATCGATCAGTACCCGTGACACCTCCTTACCTCGGCATTTGATGACAATATACAAGGCTTTATTATAGGAACTCCCATCAATTGGGAAATTTTTATTAGAGAAGGCAATTTGATCATTCAGAAGCTTCTTAAGCACCATTTTGTGGCTTTCTAAAGTCTTTCAATTGTACTTCATTAATCGTTTTCGGGACGTGCACATCATTGAGAAGCTTCTTAAGCACCATTTTGTGGCTTTCTAAAGTCTTGAAGAGATTTAATAGAAAAATTTATACCGGCATCTTTCTTAGCTGTTCAATTATCTCAAATTCGCTCGTCTTCATGACCGAAAGCAACTGTTTAACATCTTCTTCTGTTACTCCTTTCTTTTCGTGTTCTCTTTCCTTCGGGACATTGTATCTCCCCGATTGGGTTATGGCATCGACTTCTTTAGGAAAGTAATCGCAAGGTACACACTTAGTGTCAAACTTTTCTTTTGGAGGGAGAGTGATGATCACAGGCTGTATTTCTTCTTCTTCGATCCTTAGCTGATCAATGGGAAGTTGAATAGTGATTGGTTCGACAGAGCCTTCCTCTTCCTTATATTTATCTAGCTCATCAAGCTTGATTAAAAATGATGTAATCATAGATACCATGCTTCTATTGGCTTCGTCAGCATCCATTCCACCCTAACCATCATGTGTGATTGTTTTGTTCTTAAATGCCCATGAAGGAGGTGTATATTTGATATGGTAATTATACCGGCCACTGTCTTGACCCAGAAATCAACAACTTCACCTTGTCTTCGTGCTTTTCGAATAAATCGCCTATCACCTTGGCGATTCTTTTTCTTCTTTTTCTCTTCCTGATCTTCATTCTCCTTGAGATTCAATTGGCTGATCGGGATCTCATCCATGCCACCCTATCCGTCCGATACAATGTCTTAATTTTTGAATGCCCATGGTGGTGGTGTATATTTGACACGGTAATTGTATTTACCGCTGTCTTGACCGAGTAAGTCTACGATTTCGCATTCCCTGGACGATTTATGGTTGAAACGCCTTTCAACCTGACGGAATTTTCTTTCTCCTTTTCATCCTGATCGGTTTCATCTTGAAGTGTTTCTTTCTTGGGTAGAGCTTTCTCCTCAGGACTGATTTAATCATCCATACCACCTCAGCCATCAGGCACAATTACTTCACTTTTAAATATCCATGGCGGTGGGGTATGTTTCACTTGGAAGTTATATTTTCCGGAGTCTTCTCCCAAGTTGTCTACAATCTCGCCTTTTAGGAGTGCTTCTTGACGAAAGCGAGCATCCCCTAATCGAGAAGCTTTAATCTTGATTTCATATTCATCTTCACCGTTAGACCTGATTACTATTTCTTCATCCTTGATCATGTTTACTGCATTGTGCTCAGGAAGAGGATTCTGATGTACATTTGACTCGGGCTCTTGGAAGTTCAATATCTTCTTGTCAATAAGTTGTTGAACCTTGTACTTTAGAGTGGGACAATTATCTACATCATGTCCCCTTTCTCCTATGTGATGGGTGCAAGTTTTTGACTCATCATACCAAGAAAATCTCGCAGGATTATTTCTCGGTACTTCCTTGGCCACCAAATGCCTTTCCAGAAGCATTGGTAATAGCTTTGACAGGGGTCGGGGCAACGGTATATATTGCCTTGTGGGCCTTTTATTTGGCTCGAATTGCCTTGGATTTTTCCAAGCAACATTTGATTGCTTCGAAAATGATGCTTGATGAGTACTTGGGTTGGACACCATAGCCACTTCTCGGATGGGTTCTTTGTCTTTTTTCCCGGGGTAAGGCCTTCATGTTGCTGTTTCTTAAGCCTTCTTTTATTTCAAACCCCATTCAATTCTCTCACCCACTTTTACCAATATGGTGAATGTCTGACAGCCTGATACATGAAGCTTGTCGTAATACTCAGTTGGCAATGATTTTAGAAAGAGCTCAATGAGCTCATCTTCACTTATGGCGGGCATTACTTGTGAGGCAACAGCTTTCCATCTTTGAGCATAGGTTCTGAACCCTTCATTTTTCCGTTTCTCGGTTCTAACGAGATCCTCTCTAGTTGGGAGTACTTCAACATTAAACTTGTACTGGCGAAAAAATTCTCCCGCCAAATGATCCCATTTAGTGAAGTCTTCTATGTTGAGGGCTATATACCATGCAAGGGCAGCCCCTCTCAAACTATCTTGAAATGTACTGATAAGAAGTGGCATGTTGTCTGAATATCTTGTCATCTTACGGAGATAATACTTCAAATGGCTTTTGGGACAACCAGTGTCATCATACTTGCTTGTGAACTGTGGCTTCTTATAGTTTTCTGGAACAACCACCCTTACGTACGGTGAGAACTTGTCGAACCTTTGAAGCTCATAGCCTTGACTTGCTAAGCATTCTTCAATTTTGGCCAATCTCTTGACCTCTTCTTCATCCTTTGTTTTGGATGTTTTCTTGATTTGATCATCTTCTTCCAAATTTACCACCTCAGGCGTAGTCTTTAGAGGATTTTCTTAAGCCGGTTCTTTATTTCTGATTGGGTCTTCAATTGGTGTTTTAGTAGCGTTTAAAGCTCCCACATTTGGAGTAGTAGGATAAAATCCTTGAGATGCGAGAATAAAGGGTTTCATTTCTGCCATCATTGCAACCATTTGGGTTATTTAATTCTCGACTTCAACTAGTCGAGCATGGGTTTCTTCTTCCACCATTCTAACTTGTAAGCAAGTCCGAGGTCTTTTACCTTCCGTTGCTAAATAACCTATTTCGCCAAAAAAGACTCGATATCAGCATAGTAAAATGATCATGAAACCCTACATTCTTTTAATTATATGGTTTCATGAGATTGTCAAGGATTAGCTTTATATAAAATTCTCCATCAATGTCTTTCTCAAGGAATCATACAATTCAAAGAATTGTAATCCATGGTGATTCTTCACAAAAAATATTTCGAAACTTCATTAAGCAATTGTTTCAATTTTGAAAATTTTTTATTACAATGCTATTCATCAAAATAGATAAACACTAGCTTAAACAAGTCTAGGCCCCTTGCTAGTTAAGGTAGCTTCAGCTTCTTCATACTCTTTGACTCGTGTCTCTCATTTTTCTACATCGATCACCACGTTCTCGGGAACATACAGCTCTACACCTGGCGTGCTTGGCACAATGTACTCTAGGATATACGGCTCATCAGAATGAGTTGTAACACTCAAAGGTACATAAGGTTCGACGTCAATTGGTCGCTTAACATTCAATCACCTTATATACTTATTAGATGTCAAAAAAAGCTTCATTTCTCCTTCCAAATCTTTCGGCCATTGTACTATTTGTTTGGTTGATCTCTTCAAGGAATTCACGATCCCATCGACCCTTGTTCGCAACTCTTTATTTTTCCTTTCAAGTAGAGGTTCTTGCGGTATCTCAAATGTGAACCCCTCAGGATGCCAAATAGGTGGCATTTGTTGAACCATTCCGAATTGCTGTATGACTCTTAGTAGGCAATAAGTAGTCCGGCCACTCAATCCTAGTAAAGGCATAAAATTACCGTCTTGGGTAGTAATTTGAGCTTCCACTATTTTCGTCTATCGAATTCTCCATTGAAGCTGGTCGGGAGTTAATGCTCTAATGAAGTTTGCTCACTCATGAAAAGAGTACTTTGGCATTTTATCTTAGAGTTTCAAATACTTTTCAATAGGGTTGGTAGATGAGTCGATCTTTCAAATGCACATATAACGTTCCCAAGGCCGAATATGGGAGATAAACCATACAGAAAGTAACCCAGCCGAAGCTTGCAGTACACCCTTTTGTTGATTTTGGTATTTGTTCAGTGAAATGATAGTATCCGCCAAGAGCATATTGGAGAAATCTCATTTTAGGCAAGCTTGCCTAGCAATTACCGCAACGAGAGGATTTAATCCCATCCTTAATGTGAGAAATAAAACAAATCCAAAGACAGCAGAAGTATTTCCCGTTTCTTTCGGCAATTTGGAGTAATTGTCCACCAAGTATGATAAAGGAAATCTCCCCGTATTCGACTTGATCAACTTTTCCACTTGAGGAGTCTTCAAGTTTAAAAATTCAACTATAATACTTGTATGTTTCAATCCAACTGGGGGCTCAACGGTTCTTGACCCAAAATCAATTCTAATGGTTACCTTATATTCTTCTAGTGTAGGTACCATCTTGTGCTCGCCTAATTGAAATGTGGCAGTGGTAACTTCCCAGAAATGGGATAATGCTTGGATTAGACTCACTTAGTACTCCAGGTTGATAAGCTTGAACAAATACCCAGGCCTTTTCCTTACGTTTGCTTTATTATCCTTTGTAATATTTACCCACCATGCCAAAAGCTCCTTTCTTGAAATAGGAATGACTTGTATGTCTAGTTTCCCCATTTCAATCTAAAGCATATAAAAGAAAGTGATTATTATTCACCGTGGATTACCAATTGATTTTAATGCCTCATTTCACTTATATGTCCTTTTAAGGTAGGACGGAGGTTAAATACACTTGCATGCCTCGAAAGTGATGCAAGTGTCATTCTGAAACCGTTTAAATCTTAAAAGAGCATATAGTTGAGATTATGGACAAATTCAATGTGTGATGTAAATGCCCATTCTGTCATACTCCATTTAGACCAAAAAGTTCTAAACTATGGTTTGCAACTTCGAACCCATTGAAATGAACGAATAAGCATTTGAATTACATAAAAAATCTGCCATGGACCTATACATTTCATCTAAAAATGAAAGAATGATCAAATGGAGTATGACGCCCTAATCATGCATTCTAAAACGAAAGGGCATTTAGACCAAGCATTGAATGTCATTTAGGCATTTTTTAAATAATGTGCCAACTAACATGCATAATTATAAAAGAATGGAATGGAACAATACTTGTTTATCATAATATTTTTGTTTGGCTTTAGGTACACCAACCACAAAGATAAGCGAATGCAACCAGTGAAGTTTTGACACCTAAAAAGGGTAGGATATGCTAAAGGTTCAAGGTCGTCACTTTAATGGACAAGGGATTCCATTCCAATAGGCAATCGGCCTAAAGTAATGGAATATTATTCCATCTCGATGATCGGTATTACATTTAACCGATCCCATGAGCAATTGGCTCATAGTTTCACCTAAACATATACCTCCTATGGGTAATCCTAAATGTAGTCGGGATTGGGCCACGGCTGGTGTGTGCTAATGGTGTAGTGCTAAAGCAATTTAAAGACATGCATAGCAATTAATGACCAAACAGCACTTCTAAAATTCACTCAAAACATATTCAATCCCAACATTATCTTGCAAAATAATGATTAGCAAAGACTACACCCCTTATACCACTCTCCTGCAAAACCATTTAACACTATCATTAGTGGGACATACCTAGGATCCTTGCAAGCACAAAACACAAGCGTATCGTTTTATCTAGGCCTAAGTCCACTTCGAAAAGGTATCTCCCCAGCGGAGTCGCCAAGCCTATTGCGCCGCGCTTTTTCGAGGCTTTTGGGATTTGCACGCTAAGGAGGTATATCCGTGTAAGGGTCTCTCCCAGACCATACTTCACGTGACAGTGGAAGGTAATTTCCTATTTAGTCTAGGTTTGTGAGTTTAGAGTCGCCACTAGTCATTATTGGTAGGTAGTCTAGAAACCTAATCGAGGTACGGGAGAAATACCACGATTCTACGAATCAGAGATTTTGAATACGGGGACTTAGTTACGTTATTGATCTCGAATTGAGATCCCTAACGCCCTTTCGGTACCTAAGATCGATACGATGTCTAACGTGTCATACAAATTTCCGAGGCTTACCCACTAATTCTATCTATTCTAATCATAGGAAAGACCAAACAAGTATTAAACGTACAATCGAAGTCAATCAATCCTAAGTGGTCTCTAAAAACGAAAATCGATCAAAACATCTAAACCCTAATGAAGCTCTAGAAGCTTATTCATTTCTTGATTTACATTTTTTTAGGGTTTTAGGGTTTTTTAGGGGTTATAACCCTTGAATTTGGGATTTTTCTAAAAATGCCACTTGTGCACTTCCAAAAATTTAAATCTCACTTTTTATGGTTGGTCACGATGCTTTTAGACCACTCTGTGAATTTTTTAAAATTTTTGGATTTTTGGATTTTTTTATTTTCCTTTTTTTCTTTTTTTTCAGAAATTTTATTAACCGAGAATTAATTTTTTTATGATTTTCTGAAAATTTTTATGAATTTTCCAATTTTTCAATTTTTTTATTGATTTTCTGAATTTTTTTACATTTTTTATTTGTATTTTCAGAATTTTTATGAATTTTCTGAAAATTTTTGAATTTTTATGAATTTTCTAATTTTTTTATGAATTTTCTGTTTTTCTGAATTTTTTTCGATTTACCAAAAAAAAATTTTATATTTTTTTATTTAAATTTTTAAAATTTTTCTGAATTTTTATGAGTTTTTTAGATTTTTTTTTGTATTTTTTAATTTTTTAAAAATTTCCCGCAGGGAAAATGAATCAGACTGGCCTGGTTCGACTCGGCTTGGCCTAAACGAACCGGGCTTTGCTGGCGTTGGTTGCCGATCACCTCCTCCGGCGAGCCCAACGCCGAAACGACGCCATTTTGGGTGTTTTTCATTGAGGCATTTTCACAAACACCTGATGGGCATGGTTCGGTGTTACACGTTCTCGAGACCGCCGGTTTGTGATTGTCTTCGGCGACCTTCCGGTGAATATTTTGCCATTCTGATTGCACCATTGTTATGTCTATGTATTCTATTCTCAATCTAGCCTATTCGGAACACTGGCGGATGTTCGCCGGCTGGCGAAAAACCGATAAAAAAAACGAACCTAACACTGATCTATACTAGCATTCCTGGCTTTCAGACCATCACACAGAACGTCCTAGCCATTGTTAGCGTTCATTCATCATTCAAAACATTCACAAGGAATCAGAGACACTAACTTGCTCAACCATAGACCATCAGTAATGCTCTGGCGGGTGGAAAATGCTCCGGCGAGATTCAACCAATGATGACCGATTTGGTTTTGTTGATTCAATGACACAAAATGCAAGCAAACAACAAAAATATGCTCAGAAACATATTATAAACCTCCAGAAAATCAAAATCTCCAAGAAAATCGCATCAATATGCACTTTAAGGTGAAAATGGTTTTCTGGAATTCTAAAAAAAAATGGATCACGAGCGATGTTTACCTTCTTCGTTCGATGATCAGGAGAAATTGTCAAACTGATCCACGCCTATTGGGTTGTTCCTTGCCACTTGAACTTTCACCCGGTGGTCTTGGTCTAGCCGGAAGAGCTCTGAGCGCGCCGGATGAGCTTGATTTTCAGAGGTTCACGGTCAGCTTCCATTCTGGTTCGCCCGACGAGATCCTCCCTAGACGGTCGATTTGCCGGTGCCGTTCAATCGACCGGCGCTGATCACTCAACCTGGGAATCCCCACTCCTCTCTCTCTCTCTCTAGATTTCAGGCTTTTTCCTCGTTAGTTCTCTCTCTCTCTCTTCGGCAATTCGTCGAGCATCTTCTTTGCAATCTTCCAGTTTTTTTTTAGTTTTTCCTTGATAAAAAATCCCGCCCAAAGATCGTTAGAACTGATTTCTAATCAATTATAACTGATCTCCGACGACAGCTGGAGATTCTCCAGCTGTCGTGCAGGTCAAACATGTGTTTATTTGATCGAAAATGATCGACTAAGCCATGGGCTTGAAATGATTTTTCTGGGTTTTTGCATGTTCTGGGGCGAACCGGGTAGGGAAGATGAACAACCCGGGTCGGGTCGAGTTGACCAGATCGACCCGGCAGACCCTGGTTGATCTAAATTCGCAAATTGAACTCAATTTTCAAAATTAAACCCCGAAATTGAATTCCCTATCATATTCTAAACCCAAATATATGATTTTCCCTATTTTTTTGTTATAATTGTGTCCAAAATTTTTACATATTTGTATTCGGGTTAATATGGTTTTGTTCAATTTGATGTCCTAATGACCTGATTAGGCAAAATTGATGCCAAAATTGAATTACCCACATCTGATTAACCCTAGAAATGATGGTCTCATATTTCGATAATTTCATATTAGGCACGATTCCCAATTTGGGTTCAAAATTCTTAATTTTCAATTGAATTTTGGGAATTTTTGATTTTTATGTCAAATTGTGCAATTGGACTGACCATTATGTAATTCAAGGTCCCAGAATCATTTGTTGTGAAGACACTATGACTTAAAAATGACTAGAAAAAATTTAATTGCATTTTTTATTCAATTCGGGTTTAATTTTGCCCAATTTTGAGAAAAACACATACCTGACTAAGATTTTTCAAAATTGATGATGTGTTCATGAAATTGGATTTAAAATAAGACTAATGACTATTTTTATGGAATTTTTTTGATTCCATTTACTATTTTTCCTGATTTTCTCACCTATTTTGACTAAAAGAAATTAAGGAAAAATGCAGGAAAATGATAAAGAATTATTTTTTGGTTTAGAAATAGGTTTCTAGGCTTGGCCAAGATTCCTAGTCCTAATTTTGATATTTTTGAAAATATGAAAAAAAAAATGAGTTAAAAATTAGGTGTCAACATCGACCTCGCCTCGCCTGGGTGAGGGCGAGTCCCGGTGAGGTGAGGGCTCCCCTCACCAGATCCGACGAGGCCGGCCATTGCCCAGACCACGACGGCCTCTTCGGGCATCGCCCGGGGGAAGGTGATGCCTGGCGAGGCTGTCGTGGTCTAGGCAACGGCTGGCCTCGCCGGATCTGGCCAGGGGAGCCCTCGCCGGGGCTCGCCCTCGCCTCGGTGAGGCGAGGCGGACCCTCACAGGGGTTCGCTCGCCCTCACCCGGGCGAGGGTCGACTGGGCCTCGCCTGTGGTCGGCGACGGTGGCCTCGTCCGGGCGAGGCCAGGTGGCTGGCCTCCGGTCACTGGCGATGACTGGAGGTAGAAGAAGAAGAAAGAGAAGAAAAAAAGAAAAGAAGGAAAAAAATCAGAAAAAATATTTAAAAAATCTAAGTGTACATGCTAAATTATGTTGTTTTAATATGTACATGCTGACTAAACTTCCGACGAGCCACATCAGCTTTATAAATTAATAAAAAATTACCATGTCGGATTTCCAGCCAAACTGACCGGAGTTGGCACTTAAGTGATCATTTTTCAAAAATTTTGGCACTGAAGTGATCCAAAAAAAACTTTTGACACTAAAATGAGCGTCGTACACAAGTTTTGGTACTTCTGCTATTCTTCTCCCCTTTCTCGATTAATTATTTTTTTAATAAAATTAAAACTGATTAATGTTGTTATTGTTAGAACATCACTAGAAACAACTTGTAAGAATATGCCCTAGTTTCTCAAGATCTTGCTTTGAAACATAGATTAGACCCATGGGTTTGAGTGGTGGTCCATCAAACAATTGACATTAAATGATATCTTCAAGTTTGGTAGGTGGATCCAATTTCATCCATTCCATCAAGAACACCAACTTCTGATCAATATCTGATGATGATGCTAATACTTTATTTCCACCAGCTGGAGTAATATATTAGAATAGTTGGTTGGGTCGGACTTTTTTTTTTGATATATTAGAATAGTTGGTTGGGTCGGACTTGAAATGGTTAAGGATGGTCGATCTACCCGATTCAACAGAAAATTTAAAGATATTGAAAGGAAACTAGGATGGACTCCTTATTGATAGAGGTCTCTCTATGAACTTGCCCACTTGGTGATACGCAGGTCAGAGTCCCCATTTTCCACGACGTGGAGATCGATAATGTTAAGCTCTTAAGCTCTTCTAGAAAATAAGTTTAAATCGTCACAAGGAGACCAAAGTGGATTGGAGTTTAGAACTAGATCAAATAATTCCGATTTCAGTCCGCTATTTAATTAAACACAATAATTCTATTTGTTATTAAGGTGATAGAGTGAGCAAGTTTCCATGGGACTTTTAAATCAAAGTTTGAGATTGAAAGTTGTCTCCGAGTCCTCTGTATCTTAGAGAGGAACGATTCTAGCATTCCGCAGCAAAGAAAAAAAAAGAAAAAGGGTTTCGCATGTTAAAAAATTAAGGAACGTCGAATTCAATAGTAAAAATGTCGATTAATTTCCAATTCACCACTTCATTATAAAGATTAAGAAATAGGAGAACCTCTTTTCAGTACATATAGTAGAGATAAAGAAGTTATACAATATTGCAAACTAAATTGCATTTCGTTGTAATATCACTTCAAATGCTTGGAATAATGTGCCATGGACTCTCGAGATTTAGCTTAGTTGTATATGCTCGTTTCAGAATTCAAATTTTGTATTGATCGAAATGTCGTTTCAGATCGATCCATGCATTTCAAACGTTGGTCCATCAATGAAGTAGCATAATGACAATCGATTCAAATTTGGCACTTGGATCCGGTTTCACCCATTCCATCAAGAATAGTTGCTTCACATTGGTTCATGAATGTTTGGATCATCTTAAAACTTTTCTAATTGAGCAATGTCCAACCAAATTTTGGTGTAGCTGCAGACAAATCAAGTTGTCATTGGGATATCCTTTTATAGTGTTTTACCAATAACCTTTTCAAGTTTTGCCAATTGAGTCCATCTTATCAATTTTACCCGAAAATCACTAACATGAATGCCAACCGTCCTACATGACACGACCGACACTGAAGTGAATAATTTTTATAATTTTTAAAAAAAATTTCGTAATTTTTTATGTTTTATTATTTTTTCCTCTTTTTTCTTTTTTCTTTTCTTTCTTTCTTTTAATTTTTTTATTTCAAGGTTGGTGAACATTGCCAGATTTGGTAGAAAGAAAAAGAAAGAAAAAGAAAGAAAATTATTATAAAAAAATGCTCACATTAATGTCCGGCGTCCTACGTGACACTAACGGCGTCTTAGAATCTCACGTTGGGTTTGGAAATTTTTTTAGTTGGGGTGTGAAGAAAAAGAAGGTGATGAAAAGATATTCTTTGTGTTGGTTCGAATCATTCTATTGGACTATGATTCTAGTGCTTGGTACTTTGTTTGATAGATTTAGAATGAAATTCGACTAAGTCGTTCTTCTGTAAGATTTAGAAAATCATTTTCCTTCCACTCTATTGTTACTGAAGCCTTTGTTTGGTTCACTATCAAACAAAAAAGAAATGTATTTCCATTCATCCACGTAATACAATTCTGTAGAACAGCATTTATTTTCTAATTTCGGAGGGTCCAAAATTTTCATTTTGAAATGAAAATGGATTTCGATTCCAATGAAAGGATAAATACAGTTAAAAAAGGAACTTTCATATACTCCAAAAGCAAAGATCAGACATTAGCTTAAATTTGTTATTCATCCTTAAGGGCTCCAATTAGCTGAGTGAAATCCTCTAATCGCATTTAATAGTTTAAATTAATAAATGTCTCACATTGTGATCAAGTCAATTTTAACCAATCAGCTAGCTTAGTTCAAAGAATTAAGTTCCTTCCTAGACAGAATCAACTCTTTTGGAATTCTCCGTTTGTTTCTTGAAAAATGAATGATTTGGAAAATATTTTCATAAAAATGATTGTTTCTATCGCCTATGGAAAAAGAATGAAAAATATATATATATATATATTTTGGTAAGAGAACGAAAAATATATTTATCTTTTGTGAATATGTTTAGACATAAATTGTTATCGTCAATGAAAATATTTTTCATTAGTTAATTATTTTAAGCGATGCAAATGATTATTTTTAAGAAATGTTTTTTTTAAATTATTTACTTTCCGCGAAATAAGCGGAACGCAAGAGAGTTCTCCTTTTCCCAAAGAGCTAGGAGAGCACCGGAGAGGAGAGGGAGGAATTCCACTCAACTTTGGGCTTCACTTATTAGCTCTATGGGCCCATGAGTGAAGTCTGATGGGCCTGCGTTGCTGGGCTCAATTGAATCAATCCGGATTGCAAGGGCCCCAGGACTTAGGTGATCGGCCGAACTAGTCCAAATCGGGACTCTCTTTTAATTTTTTATTATGTGCTTGTCTATTTCTTTATTTATTGTACCCCTTTTTTTTTGTCTTCTTACTATTGTTTTATGTTTATTTTTCTTACTGTTTTACGAAAATGGACGTATAATTTGCTGGCAGAAACTCAGGTGTCAACACGTGTGACTTGAGAGGCTCAAGCTTAGGCCACTTAAGTATGAAAATGGACTAGGCTCAAACTTGGTAATAATTGATTTGAGAGGCTTCTCTAAACTTTATCAAACTTGGTAATATGGCTTGTCGATGAACATTGATTTTGGTCGTCTCTCGGACAAGCCTTCGCTTCTAATAAAAGTTTTCTAGGTGGACCAATTCATCAAGCACCATGAAACATGTCATGCCTCGATCATCCTTCTAAGGTATAGTATTTTAATATCTTCTCGCAATAATTTGAATCTGACATCTCTTATAATTAATTAAAAAATGTCATTCACGGTAAGCAATTATAAAGATAGTTTTCATGATTTCTTATTGTAAGAATTTCCTAATGTTGGCTTCATTAATTGAAATTAACTGAATTAGTTTAGTCTAATAAATGTGAGATATGTGAGTTCTTAATAAGTCTAATATGAGGCTAGCTAGTGCGGACCGAGTATAGCCCGGCCCATAATGAGAGGGTCTGTGGTCGAAAACTCTATAAATAACGCTCAAGTCCTTCCTCTAACCTGATGACACACAATCTGATTCATATACGGATTTAAAGAGGAATTTTTCTCGTGAATGGTAATCTCATTAAGCCATTGTTTAAGGAAAGGTATAGGGGAGATGCACTTGAGTTCGTGTTTGGAAACCGTCGCCAATTCCGCATCAAATTCGATAGATTTCAAACCAAGTACGCGAATCGATAACTTCTCCATTTATGTGTTTCGGTTTTTGCTTATGGTGATCTTGGGTGTGCCATTTTCGTGGCCGACACTTATTCCTAGCTATCTAAACATAATACAACTATGTATTCATTCCAAGCAAGTTTCGAAAAGGAGGATAACAACCTCCATTTCGAGCAATGAAACTGTCCATTGGACTTCCTTCGAAAAGCTGAAACTAAAAAAAAAAGTAGTCCCCAGATTTTTTAACCTCATTACAAAGTACGCAGATAGGATCAAATATCCAACATTCGATCCTTTGCGGACAACCTCTTATGAATAAAAGTAGTCCCTAGATTTTTACGCATTTATCATTCTTTCTTCTTAAAGTGACAGGTTGCATGAGCTTCCGTGGAATTTTTTTGATAATGTTTGAGAATGAAAGTTGGAGCTATGAAATTCTTGCTTCATTTGTCTCCATAATAGAGTATAAAAGGTACTGCAAAAATGTTAACAAATGTTGGTCTCAGCAGGGGAGGCCAGTTGTATAACCGCTCGAAAATGCACATATAGTTCCAACGACAAATGTCCATGACCAGACATTATAGAATACCTTGGACGGCAGTGATGATTGTCGATGGCAACAACAAAGCAGCGGAAGATGGCGCTATTCTTCAGCGGCAAAAAGATGCTCCAAGTCTGGCCAAGACCAGCCATCTATAATAGACAGAATGAATAAGCTACTTTGCATATTTTATTACCTAACTTACTATTGTTATTGGCTAGCACCGTCCAAGAGTCTCCCATTGTAAATGCGCGTGTAGTTCCAGCGACGAATGTCCAGAACCAGACATTATAAAATACGTTGGGCGGCTTGATATTAACAGCAGCGATGATTCTCGATGGCAACAACAAAGAAAAAAAGGAAGATGCTTTTCTTCAACAACAAAAAGATGCTCCAAGTCTGGCCAAGGCTAGTTGTCTATAATAGACAGAATGAATAAGTTACTCAACTTCTTTAGTGTTTTGCATATTGAGAGCATTCGATGAGCCAAAAATCACCAGTCCTTGGGAGGCCATAGTTGATCTCCTTTCACTAAATCTTGTTGCAGTTAGCTCTTTTTTGATGAAAATTAAAATTTATATCTACATGTTAATTTTTGTTTAACATGAAACTGCTAGAGATATCGTTCAAAACACCACCGTATCAGTCTGTTTATTCTTTTAGAAAACTGCTAGATGTATCGTTCAAACTGTTCTCCAAGTCCAAGATGAACCCTTATTTAAACACCAATCATAGTCTAGTGCATCATGTAATAAATAAATGAGGTTGACTATCCAAAATCGTGACTTGGTCTCCTACGCCAACACCAATCATAGTCTATTGCATCATGTAATAAATAAATGAGGTTGGCTATCCAAAATCATGACTTGGTCTCCTACGCCAAGCCTCTCGGGGTGGTCACTTAGCTTGGAGCTACAGCTTTGCCTAACCTGCTTTGGTTTCATACCCATTTGTTTTTATGCATCACTAGACAGTTTGTTTTTTAACTGTTGGATCCACATTAGCCAAAATTCCTTCGGGTTGGTTAAGGACCTCTTTACTGTTACTTGTGAAACGAAAAGGCTAGGTCAACTTTCCGCTAGGGAATGATCTTGCTAAAGGCCTGTAGGCGTTTAGATTTAATTTTGTCCTTACAGTGCCATTTGATTGCATGTTTTTTTGCAGATATTAGTAATTTTTTTGGTTTTAAAGGCCTTAAAATACCAAGAAATACACGCTAGACTAATGTGCAGCAAAAGCAGAACAAACCTTACTCTTAATTGTTGGAATTAGTGAACAGGAATTTCTAAAACCTATCGCGATGCAACCGAGTCCTGCGAATTTTAAATAGTGCAATTAAACCATAAAACTTGTCAAATTGGTGCTATAAAGTCCTACCATTAACTCTATTTAATTTGGCAAACTAATTGAAATGAAACCAAATCAGGTTAGGCAAAGCTCTACCTCCAAGCTAGTGACCAACCGGCGGCAGGTGTGATTCTCCATCTTCTAGCTCTTGTAATTCTTTATTGGCCAAAGTCACAATGAACAGAATCAATAGGTCGGACGAAGAGAAAACTGAACCATTTACCATTTACTTATCAGTAGAAAAAAGACGTGTACTTTTAAATTCAAGACAAATCTAGCCAATGTCCCTCTAACCCCGTAACAACATGCAAAATTCTGTTAAAATTCTCCCGAAATTTCAATTTTGCCCCTTTCCCTTTTTTTATTGTTTGTGAGATTTTTCCTTTTCTCAACTTCAAATTCCAGTTGTTTAATTAAAATGTGTGTTGGGCCACGTGCGTCCCACGTGACTTGGGGATATTGGGCTTTAAATTTCCCACCAGGAGGACTTTGCGCTTGCCTGTATTCTTGACTCCTCTTAGTCTCTGTACACCTCCATGGCCTGTTTTTTGGCGACTTTCCTTCGTTTCCAGAAAGTCGACTTCAACCTCCCTGCGTTGTCTTTGCCCTTCTTGTTTTCACTTTGAGAAGTTATTGTCGATCTTCCTTCAATTAATCGTCCCCATTAGCTCTGTTTACAGAAGCATGGTTCTCTTCTTTGGGTGAATAAAGCTGAGAGTGAGAACAAGAAATTTTGACAAGTTTACAGAAATAAACTAGTGTCAGCTTTACATATATGAAACCAGTTTGGTGTTTTAAAAGGAGAGTGAGAACAAAAAATTTTCTGTAAAGCAAACAGAACCTAATCAATCGGTCAAAATGGAACCGACAAATCCGAATGCATATCCGTCAATATCTTTAGAGATGCTAACAGTTATTTCCAACTCCAGTGAAGCTTTTCGACTTATTGTGGTTTGCATAATTGTTCACTAAAAATTCATTTTAGTGTAATGCGACAAAATCTTGAATAATTTTTTCGAATACCCAACTGCCCAATTAATAAGTTAATATTGTTCTCTTTTTCCCCTGTGGTTTGCAATTAACAATCTTGAAGCTTTTTGACTTATAGTGGTTTGAATAATTGTTCACTAAAAATTCATTTTATAGTGTAATGCGACAAAATCTTGAATCACTTTTTCAAATACCCAACTGCCCAATTAATAAGTTAATATTGTTCTCTTTTTCCCTAGTGGTTTGCATATTAACAATCTTGAAGCTTTTTGACTTATAGTGGTTTGTATAATTGTTCACTAAAAATTCATTTTATAGTGTAATGCGACAAAATCTTGAATCACCTTTTCAAATACCCAAACTGCCCAATTGATAAGTTAATATTGTTCTCTTTTTCCCTTGTGGTTTGCATATTAACAATCTTGAAGCTTTTTGACTTATAGTGGTTTGCATAATTGTTCACTAAAAATTAATTTTATAGTGTAATGCGACAAAATCTTGAATCACTTTTTCAAATACCCAACGGCCAATTGATAAGTTAATATTGTTCTCTTTTTCCCTTGTCGTTTGCATATTAAAATTCCACTCTTGTTTCCTTCCTCGATTTCATTTTCATATACTCTCTCTCTCACAGGTAGAGGGCCCAGCTTTGGTTTTTGTATTCTCCACCCCATCATTCCTTCCACTATGATTCTTTCCACTCTGAATCTTTGCTTTCCAAACAGAGAGTTATTGTTTAGGATGCCATTAAAGAGGCAAAAGTACACCATAAGTGTCATAACTTGTGTACAGCGATCATTTTGGTACCATAACTTTTTTCGGATCACTTTTTTTTTTTTGATAACCCAGGGAACCCCCGCACGGCCGACAGTCAGGAAGTAAACCCTGGGGGCGACATGTGCTAGCCACCACACACGTGCCACCGGTTAAGTCACCCTGCAGCGCCCGGGATTCGAACATTCAACCTTTTGCGAGAGGAAGAGTGCGCGCTCCAGCAACGCCACCCAGGCGGGTGGTTATTTCAAAAAAGAGTGCGCGCTCCAGCAAACCACCACCGCCGGGAAGGGCCGGCAGTGGTGGGCGCAGTGGTCTGCGAGGGTCGCCGGCCCCTGGTCAGGGCCCGGCGACCCTCGCCGACCCTAGGGATGGTCGAATCCAGCGAGGCAAGACCTCGCCGTCGCGACCCAGGCGACGACGAGGTTGGCCTCACCTTCGCTGGGCGAGGGCAGACCTCGCCGTCGCCTGCGTCGCAATGGCGAGGTCTCGCCTCGCCGAATCCGACCCTCGCTGACCACTGCGCCCACCACCGCCGGTGTCACACCCCGAACCCTGACGGGCTCGCGACATCCCTTCGATGGACGTAATGAACGCGACATCCCAGGACGCATCGCCGACCCAAACGAAACAACTAACAATAAAGGCAAGCGGAAGCGAAATAGGAATAACCCAGACAATACATAATGACCAAAGGATAACATTTGCACAAATCAATATACGCATGACAAGCTTGGCAATTACCTATAGCATTCACTATACACAACATCAACCCTTGGCTACTAACTTCAAACCACGATCATATAAAGGGGGCGGTAGTTGGGTAACCTAACTTCACTATTAACAAGGATCATTCAAACAGGGGTGAAGCATCAATGTCCAATACCATCCCCGGTCTCCGAACCGCGCGTTACGATTGTTTGTCACTCAAAACCTGAAAATGTTTAACAACGGGAATGAGATAAATCTCAATAAGCAAACCCATAAACCCCACAAAGGCCAATGCGTACCCAGACGAGTATCGACATGCAACCTAACTAATGACATATTAGAAATCACGTAACGTACTTACCTCGCCTCAATTCCCATGCCAATTCTGCACATTAATCATGTCACTATAACGCAAAAATAGCCCCAAGCACATATCACAATCATTCGAGCGGCATACACACGTGCGTTCACTCGATTCAACCCAAACACATTTCACATGCGCATCCATCTAACTTTCTCACAACCCGGGTCAACACCCCTCAGGTCCTTTCTCACTGCCCGCGTCAACACGCCTCAGGCCCGTTCTCACAGCCCGCTTAAACACGCCTCAGGCTCATTCTCACACAACTCGCGTAAACACGCCTCAAGTCTAATATCACAGCCCGCGTAAACACGCCTCAGGCCCAACTTTCTTTCCAATGACCCGCGTAAACACGCCTCAGGTCTTTTCTTGCCTTTCTCGCCACACCCGCGTAACCACACCTCAGGTTGGCAGCCTTCCGATCAATCCGGGCTTTCAAGTAAACACACACGCCACTTAATTCAATCAATTTCATGTCTTTCACGGAATCAAATATCACACAACCATTCCAAGCGACCACAACACAATTTGCCATGCTCAAGCCAAAAAGGCCACGATTCTACCAATTCACGTTGCATTTCAACAAACACCTACGATCACTATAGAGCGATCACAACCAATCATTAATTCACCACATATGAACACAATTCAAGCATTTGGACCGCACGGAACAATCACACACTAAATTAATATTCTAGTCTCAATGGCCCTTCATACAATCACACTAAGTCTCAACTCACAATAGGCGCATCATCCCCATCACGAATCATCAACACGATCTACCGACAAACGATCATTAAATCCCGCACGAAAGACCGACGATCTCGGCATAAATTCCAGCACTAACGACCTCTAATCCCACCACAAAATTCAGCCATAGACCATCGCGATTCAGCCCATACTTCGGCCCTCCACTTGCCCCGAACCAGCCCATAACTCAGCCACCCAATCGCGCTAAACGGCCACCAAAACCACGCCGAACAGCCCATGACAGCCACTATATTCACTATATTCAGCCCACACACGAACACACGAACCCCTAAACAAGTCTAGCATTACCCATCATCCTAAGTCGGGATTAGGAAGTCGCTTACCTCGACTTGAGCAAGAAAACGGGGCTGGGCCACGGGGAGGATCGCCGGGACAGCAGTGGCGGCGACTCAGCGGCAGCAAGGGCGAGCGGTTGGGTTCACGGTGGTGAGAAGCAGCGGCACCGGCGAGTGGCAGGGACCTCGCCGAAACAGCAACAGCTCCGGTGACGGCTGGGCAGCGACGGCGGCGGCTGGACAGCGATGGCGACGGGAATGGGGGCGACGGGTGGGCCAAAGAGGGCGAGCGAGAGGCAAAAACGACAGCAACTGAGGTACTCTGCGGAACAGTGGCAGGGGCAGGGGCGGCGACGGCGCGACGGCGAGCTGCTGGGGCGGACGACAAGGCAGCAGTGGCGTCGGAGGTTGGACGGATGGCGAGCGGTGGATCTGGTCGGCCTCGGCTTCGATGCGACCAGAGGCCGCGCGAACAGGGGAAGAAAAGGAAGAGGAGGGGCGATGGTGACAGCTCCGGTCTGGGACAAGCAGCCGACGGCGACGGCGACGGAGGGATGGGCGAGCGTGCAGCCAGCGAGCTGGGGCGGCGGAGGCTCGGCCAGAACAGGGGAAGGTAGACACATCGTTGTCGGAGTAGCAGGGGCAACGGCAGCTTAGGGGGAGCTAGGATGGTGGCGGCGAGCCAGTGGGGGCGATGGCGGCCGGGACGGCGGCGTGGGGCGGTCGCGGGCGAGGCAGAACTGGGGAGGAGTCGGGACGAAGAGAACAGGGGATGGGAAGGGAGAGGGGGGGTCGCGGCAGCGATGGCGCGGCCGGCGACGCCAGGCGAACGGTCCGGCGAGCAGTGGCTGGGGTAAGCGGCGATCGGGCGAGCGAGCAAGTAGAAGCAGTCACAGTCGGGGGCGGAAGAAGAAAAACCAGAGAAGAAGAAAAGAAGGAAAGAAGAAAAGGAGGAGAGAGAGGGGCAAGGGGAACATGCGCGGAGGGGACGTTGCATGGGAAAGGAGAGAGAGAGAGAGAGAGAGAGAGGGGGACAGGAAACGTGCGCGCAGGCGCGGCAGAGGAGAGAGGAGAGAGAGACACGCACAAAAGTCAAACACTCAAGTGCTAATCTAACGGCCCACATTCAAACCCAAAATCGATCCCACTGTCCACGAAAATCCTAATTATAAATTAGGAAAAAGGACCCAAAAGATAGTAATAAAAACACACTACGAGAGAGGTCTACTAATCCAAATCCGTACCAGGTTAAAAATCCACTTTTTACATATCCCGAGCAATCTTGAGGCTGGCCACAATAATATCGACGTCGTCCAATTAAATTCGTCCCAGAACTCCGAGAAATTCGACACCAAAGTTTGGGTTCTAATTAACGGCCAAATTCGATCGAGTGCGATTCTAGCGAAATCTCTAATTTAAAAAAAAAAATAACCGAGAGTGATCAGTTCTCGGGCGAGATTTTACTATAAGCACACTGACGAATTACACGTTTTATAAATCCAAAAAATGGGCCGAAATTCGGAATGTCATAGCCGGCCCTTCCCAGCGGTGGTGGGTTGGCGACAGTAGCGGCAAGGGCTCCCTTGCCGCTGCTGCATCTTTTTTTTAATTATTTTTATTTTTCTAAAAATTTAAAAATTTTAAAAAAAAACCACATAATTTCCACGTATACAAGTTAGATCATATTTTTAAATATAAATGCCAAGTCAGCTTTTTGGCCGGAATTTTGATCGGAGTCACTAAAGTGATCTATTTTCCTCCGACTTGGCACCAAAGTGATCCGAAAAAAGTTATGGCACCAAAGTGATCGCCGTACACAAGTTATGACACTTATAGTGTACTTTTACCCTATTAAAGAACAGAAAAAGATGGCAAGCAGAAAGAACGAATAAGATCACCATGAAGGGAAAAATAGTGTGATTTAAATTGTTCTAGGAAATTGATTTAAATCTTACAAGATGGGTAAAAGTTCATTGGAGTTTAGAATCAATATGAGATACATGGGGTAATGTTTTACCTCTTTTGGCCATTTTAAGTTTCCATTCAACATTTGTTTCACGTCATATGGTTATCATTTTATCCTATCAAAGTTACAGACTCTACTAGGTTTTGTGAATTGCTTTGATGATGTCACGCCCCGAACCCCAACGGGCTCGCGATACTCCTTCCACGAGGTCATATTGATCGTGACGTCCTAGGACGCGTCGCCGACCCCAAACGAATCACCCAAAGACAAACGCAGGTGGAAGCGAAATTTAAACAACCCAGACAATTAATAATGACAACAGGGTAGAACAACGCAAATCAATAAACAAATAACATTAGCTTGAAAATCCAAGTATTCATACATTAAGCCTCTAGGGTTAAAATCCACCTTCTTCATCAAAAAGGAACAGGTGACCGGATAGACTACTGGCTGCACAAGAAGGGACTCTACCAAAAAGGGACTTCTAAGCCCGGCACCTAGACGCCTCTACGATGCCCAATCAGGATCAGATCCTGAAGACCGGGACTCCGTATCAACTTTGATCTCAAACGGCTCATCTCCGGGCTCCAGCTCCATGGGCTCTCCACCGGACTCGGACTCGGAGGGTTCGACTACAGGTTCTGGCTCCAAGTCAGACTCCATCGGCTCCGGCTTCGGGTCAGGGCTTTCGGGTACGAACTCCATATCGATAACTTCACCATCGAGAGGGACCATTTTCATTGGGTCCCAATCCCCTAATCCCGCCACCAAACCTCTTTGGGGAACGTCAAACCCTTGTATCAGCCCCATCAATTCCCCGTCATTTTCTCGATATAGCCAAGCCAAAAACATTATGGGCTTTCAGTTCACGGTGCCCACGTCCACATACACTACACTAGCATACCTATAGTACACCATGTTCTCCCCCACTGGATACGCCGTCACCATGTGATCGATATGCTCGGGTATCCCAAAATGCCGAGACGGCATGATCAAGGACGGAGATCTGAAATGGTTATATAATAACTGTGAGAATGAGTCTCAATAAGCAACAACTTATACCCCACCTAGGCCAATGCGTACCCAGACAAGTCCAACATGCAATTCACCAGCCAACACAATCAATTCCACACGACATACTTACCTCGCCTCGAACAACGTGTCAATCCTGCATATTAGTCCAAACATGATAATGCAACAATAGTTCACAACCATATCACAATCACTCGGGCACCACACCCACTCGCATTCAGCCAAACCAACCAATCACATTACACGCACGTGTCCAACCAACTTTCTCACGACCTGCGTCAACACGCCTTAGGTCAAACTTTCCTCTCACTGACCACCGTCAACACGTCTCAAGTCCGCTCTCACAGGTATCCAAGCCACACAATTTAATCAATTCCAATGGCCATCGTCAACACGTCCCAAGCCAAACTTTCCTTTTGCAGACCACCATCAATACGTCTTAAGTCCGTTAACTTCCATTTTACGGACCAACGTCAACACGTCTCAAGTCCGTTCTTACTAGTACACATGCCACGCAATTCAATTCATCATTCTCACACGTCATGCTAACCAAATTCCAATTACGAGTTCACCGAACAAGCCCACCAATTCGACATTCAAATCGGCCCAATCACACGTTAATTTCAACCACAAGCGCCACGACAATTCGATTATCGCACCCACATTGATTAGCCACTAAACTTGCCACAAATCACCACAATCCAATCCACCAATTAATCACATTTATAAATTGGCCCGAACCCAAATTTACCCAACTAATCCGGTACTCATCACACCCTAAACAAGTCTAAAATTATCCATTATACTAAGTAGGATTTAGGAAGTCACTTATTAGGTTTTGACCTAGAGAAAAATCAACTCGGGCCTAAAATGGCCCAGGTGAACAGTGCTGGGCTAGGCATGGGCGCGGGCCAAACGGGCGCGCTGACCGGCCAACACGGGCACAGTGGCCGAACGGTGCGCTTGGCGCACGGGCGCGGTAGCCGAACGACGTGCCTAGGGCACTCAGGCGGGCTGGACGGGCGAGGCATTGGGCACGCGGCCTGGGCGAGCTAGCAACAGCTCGGCCACAGCCCGGGGTGACTTGGCCGAGAGTTGGGCTGGCTAGCCGGCGGGGCCGGTTGGCCAGCTGGCCGGCGAGCTGCGGCGGCGACGGCGCAGAGGGAAGGGAAAGTCTACCGGGGGTGGTGAGGGCGAGAGGGAGATGGGGGCTGAGGGGGCGTGGACTGGCGGCGGTCGGGGCGGCGCGGCGGCGACTGGCGACGCGGGGCCTGCCGACGAGCGGCTGAGCAGCATCGGCGAGCTACCGGCGCTGTCACGAGCTGGACAGAGGGACACACCGGAGAGGGGGAGGTCGCGCGGC